>OY992541.1:508902-835419 GCA_963921195.1 Pegoplata infirma
ACAGTTGATTCTAAGAGGGTAAAAAGGGAAAAAATCTGTACTTTTGGTACCTTTTATATTTCCTTAAAAAATTGTCACATAGACTTGAAATTGGGACTGTATGTTCACCTCCCGGAATATAGATCCCCTAAGGCTGGGTTTTTGCCAATGATGTTTCTAATAGGGTAAAAAGGGTAAACATATGTACTTTTGTTACATTTTATATTTCCTTAAATAATGGTACTAGAAAATTGAAATTTGCAATGTCGGTTTACCTTCCGGAAAAAAGATTCACTAAGGCTCGGGTTTTGTCAATGTTGATTCTACGGGGGTAAAATGGGTAAAATAGTACTTTTGGTACTTTTTTTTTATTTACTGAAATAATGGTTATTCAAACCTGAAATTTAGAATGTAGGATCCTTTAGTGAAATAAAAAATTTGGAACAAGTACTTTCTGAAAATTCAGTACCGTTTTCAAAAAGTACCTTTTATAAAAGGTTCCTTTATAAAAAGTACTTTTTATAAAAAGAACCTTTTATGAAAAATACCTTTTATAAAAAGTACCTTTTATAAAAAGTGCCTTTGATACAAAGTACCTTTTATAAAAAGTACCTTTTATAAAAAGTACCTTTAATAAAATGTATCTTTTATAGAAAGTACCTTTTATTAAAAGTACCTTTTATAAAAAGTACCTTTTATAAAAAGTACCTTTTAAAAAAAGTACCTTTTAAAAAAAGTACCTTTTATAAAAAGTACCTTTTATAAAAAGTACCTTTTATAAAAAGTACCTTTTATAAAAAGTACCTTTTATAAAAAGTTCCTTTTATAAAAAGTTCCTTTTATAAAAAGTACCTTTTATAAAAAGTACCTTTTATAAAAAGTAGCTTTTAAAAAAGTAGCTTTTAAAAAAAGTAGCTTTAAAAAAAAGTACCTTTTATAAAAAGTACCTTTTATAAAAAGTACATTTTATTAAAAGTACCTTTTATAAAAAGTACCTTTTATAAAAAGTACCTTTTATAAAAAGTACCTTTTATAAAAAGTACCTTTTATAAAAAGTACCTTTTATAAAAAGTACCTTTTATAAAAAGTACCTTTTATAAAAAGTACCTTTTATAAAAAGTACCTTTTATAAAATTACTTTTTATAAAAAGTACCATTTATAAAAGTACCTTTTATAATAAGTACCTTTTATAAAAAGTACCTTTTTTTATAAAAAGTACCTTTTTTTATAAAAAGTACATTTTTTTATAAAAAGTACCTTTTTTCATAAAAAGTACCTGTTATAAAAAGTACTTTTTATAAAAAGTACCTCTCATAAAAAGTACCTTATATAAAAAGTACCTTTCATTAAAAGTACCTTTTATTAAAAGTACCGAAAGTACACTTTTTGGTACTTTTTATTTCTTGAGGTATAAATAAAACAAACTTTTTTGTTTTTAAATCATTACATTGGTGGAGGGTATTTAAAGATTCGGCACAGCCGAATATAGCTTTCTTACTTGTTGTTTTTAAATCATTACATTGGTGGATGGTATTTAAAGATTCGGCACAGCCGAATATAGCTTTTTTACTTGTTTTTTTTCTACTTTCGTATCGGTTTTGTTTCGGTTTTTGTATTTTTATTTTCGTTTGTTTTAATTGTGACGTCAAACATTTTCTTTCCATCACATTATTAGGTTTTACCTGACTAAAAGATGTAAAGATCTTCACAAAAGATGTTACATCTATCAGTAATCCTTGCATGCAATGTCATATAACAAAAAGGAGTTAGCTACTTGAATTTTAAAAGCCATAAAAACATAAAACAAATATTTTTTTGTCACGTTATGTGATTTTTATGACCCCTAATAAAAGTAGATCTTAAAAAATTTAGACCTTTTTGTGATGAAATTTTTTCTTTTGCAAACATTGTTAATATTTGATATACATATATTAATTGTCACTGCACTGTTCTTTGCGTTGTAAAAAAAAATACTAATGTCCTTTTTTTGGAAATCCCAAAATATTAATCAAGCAGTCGTTACAAAATTATATGTCACAACACCAGAATCCAGAAAAAAACTTTTTTTTTGTTTTATAAGAGGCACAGTCATATTATAAAAGAATGTATGAACGCATAATGTGCGGTTTACACTTGCTATTTTTGAGAGTTTAAGGGCTACGTGTTTAAAAATTTTTTTGTTCTGTATCCATTACATTTTTATTCTGTTACTGGTGTTTTGTTAAACAACTTGTTTAAGGTCGTAAGTGTGAACCCCATATAAGAAAAAAATTACCTGTGTAATCGCAATTGGCAAAAGATCTAAAATCGAAAAAGGGGCCCATCCCTGTACGATAACCCATTTCGATCACCCTTTTCCAAAAAAAATATTTATGTATGAAAAGGATGAATTTCAGGTATATTTTGTTACAAATCATTTGTAACAAATGTTAAGTCTCATCCATAGAAAAGATTAGAAGGTACGCAGTGTTGTATTTGATGTATTTTCCAATATGGGGGCAAAATGCTTGTTCTTCCTCTTCTCACACGTATTTAATATCAAATTAGATTCTTTGTTTATAAAAAATGGAATTTGTCTTTTATTTATTTAAATTTATTATTTATTTTGCATTATTCAACGTTTTTTTAAAGATAATATGCACTATTGATAGTTTAAAAACTTTTTTCTATTTTGTTGTTTGCTTTGTTGTTGTTCTCCTTTAGGTGGCATAGTTTTTATTAAACGCACCCTAAAAAAATGAGTCCAGTTTCCTACTATAAATTAGGTACACAATTGTAATTGGGATCGCGTTCGAGAAGGATCTATTCGTTGCTGTAGTTATTGGTTAAATACAGACACGTGTGTGTGTTTGTTGTACGCTCGTACTAATTGCATCTCACCCCGCACTTGCTTTGGTGGAGTTTCGATTGGGAGCAGCATCGTTGCTGTTATTTTGCGGTATTTCTACTAAATCAATGTGCTATCGTTTGGCGTTTATATGCTGATGTCGGCCATTTTATAAGTAAATGGTGGACACGTTTTGACGAAGATAAAATAAATTGGATTTGATAATCACCTTTTTGGATGGATATGGATGGATATTTGGGTGGGAGAGCACCAATAATAAAACTCAGACGTTAATCACATAATATTTATGCCTTCCATTACAAATTGGATCACATCATTGGATTGATATACTGGTGGGAGAGCACCAATAATAAAACTCGGACGTTAATCACATAGTTTTTATGCCTTCCATTACAAAGGTAATGGAAGTTTGGTGCATGGAGCTATTAGAAGAAGACCCTGCCTTTTTGTGTGCTTTTCATGAGCCGGCATTTAAATTAAAATAAAAAAATAAAAAATTGGGTAAATTTCAACAATTTTAAAAAATATGCTACTATAAATTTAGTAAGTTTCCAATATTTTTAAGTAAAATTACGCAATTTGTGTAAATTTACCAAATTTATAGTAGGAAACTTCATTTTTATTAGAGTGCGTCAAAAGTTAAATATTGTGAGTTCACTAATACTTATTCAAGCGAAATACGACTCTGTTTCACTTCTATTTTTTTATACCCTCCACTCTAGTGATAGAGGGTATATATAAGTTTGTCATTCCGTTTGTAACACCTCGAAATATTGGTCTAGGACCCCATAAAGTATATATATTCATGATCCTCGATCGATTTTAAGACGATCTAGCGATGTCCGTCCGTCCGTCTGTCTGTCTGTCTGTCTGTCTGTTGAAAACACGCTAACTTTTGAAAGACTTTACGGAGGCTCCTGAAGTTTGGCATATATGTTGGGCATTTACCTGGTCAGGTTGGTATTGCAATCCAGCGAAATCGGTCCAGTGGTTCAAAAGTTATAAGCAAATGAGTGAATTTCGGCAAGGGTTTTTCTAGAATTTACGAGATAAAACACACGGTAACTTTCGAACCGCAATTCTGAGGGTGCTGAAGTATGCCATATATATTTGCCGTTCCTCTGATCCGGTTCGTTTTAAATTTCAGCCAAATCGGTCCAGTGGTTCAAAAGTTATTAGGAAAACCGTAAATTTCAGATTCGCCTCACCTTAAATTTACGTGTTGAAAACCCGTTAAACAGGTTTTAAAAACATAGGTAAGTCACAAAAATATTTTACAACGCAATTTTGTCACTCAAAAATATTTTTACACTAAAAGTAAAAAAATACACTCGAAAAAAATTTTACACTGAAAAAAAATTTTACACTCAAAAAAAAAATTTAGTAAATTATTTTTTTTTTTTCAAAAATTTGTTAAAAAAAAAAAGTTTTTTTAAACAAAATAAAATATTTCCAATCAAAAATGTTATTTTTTCAATCTAGAAAATTTACTACATATAACTTAAAAAGGGCATTGTGGAGGGTATTCATAGATTCGGCCAAGTCGAATTTAGCTTTTCTACTTGTTTTTTTCTATGGTCTCTTTCTGCAATTAAAAAATATCTCCCCTTGACCACCTCAATTTATGTATATGTGCATTTAATGCAATGTGCATCAGCACAGAAATTGTTTCAAGCAAAAACGAACATTTTTTTAGATTAGGCTTTTAATTTTTTTATTAATTGATTTTAATATTTTTTAGATTTAATTTATTATCAAATTCCACTAATTTGAAACATTTTGAAACTATTTATTTTGAAAATAACAAACATTTAAATTGCATAAAAAGTTGAAATAAAGGCTTTTCTGGATTATTTTTTTTTGTTCAAGAGTTTTGAGATCAGATGGTGATAATTTTACTAAAAAGGTGCCTTTTTCAAAAAAAGAAATACAAATTTTCATAAAATTTTCTTTTTTTAATTTTCCTTAAAAGAGATGAAAATTAAAACGCCTTAAAATATATATTGGTGTAAACTACTTTGTTTTTTAATTTAGAATTTATTTGGCTTTATCTTTAATTTTATCATTAATATATTTCAGAACTGGCGAATTTAACACTCTCACTTCACGCAAAAAAAAACTTGTGTCGGAGTGAGCAAAAATCTGGCATAATTTTACCAAAAATATGCTAAAACTACAACCGACGAAGTAGTTTTCGTAATTTAGCCAAAACACTTATGTAAAAAATTTTGAAGAAAATGCTAATGCTATTTAAGTAAAAACTTGGTAAAATATACCAAAAGAGATATGGTGAAATATTCCAAAATTATTAGAAAAGGTGACTAAAAATAATGCTAAAAATTACTACATTTATGCTAAAATAAATTTTCAATAAATTTTTGTAAAAATTTGTATATTTGTTGAATTTAAAATGTTCACAGAATAAATCCATATTAATGTAATAAATGTTGTGTAGGATTTAATTTACCACCGACCAACTGACCCTTTTTGTACAATTTTCTCGAGTGACTGCTGCCTACGCTTCTTCTTGAAGTAAAGGATCCGCTATAGCTTCACGAATTTATTTAAAAGCATCCTGTAAAAATAGAAAATTATTACAAAACATAAATTTTTAATTTAAAAAATTGGTAAACCCCATTGGTCTCTTGGTAAGGAGGAACACTTACTTTGTCATTCCATTTGTAACTCAAAACAGGTATGGACTCCCTTGGCTTTGGGTTTTTAGGTTTTAATTTTATACCTAAAGGCAGGATTGGTGTCCACGCTCTTTATTGTAGTGAATGATTCGCCATAGCTTCAAAAATTTATTTAGCAGTACCCTGTAAAAATAGAAAATTATTACCAAACACTAATTTTTAACTAAAAATCTATTAAACCTTATTGGTGTCTTCGGAATGCGGGTATACTCACTTTATCATTCCATTTGTTATTCATCGAAACATACGTCTGGGACTCCATTGGTTTTTCTTAATGAATGGTGTTTTAAGTGATGAAAGCAAAATTAACTTTAACATTCTTTTATCTTACATTTATTTATCTTTTAGAAAACTAATTATTTATTTTTATTTATTAATTTATTTTTATTTTATTTATCAATTTCCTTTTTACGTTTTTATAACACAAAAAATAAACAAACAACGCACACAAAAAAAAAATGAAAATGGCGGTCTGTATTTGTTTTTTTGTTGTTTTCTTTCGATAAATTTTTGTGCAGGTAATTTGCGTTATTGTGCAAGCTACTTGGTTATTTTACATAAAAAATGAATTATGTTACTTTAACATCGACAAGCATAATATTAACAAAAATTTGGTAAAAATTTTTTTTTGGTATGAAAAAAGTTTTACCAAGTAGGATAGCTCAATCTTACACAGATTTTTTTTTTGCGTGTTGTTTTATATCATAAAATGTGTTTGTTTTAAAAAATTTTGCATTTTGCACTTTGCAAGGGTAAAAATTACTGACGTGAATACCAGTAATAAAAAGGGCGCGTTCCGAAAAAAAAAATATTTTTCTAATATGTTTTTTTGAAAAATTATTGTAGAATGTATTCTAAATACTATTGCAATAGGAATCTGTTCCAAAAAATGTTCCTGGGTTATTAACCCAATCTGAAAAAAAACTCAACTCAACCATTAAAAAAAATATTTAAAATTAAGTTTTTTGAAGGCGTTTTTTTAATACCTAATCAGAACAAAATATAGAAAACAAAAATAATAAAACAACCAATCAGAAAAAAATAAACACCCAAAAACAATGACTACTGCGACTCAAAATTTTAAATATAAAGTTGATTATTAAAATTGTATTTTAAGAGTCGATTTTATCGATTTTTCGAGGACTTATGGTGAGGTTGTTCGAATTTTAATTTAGTTATAAAATCTAAATTAATAATATAACAAATTCTATTTACATCATTAATAAGGGGTTCAAATACCTATAAAAAATTTTTAAGAAAAAATACTGAAAAATGTCCTTAATATTAGAAAAAATAAAAAAGAAAAATAAATCTTCTTCAAAAACCCACCATGTCCGAACGATGGCTAAAAACCTAAAAACAACAAAAAATAAACTCGGTTAAAAATTCTACATAAACGTATATTTCTCACCACTGCGCACTGGGCCGAGATTTTTTGGGTCAAAACTAAAAAAATAATAAATTAAAAAAAGTGAATGCACTATTGTATTAAGTATTACTTGATGTACCTTGTCTGTAATTTTTGTAAAAATAGGTACAGCCATTCTCTTGGAATGATTAATCAAAAATAAAATATACCGTAATCAAAAAAGCTAACAAATTTGACAAAAGGATGTACATTGTACAACTTGTAAATGGGTATGGGCAGCTCTTTTTCCTATTTTTTTGTGATTTTTTATTTTTTTTATTTAAATTTTGAAAAATTGTTCCATTTCAAACAGTTTTTCCAAAATGTTCCGCGACCTGCCCGCCTTTCCTGTTTTTTCATCTGCGTTTAAAATATCAATAGAAAGGGAGATGAACAAATCTAAAGTTGTTAAAATGAGCATCTTTAAATTGAATTAAATTAATTTTATGAATTAACAATTTTTAAGTTTTTCTGAAAGTACAAACATATTTATTTTCATCTAAAAGTGTGGACATTGAAGACTGCATCATGGAAAGTAAACTACTTGTAGACAGTTTCCCAACTTCATCATTTGTCTCTACAATATCGGGTGACAAAACAGATTGTTTATTTCTATATTAAAACTGGATAAAATGAAACCCGGCTACACAAAAAACCGATTTCGAGAAAACCCGGTAACACGAAAAATAGTTTTTTATCGTATTAAACATTTTTTTAATATATTGAAAAAAAAAATACCCGGTTAGGCGTTCCAGACAGTTTTTTGAAAGAGTGTGGAACTTTTGATAACGATGAGATTAAAAAAGGGGGTTTGCACAATTTTTTTTTATATATTTTTTTTTAATTTTTGTCATTTCAATTCCATTTGTGTTAACTGGCACAAGCGGGCAAGTTTTTTGTAAAGTAGGGATAAAAAAAGGATAATTCTTGTCCAAACAGTTTTTTGAAAGGGCGTGGAACTTTCTATAACGATGAGTTTTAAAAGGGGTTTTAAAAAAAAACATTTTTTTCGAATAAATTAAATTTTTTTTATAAATTTCATTGTAATTCCATTTTTCAAAACGGACACAAACGGTCAACTTTTATGGAAAATTAGGATAGAAAAGATAATTCTGGGTTTTAAAAAAAAAATAAATAAATCCCTCACGCAAAAATTCGACTCACTCTCTAGACACTCACTCAGAATTATTCATCTCACAATCACGTGATTTAAATGAAAATCACTTTTTTGAGTCACGCAAATCACGGGACCAGCGACTATCTCTAATTCAAATACATAAACAAGAGACAAGTGTCTCTTCATTTGTTTAACATCTGTAAATTTTATTTAAAATGAAGTGTCCATCCTTGAAAAAGTTTCCTTGTAGGTCCGTCTGATTCCAAAAAGTTTCAAGGCACTTATTTATTACCCTAATATAGTCACGCGATTTAAATGAAAATCGCTCACGCGTGAATCACGTTGTTTTTTGAGTCACGAAAATCACGGGACCAGAGTTTTAAATAAAACTCGCTCAAGTCTGAATCACGTGGTTTTTTGAGTCACGCAAATTACGGGACCACAGACCATCTTGTATTCTAATACATAAACAAAAGACAAGTGTCACTTCATTTGTTACATCTATAACATCTGTAAATTTTATTAAAAATGATGTATCCACCCTGAAATAGTTTCGTTGTAGGTCCGATTTCAAAAACTTTCAAGGTACTTATTTATTACCTTAAATTAGGCTTTTTTTGAATTTCAAAAAAATCGGTTAACATTTACGACCTGTAAGGACTTTTAGCCAAAAAACCTACCATCTCGCCCCAGTGTGAACTGTGGGGCGGACAGAAGGACGACGTACGTTAAATTAATTAATATTAACGACAAAACCTTTTGCATACAAATACCAAAACCGATATAAGATAAATACCAATACTTATTAAAAACCGATACCATTTCGGGGCTAAAACTAATACCCAATACCTAAATAATTCAAAACCAATACCGAAACCTATACCAATTCAACAAAAAATTAATACCAATACCTATACCAATACTAATATAATTTTAAAAACCAATACCAATACTTTTATCGAATTGGTACCATCCTTGCAAAAAAAGTGATTTTGATTTAAATCACGTGATTTATTTATTTATTTATTTATTAGTCTCTAGAACAAAAGTTCCTTACAGACTATGAAAACTTATTCTAGTTTAAAATTAAAAAAATAACATATTATTTAAATATATACATTAATTATGTTTTCTCATAATATAAAAAAGGGAAGATTTAAAATATTCTTTTGATGTATTAAATTCCACCAACACATCATTAGGTAATTTATTAAAAAGAATTAAAGCTCTAATAAAAGGACTATTTAGAACGTATTCATAACGATGAAGTTCAATATAAAATAAAAATTGATGACGAAGATTCCTACACGGTACATTGAAAGGAATTTTTTCCAGTAAGTCAGGACAATCGACTTTACCATTTACAATATCAAAAATAAACAACATTGCCTGTACATTTCGTCTAATCTCAAGCGTTTCTAAACCAATCAGTAGGCTACGTTCGTTATATGACGGTATAGGGTCACTAAATTTTACTTGCTTTAATGCATACTTAACAAATTTTTTTTGAATTTTTTCAACACGATCAATGTGTTTTTGTGCATAAGGGCTCCAGATCATTGCACCATATTCCAACTTTGATCTTACAAAAGTAACGAACAAAGTTTTCAGAGTGCAAGGATCCGAGAAATCATTGCTGCTTCTTTTGATAAATGCAAGCATGGAGTATGCTTTAGGAATTATTTTTTCCAAATGTGGTATAAAACTTAATTTGGAATCAAAAACTATTCCTAGATCATCAATTTCATCAACTTTTTGAATTGGGGAATTACCAATATTGAAAAAAACAACGAGCGGATGACGAGCATGAGAATAAGTAACATTAGCACATTTACTCAAATTAAATGATAACCTGTTATTTATACACCATGAAAACAAACGATTAATATCAGATTGCAATTTTTCAGCATCTTCTAAAGTTTTTATTTTTAAGAAGACTTTTAAATCATCTGCATATAGTAGAAAATTAGAATATTTAAAACAGGAACATATATCATTAATGAAAATATTAAAAAGCAAAGGACCTAAAATACTGCCTTGAGGAATTCCCGAGGTTTGTACATAGGGAACAGATGTAAATTCTTCAATACTTACAATACAAACTCTATTCTGAAGATATGAAAGAATCCAATCATAAAAATTAGAATGAATACCAATTTTATGTAATTTTTTCAATAACAAAAAATGTGACACTTTATCAAAAGCTTTAGTTAAATCTGTATAAATAGTCTCAACTTGAAACCCATGTTCAATAGACGAAATACAAAAGTCAGAGAAAACAGATAAATTAGAGATAGTAGACTTTCCAGCACGAAATCCATGCTGTTCTGAAATTATCAATGACTTTGTTGCAAAATACAGTTTTTTAAAGACTATGTGTTCAAAAATCTTTGAAACCACAGTTAATTTGGAAATTGATCTATAACAACTCACATTATTTTTCCGCCCTGATTTAAAAATAGGGGTTATGTATGTAAACTTCCAACGGTCGATGAAAACACCTTCTGTTAAAGATTTATTAAAAATATTCATAAGCGGGCAAATAAGTGAGGATGCACATTTTTTAACTAAAAATGAACATAAACCATCAGCATCTTTGCTTAAAGAATTTTTCACATCAGAAACTCCTTGAAAAACATCATTTTCCGAAATACTTAAATGCCCTAAATTAAGATTACTAGAAAGTGTTAAATTATCATATGATGCATTGTTCAAAGAAACATTATCTTCAAAAACTGATTTAAAATAGTCTGCAAAAAGATTTACAATATCTTGAGGATTGTCCGAAGTCTGATTTCCATAAATCATCGAGGATGGTATATCAGACGATTGTTTTTTAGACCTTATAAATGTCCAAAAAGATTTTTGATTAGATTTAATATCGGTTTCAATTTTTAAGATGTATTGTTTATACAAAAATTTATTTAAGAAGTTAAATTCCCTTTCTCGCAAAATATATTGGCTTTGAGCTTCTAAACAACCTGTAGTAAGATAACGCTTATGCAACTTATTACGTTGATTTTTAATTTTCTTTAATCCCTTCGTGTACCATGGATGCTTTAAAGACTTTTTATTCTTTAGCGGAATATTTTTATGACAAATTTCAAGAAAGTTATTTAAAAAAAGTTCATAGCATGTGCTAGTATCATTAGCAAAAAATACCTCTGACCAAGCAACATTACTTAAGGCGGAATTTAAAACATCAAAATTACATGAATTAAAATCGAAAATTTTTTCATTAAAATTGGTAGAACATTTGATAAAATTATAGTTTTCTAATTCAATAATTAATGCAGAGTGATGGGCATTTATAGGAGAGAATGGATGTAAACACTCATAAACGGCATACTTGAGATTAGATGGAATATAAAACAAATCTAAGATTCTATTTAAACTATTGAAAACATTATTTACCTGAATGAGACCAAAATCCATAAAATTATCAATAACATACATTTCATAATCTTTGTTAATGTTAGATGGTAATAATTCTTCATAAAAAGATTCAGACCAAATTATGTCTGGTAAATTAAAATCTCCAAATATACAAAAACGAGTATTTACATCCATGCTAGTGTACAAATAATTAACGTTATCAATATGAGATGAATATAAACTATATTGGCTACTAGGTGGTATATAAGATACACCCAAACAAATCATACCACTATCAGATGGAAGTATAACAAATAATTGGTCCAATAAGTTATCGATTACAAGCGTTGAGCATAAATAGGAGTTTAATTCTTTTTTTACAGCAATTAAGACTCCCCCTCCTAATAAACATCCAGTTAATTCAGCACTTCGATCTTTCCTGTATACATTATAAAACCTTGGATTGAAGAATTCACCATCTAGAAAATCTGCATTCAACCAAGTTTCAACAATTACAAAAATATCAAAATCGCATTGAGATGAAAAATCGTACAATTTATGGGATTTTGTACGCATTCCCGAGACATTTTGATAATAGATTTTTAAATCAGAGAACTTTTTTAAGCGACTGGCAACTCTGCCGGTTTTCGTTCGAAAAAAACAAAAGGGCGTAATTTTACATTTACAGGCCACAATGTAGATTTAATAATATCATTGTAAAAGCAATCTGAAATGCCTAGTTTAAAATTTACATGCTTAAGAGTTTTAACATCCACATCTTTCTTAACGAGCCTCGTACATTCAATATGTTGCTTAAGGGTATATGACACTACATTTATTTTGTATTAAATTGAAATTGACGGCATACTAATCACATTAGATCACAGTATTATCGACCCCGGTAATGCTGTTCTCTAATGTGATTAGTATGCCGTCAATTTCAATTTAATAAAAAAAAAATGTAGTGTCATACGGGTCTTACCAATCTCTGTATTTGATTCAATATACGAAATAATTTGCTCTGCAGTAACCGAAGTTTTGAAAGAAGAAATATGTAAAAATTTCTTTGTTGGTACACTCAACCAAAAATCATTGTATTCCCAAAGAAAATCGTAGTAAATTCAACAGAAATCATTGTTGATTTTGACCCTACAAATATTTATGTTGATTTCAATAAAAATTATTGTCAGTTTTTGTAAAAGTTGATCAACTCGTTTTTTTGTAAATCAACTCGTATTTTTTGTAAACTCAACTCATATTTTTGTTGATATAAGAAATTTTATTTAAAAAAAAGGCTTGTTGATTTTTGTAAATATTCTTTTATTAAGTATAAATCACAATATTTTTTAGAATTATCACCGGCTTTTTAAGCTGCAATATTTAAACAAGATTTTCACACACACTTCGTTTATTTATGTTATGCACTCGTAAGCCATTCTCCAGTTTTCTAATGACACCAAATCAAAAACCTTAAAAAAAATAAAAAAAAAATTATAATATAGTATGAATACATAAAGTAACCAATGTATTTTATTACTTACCAAATATTTACAGATCAGAATCTGATCATCAGATCCTATTTTTATTTATTTTTATAATCTTAAATAATTTTATAAGAGACAAACAAATTTCACATTGCAATGCATTGCTACCAACTTGATAATACAAAATTGAACGAACAGTGTTGTTTTTTCTTTTTTGGTTTTATCTATTGAATTCTGTATAAGCGTTGTAAATAGTTGATTCAAATTTACTGATTATTCAACGATATCAACATTAATTTTTGTTGAATACGGCAATATTCTGTAAAACTTGATCTACAATGGGTTTACTAATTTTTCTACTAAGATATTTCTATGAGTGTATAACCAAGAACAATATATGTAAGAGGATATTCAATGTTCTGACGCCAAAATAAGTTTGGCGTCTTGGCGTTTCTTACATAGGCCAAAATGAAAGGGTGTCAGGTGTTTTTTGCGGGAGTTGGTTGTATCCAACAGTTGCGCATCTCATAAAATTGAGATTTTACAGCGAAAAAATTATATTAAAACTTTAAAAAATTAAAAAAAAGGAGAACAAATTAACAAATAACTCATCCATAAAAAAAAATTAAAAATTGAAAATAAAATATTTTGGGATTTTTTTTTTTCTTAATTTTCTTATTTTTTTTTATTGGTAAAATTTTTTCTTAATTCTTTCATAATTTTTTTTAATTTTTTAAAGTTTTAATATAATTTTTTCGCTGTAAAATCTCAATTTTATGAGATGCGCAACTGTTGGATACAACCAACTCCCGCAAAAAACACCTGACACCCTTTCATTTTGGCCTATGTAAGAAACGCCAAGACGCCAAACTTATTTTGGCGTCAGAACATTGAATATCCTCTTACATATATTGTTCTTGGGTATAACATCAAGATCCTCTGCTGAATTCTCACCAAAGGCAATTATACGATTTTTTCGTCTGCGTCTACGCACACTCCTCCATTCGTTTTGTTCGTTATCAGTCTCACCCATGTTTGAAGCAGTAGGATAAGAAGCAATAGAACTCACATCATCGTCCATTCGTTTATTGTCTACACTAGGACCACCAACAACATTATTTCGTGTTAGTTGATTTGCATTTACACTCTTTGTAGAAGTAGCAATATTACGATTAGAAAAAATAGTTTTTTGTTGATTTTTTGATTGTTCAAGGCCACGATTTACAAGTTCGTTAACCTTTTGCTTTATCTCTTTCACATCATCACTTACTATTGTTGTTGGTTTTTTAAGTTCTCTTATTTCAGTGGACAATGAAGAAATATTTGCAACTAAATCCAACGACACCTTCAAACAATCATCGCAATTAAAAACAATATTCTTATTGTTTTTAAAAAGCTCGCACAACTTTTCATCAAGTTTAGCACAAATATAATGCACCTTTCCTCGACAAATATGACAAGTAATAAAATTTGTTTTTGCTGAATGATAACATTTTGCACACAAAGTTTTCGGCGGAGAATTCATTTCACAACGTCTGCACGGTTTAACTATCAGTTGAGAACGATTGTGATTGTGAGTTGAAAAATTCTGAGTGAGTGTCTAGAGAGTGAGTCGAATTTTTGCGTGAGGGATGTTTTTTTTTTTAAAAAACCCCTTTTTTAAAAAAAAAAATATTTTTTTGCAGTATTTGCATTCAGAATTAAGACAAACTTTAAACTAAATAGTACATGCTTAACTCATTTTGGACAGATTCATTTTTTTTTTTTTGGAAAAAAAATTCATACATAAATATTTTTTTGAAAAAGGTGATAGAAATGGGTTATCATGCAAGGGGCCCCTTTTTCGATTTTAGATCTTTTGCCAATTGCGATTACACGGGTCAATTTGTTTCTTATATGGGGTTTACACTTACGACCTTAAACAAGTTGTTTAACAAAACACCACTAACAGAATAAAAACGTAATGGATACAGAAAAAAGAATTTTGTAAACACGTAGCCCTTAAACTCTCAAAAATAGCAAGTGTGAACTGCACATTATGCGTTCTTAAATTCTTATATAATATGACTGTGCCTCTAATAAAACAATAAATTTTTTTTCTGGATTCTGGTGTTGTGACATAAAATTTTGTAACGTCTGCTTGATTAAAATTTTGGAATTTCCAAAAAAGGACATTAGTATTTTTTTACAACGCAAAGAAGAGTGCAGTGACATTCAATGTGCATATATCAAATATTAACAATGTTTGCAAAAGAAAAAATTTCATCACAGAAAAGGTCTAAATTTTTTAAGATCTACTTTTATTAGGGGTCATAAAAACCGTGACAGAAAACATTTCTTTTATGTTTTTATGGCTTTTAAAATTCAAGTAGCTAACTCCTTTTTGTTATGTGACATTGGATGCAAACGATTACTGATCGATGTAACATCTTTTGCAATTCGTAGTCAGGTAAAACTTAATAATGTGATGGAAAGAAAATGTTTGACGTCACAATTAAAACAAACGAAAATAAGAATACAAACAAGTAAAAAAGTTAAATTCGGCCTTGCCGAATGTAGTGATACCCTCCACAATTTCAAAAAGATTATTGCAAACAACTTTATTTAAAAGGAAATTACTTTTGAAAAAAAAAAAATTGAAAAAAAATTCCGCGAAAAAAAATTTTGGTAAAAAAAAAAAATCCGCGATTTTTTTCTTTTTTTGTCAAAAAATATGTTTGTACTTGTTTAAATACCATTTGGTGTTCAATTATGTTCACATATGTCAACCAGAAGCCGAATTAAAACATTTTGTATTTTTAGGTTATGTTGAATGTACTGAAATTTTTGAGGTGTGCTTACATTTTCGTTCATAACTTTTGAACCGCTGAACCGATATCGCTCAAATGCAATACCAAACTTCTCGGGAGAACTTCCAATATATATGTTAAGTTTCAGTCAGATCTGTGCAATATTTTGTCCGCGAGAGCATTTTCCACAGACAGACGGACAGACGGACAGACGGACAGACGGACAGACGGACAGACGGACAGACGGACAGACGGACATCGCTAGAATGTCTTAAAATCGATCGGGGATCATGAATATATATACTTTATGGGGTCCCAGACCGATATTTCGATGAGTTACAAACGGAATGACAAACTTATATATACCCTCTATCACTAAGTGGAGGGTATAAAAACCGAAACAAAACCGATACGAAAGTAGAAAAAAATGAATTGGTATTGGTTTTTTATTGGTTTTGAACAAGGATGGGTACCAATTCGATAAAAGTATTGGTATTGGTTTTTAAAATTATATTAGTATTGGTATAGGTATTGGTTTTCATTTTTTGTTGAATTGGTATAGGTTTCGGTATTGGTTTTGAATTATTTAGGTATTGGGTATTGGTATTGGTTTTAGCCTCGAATCGGTATCGGTTTTTAATAAGTATTGGTATTTATCTTATATCGGTTTTGGTATTTGTATGCAAAAGGTTTTGTCGTTAATATTAATTAATTTAACGTAAGTCGTCCTTCTGTCTGCCCCACAGTGCACACTGGGGCGAGATGGTAGGTTTTTGGCCAAAAGTCTCTACAGGTCGTAAATGTTAACCGATTTTTTTGAAATTCAGAATATAAGCCTATATTAAGGTAATAAATAAGTGCCTTGAAAGTTTTTGAAATCGGACCTACAAGGAAACTATTTCAGGGTGGACACTTCATTTTTAATAAAATTTGCAGATGTTATAGATGAAACAAATGAAGAGAAACTTGTCTTTTGTTTATGTATTTGAATTAGAAATGGTCTGTGGTCCCGTAATTTGCGTGACTCAAAATACCACTTGATTCAGGCGTGAGCGATTTTTATTTAAATCACGTGATTAAAGAGCGATTTTCATTTAAATTAAGTACTATATTAGGGTAATAAATAAGTGACTTGAAACTTTTTGAAATCGGACCTACAAGGAAACTATTTCAGGGTGGACACTTCATTTTTAACAAAACTTACAGATGTTATAGATGAATCAAATGAAGAGACACTTGCTTTTTGTTTAAGTATTTGAATTGGAGATGGTCTCTGGTCCCGTGATTCACGCGTGAACGTGAGTGATTTTCATTTAAATCATTAGGTTATAGAGTGATTTTCATTTAAGTCAAGTGACTATATTAAGGTAATTAATAAGTGCCTTGGAACTTTTTGGAATCAGACCTACAAGGAAACTTTTTCAAGGGTGGACACTTCATTTTAAATAACACTCAAAAAATTATGTAGGTAAATTCCAGTGAATATTCACTTAAAACAAATGAAATTTAATTTAAAAACCATTCCACTTTTTTTTATTTAAAATAAAAACTGTGACAAACCTTATTTGTGGGATTGTGGAAACGGCACTTAGGTGTTGCTGCGGCTTAGCTCGCCAGAATGGGGGGGTTCTTTTTCCACGTAGGGTTGCACATTTAAATTTGTTTCGTGCCGTTAAATAAATTTGAATTTAAATAAAAAAAGAAAGAAACCAAAAGAAAACCAAACGGACATAAAAATAAAAAAAAATTGTGATTTTAGACAAACGGAAATGAAAATTATTTAAACCGGAAATGAAATTGAAAAGACAGACAAACTTAACTACAGACTACTTTTTGACTTGTTCAGGATTGTATTTTCTCGTGGAGGTTACAGATGGAGTTAACCTCTCAGGTAGCCCACCCCTAATGACTTATTCAGTCATCCGTGGTACTTTTATTACCAGTAAAAAAATATGTTTCAAAGTACCCCTAAAAATAACTTACCAAACCCTAAATATTCGTTACATCTTCAACCACTTAACTTCTCTACTCCATGCACAAATGCATCTTGTTATTTTTAATATAAATATTCATTTATTAATAGAAATATAAAGATATAAAAAAAATTTAATATTAATAAACATCAATTAACCAGATTATACATTTCAAAAATAAAAAGATAATTTTTTATGTTTTAGAGTAATATTATAAATTTATAATTAACAAAATGAAATCATAAAAATAATATTTTAATATTATTTTATGATTCAGTAATTTTTTTTTTTTTTTATATTTAATTAGTAATTTTTTTATATAATTTTTAGGTAATTATTGATTATTTCATTATGGGGGTTATTTTTAGATTATCATTACGGCCGAATTATTTTATTATTGTTTTTATTAATTTATTTATTTGTTTTAATTTATTTTTAGTATAAGTTTTTTTTATAAATTATTATGTATTGAAATTTTTAATAAGGCATGTTAAGGTAAGTACATATATACATTAAGTTAGGTTAGGTTAGGTATACATAAATTTTTAGTACATAGTTTTGAAAATTTTTTTAGGTTAGGTTTTCAATTTTTGTAAGTATATAAGAATTTTTTTTTTTTTTTTTTTAAGTATTGATTTTAATTAAGTAAATATACATAGTTTTAAATTTTAAACTTTTTTTAGTTCTTTTTTTTTGTAAGATAAAAATTTTGATTAGAATTTTTTTGTTTTAAAAATTTTACGTTAAATTATTTTTTTTTTGTAAATTATTTTTCTCTTTTGGAAATTTTTAGTCTTAATCAAAAATTTTTTCTTTTTTTGTTTGTTTTTGTAATTACATATAACACAAAGATGACAAAACACGTTTAACAAATAGGTTTTTATGACCTCTAATGGTCGCACAATGTCAAGCCAAGATCAAATGGTGATTTTTTTTAATTTTTTTGGGCAATTCGTATTTTGGGAAATTAGTGAAGTCTGGTAAGGTCTTTTTTTATGGTTTCCGTCTAGAACGGTGTTACCTGTTGTATGTAGATGTTAATGTTAACAGAAAGGGTACTTGCCACGGCTAATGTGAATTCGGCTATAACCTCTGTTAATCCTCGGTTCTAACAGCACCCTGGCAACACTAGCGATTGAATGGATTCTCCCAAAAGAGGGCAGGTGAAAACTTGATCCGAAAAGGTTGTTGTCGACAATTTTGTTGAACCTGACGGTGTCGGCCTCATGTGTTGCTTTTGGCAAGCTTCCTTAAGTGTTATAAAAAAAATTAACTACATTAAAATACACTCCACAACTTTTGATGCAGAAATGTTGTGGCACATCCTTAGGCTTTTAACAAATTAGGCATGGAACTTTTACAGGATGATTTTATATTGTGGAAAGATTAAAGGAAAAGTTTTCAAAAAAAAATATTTCAGACCATATTTATTGTATAGACATAGCACATGTAAAGTCTTGGGTACACTTAATAAAAGGTAATTTAAGTTTAATTGAAATTTAAAAATTACAAGATTATTTTTCGATTTGAGTTAAATTGGGAATTTAAATAACATTTTAAAGTAGTAAATTGTTTTACGCCTAATTTTTATTTGTCCACAAAGTGGATTTGAAAAGTTTTGAGATTAATATTGAAATTTAGATTAGTGACTGTACGTATGTACTTTGTAAGTCAGCCATTTTTTTAAACAAACATGGCGGCTTGAACTCAATATTGGTCATTTTCAATGTTCATTAAACATTTACATAATGAAAGTTTATATTTCACGCGGTTTTTTTTTTTATATATTTCATATAGAAAATCACATAAAGAAAAGCTAAAACACTGTACTTAATTTGCCAAAACTAATGAAAATCGCCATAAAATTGCTTACCCCTTTCTGCTGTATTTGTATATTTTTTTTTTTATTTTTAACCAAAAAATATATATTCAATTAGAATTTCAACGTTTTGGAATTTATTAATAAAATTTCCAAAATGGGCAATACAAAATCACTTTCTTTCTTAATTTATTTAAAAACTGTAATAATTACACTTGGTGTTAAAATTTGTCAAGTTTTATCTCACGTGTCTGGCAGACGAATGATTTAACATTCCTCTTCGGTAGCCGTATAACACCTCTGTGTTGTTGCTACATTTTAAGATTGTGGCATCTCTTATGAACAGCTGACGTACAAGTGGCAGCATTGTGGTATAACACTTGCCAAATGTCAAACGTCAGTTGTTTTCTTATTGAATTATACGTTTTGACAAATCAAAATAAACATTGTCCGGTAAAATTAAATACATTTATGAATTTAAAAAAAAAAAAGTGATTTTTATATTTGTTTGCCTGGTAAAAGCAGTCGTCACAAAACACATTACAGTCAATTTTAAATGTTAATTTAATGACCAACCAAAACATTAAAAAACTACTGAATATTCACTTATTTTGTATTGAAAAACAGTAAAACTATAGAAGAAAGTTTTTACTGCCGAAAATAAATGTAACAGAAAATTCATTTTTAAGACAGTAAATTTTATTTTTTAAACTACAGAAATAGTAAAAAAATTAAATCCTTTATAAAATAAGTGATTTTTCTTTTAAAATAACTTTACTGATTACTTTTTAAAATAACCTACAAACAGTTAATGACATAATTTTCTTAGTGAAAATTTACAGATGTTATAGATTAAACAAATGAAAAGACACTTGTCTCTTGTTTATGTATTTGAATTGGAGATGGTCGCTGGTCCCGTGATTTGCGTGACTCAAAAAAGTGATTTTCATTTAAATCACGTGATTGTGAGTTGAAAAATTCTGAGTGAGTGTCTAGAGAGTGAGTCGAATTTTTGCGTGAGGGATGTTTTTTTTTTTTTGAAAAACCCCTTTAAAAAAAAAAATATTTTTTAGCAGTATTTGCATTCAGAATTAAGTCAAACTTTAAACTAAATAGTACATGCTTAACCCATTTTGGACACAGATTAATTTTTTTTGGAAAAAGGTACCTATTTAGTAAAATTAGCACCGGCTGATCTCGAAACTCTTGTAAAAAATTTTAATGTTCCGTTATTCCAGAAAAGCCTGTATTTCAACTTTTTATGCAATTTTAATATTTGGATTTATTTCCTATTTTATTAATTTATTTCGTTATTTTCAAAATAAATAGTTTCAAAATGTTTCAATTAGTGGAATTTGATAATAAATTAAATCTAAAAAAAAATAATATTAATTAACAAAAAAATTAAAAGCCTAAACGAAAAAAATGCAAATTTTTCGTTTTTGCTTAAAACAATTTCTGTGCTGATGCACATTGCATTTAATGCACATATAAAGGGAGATATTTTTTAATTGCAGAAAGATGAGACTTAACGGCGTACGGACATAGCGCCCAAGGTCTTATCGCCCAAAACCGTAAATGTCATATCACCCAAGCTGCGACATATAGCCCAAAATGATAGGTCTAAAAATGTTATTTCACCCAAAACAAAATTGTCAAAAAAACCAAAATATTTTGTTTGGGCGAAATGTCGAAATTACGACTTCTATGATTTGTTTTTTTTTTTTTTTTTGTAATAAAGGTTTCCTGCGTAGCCGGCCTTCGGCCGGGCTTAGGGATTACATACTCCATGCATTAAACCCACCCTCTCTGCAAACCAAAGCTATTTTGGTTATCAGGCCTTTTTGAGGCATAACAAATTTGATATCGTAAAGGCCTGCTACCCTGGAAAAATTTACTTTGCGGAGAGGATGGGTTTAATGCATGGATTTTGTAATCCCTAAGCCCGGCCGAAGGCCGTCAACGCATAAAAACTTAAAAATATTGTGTTAAAAAAAACAATATTGGTGAGTTTTATCAAGCTCTTTGTCTCCCGCTCTTAAAATTTTGGAACTTGATAACAGAAGGTACGAAAACTGTTAGACGAGTAAAATACGATAATGTTAAATTAACATTGTTGGTTTGACTAACTTTTTATATCGAAAAAGCGCTTAAAGCTTGATTTACACGTTAACTACCCTTGACTACCCTTATCTACTATTTCCCAGTATTGGAGGATAGCAATTGTCATATTCAATTAATTTTTCATACAAAATTATTTAAACCCGGCAAACCGTATCACCAATACTGGGAAATAGTAGATAAGGGTGGTCAAGGGTAGTTAACGTGTAAACTGCCCTTAATACATTTTGAAACAATGTAACAATTTATAACTATTATGGTAATATTATTTAAGAAATACCTTTAAAAGTGTTTAAAACAAATTGTCAGCAAATAAAAAGTCATTGGATTTCCCGATAACCCTAAAAAAAAACTTTTTTTACAGCTAGATGAAAAAAACGCTAGCTTTAGTCTGAAAATCGCCAAACTGCAACACTTTTTTTTTGTTTATATCAAACTTAAGGGATTTTTTTTTTGGTTTGATCAAACGTCCAGTTCGATGGCGGACTTAGCAAAGGGAATTTAAGAGAGGGTTTAACAGAAGAAGGGAGACTTCACATATCTTTAAGTATTGATAGTCTTTGGTTTTATGATTATTTTTTGGGTGCTATGACATTTTATAAATTCAACATTTTGATATTTGGGTAATATGACATTTTTGCTAGTTTATATTAGGTGTGTTCCAGAACGTTACCGCGGGTGCCCGCGGGTACCCAAACCAGCCCGAAAAGCGTTCCCGTACGCAAAAATTGGGTAAATGAGAGAGTTTTTTAGAGAAAAAATTTGTTTCTCATTTTACCGAACTTACCCGTACTATTTTTTCGTGTAAATTGGTAACAATCAGATGTTGAGAAAACAGCTGATTTTTGTTGTGAAAATAAATTGAAAATTTTAATAAAATTAAAAAAGGAAACAAAAGTAATGTTTAATTTTAAACAAAATAATATATTTAGTCATTAAAATCAACTTTTACAATTTGTTTCGCATTGTTGAACGTATTTTTTCTAACTAAAATATGTTAGCATTTCAATTTGTTTACATTTTTTAGTTTTTGGGCTAGAAATGTGGTTTTTTGCGTTCCCGTACTTTTGTGAATTTTGCGGTATGGTGAGAGTTTTTAAGATTTTCTCTCATTTTACCGAACTTTACCCGGAAAGTTCTGGAACACACCTATTAATTAAAAGAAAATTGTTAAAATACCCAAAAATAATGGCCATATCTTCCAAAATATTTTGCAACAACAACTAACACACATTTTT
The DNA here is from genome assembly GCA_963921195.1 of Pegoplata infirma. NCBI lineage: Eukaryota > Metazoa > Arthropoda > Insecta > Diptera > Anthomyiidae > Pegoplata > Pegoplata infirma. The sequence continues at coordinate 531,751 of OY992541.1, forward strand.
TTTGGGTGGAATGACTTTTTTAAATTGGGCGATATGCACTTGGGCGCTATGTCCGTACGCCAGACTTAACATTTGTAACAAAATATACCTGATCTTCATCCTTTTCATACATAAATATTTTTTTCAAAAAGGTGATCGAAATGGGTTATCATGAAGGGGGCCCCTTTTTCGATTTTAGATCTTTTGCCAATTGCGATTACACGGGTCAATTTTATTCTTATATGGGATTCACACTTACGACCTTAAACAAGTTGTTTTACAAAACACCAGTACACTCAAAAAATAAACTGGTAAAACGCCTGGTAAAATGCCTTGTAATCCCGTTCTACCAATATCACTGTGCTACAAAAAACACAAAATCGAATATACTTTTGAAATGAGGTAGTTAAGGTTGTAGGTCTCGTTGAAAAGATCACAAAAATGCCCATCAAACTTGCCAGACACCCTCAAATTTTAAAGTTATTGTCAAAAAACGATTTTTGGGACTTTTTTCACTAAACCACGTGTAACTTAAACATTTTTCAACCGATTTTCAATTTTTCAACTGTTTTGTATAGAAGAAGGATAGGGCTTTTTATGTGTGAGAATTGGTCTATACATATAGGAATGATATGTATTGATTTTTTCAACAATATCTAATTTTTTTGTTATTTTTTGAAAATTTTTTGAGTTTATCGATTTTTTTCTGCTATAGTATGTTCAACAACATTTATATTTATAAACGTATTCTCAAAGAAAATTTAATTGTGAATACGATGAGCTTTATGTCGAAAAAATCGGATAACAATTGACAGAGTTGTGTTAATTTTTCTAAAAAAGAAAATTAGGATTTTTCTTGAAATTGCCGTTCGGATAACCCAGGCTAAAAAATAAAAAATTAAACGATCATACTTAGAGGTCACGTATCATTATTTTAAAGGTTTTTGGCCTCCTGAATTCGAATTTGACCTTGAAATTGCGCTATCTTATTAAGTTTTTGATATATCAGTTTATGTTAAATATGTCAAAAACCTGACCAGATAGAGCAATTTTAAGGCCAGATTCGGATTCAGCGCGCCGAAAACCTTTAAAAATATTGTACATGACCATTTATGACAAATTTATTTTTTTTTGCCTGGGTTATCTGAACGGCGATTTCCTGCAAAATCTTAATTTTCTTTTTTAGAAAAATTATCACAACTCGGTCAATTTTTATCCGATTTTTTCGGCATAAAGCTCATCGTATTCACAATAAAATTTTCTTTAAGAATACGTTTAAAAATATAAATGTTGTTGAACGAACTATAGCAGAAAAAAATCGATAAACTCGAAAAATTTTCAAAAAATATCAAAAAACTAGATTTTATAGAAAAAATCAATTAATATCTTTCATATATGTATAGACCAATTCACACACATGGAAAGCCCCATCCTTCTTCTATCAAAAATAGTTAACAAATTTAAAATCGGCTCAAAATTTTTTGAATTACAAAAGGTTTAGTGAGAAAAGTCACAAAAAAACGTTTTTTTACAATAACTCTAAAATTTGAGGGTGTCTGGCAAGTTTAATGGGCATTTTTGTGATCTACTCGACAGGACCAACAACCTATACTATGTCACATCAGAAGTATTTTTTCACTGTAGCACAGTGTATTTAACAGTTTTCCTTGTTTTTTAACAAAAAATCTTGTACTTTGCTCAAACGAGAACTACGGTTTTATTGGTAATTTTACAAGTTTATTTTCGCAATTGTATTCTACCATTTTGAAAGGTAATTTTACAAAATAAAACTGTAGTTTTACAACAAAGTTTTTATTACGAGGATTCTAGTTGAATTACAAAAAAACTGTTATTTTACAACAATTATCATATACGAGGATTTATGTTGTTTAACAAAAAAAAAAAAAAACATTTTTTTTTTTGTAAATTTTCTATTTTTTTTTAAAAATTTTCCAAGTCCCGGACAATTTTTTTTTTATTGAAAAATATTAAAAAAAGGTGACAAAATTTTGAAAAAAATTTTACGAGGATTCTAGATAATTTACAAAAAAATAAAGTTATTTTACAAAAATTATTTTATTACGAGGATTTATGTTGTTTAACAAAAAAAATTTTTTTTTGTAAATTTACCATTTTGGTTTGTAAATTTACCATTTTTTTAAACATATTTACCATTTTTTCTTGTAAGTTTACCATTTTTTCCGGTTTTAAAACATTATTTTTACCAATAAAATTAGTTATTTTACCAATTTTTGGCGCATTCAAAATTACGAGGAAATCCTTGTAATTTAACGAGAATTTTACCTATGTCATATTTTACGAGAATAGCCTCGTAAAATCACGTGATTTTTTGGTAACTTTACAAGGTTTTTTTTTTGAGTGTAACAGAATAAAAACGTAATGGATACAGAAAAAAAGAAATTTTTTAACACGTAGTCCTTAAACTCTCAAAAATAGCAAGTGTGAACTGCACATTATGCGTTCTTAAATTCTTATACATATAATATGACTGTGCCTCTAATAAAACAATAAAAAAAATTTTCTGGATTCTGGTGCTGTGACATAAAATTTTGTAACATCTGCTTGATTAAAATTTTGGAATTTCCAAAAAAGGACATTAGTATTTTTTTTTACAACGCAAAGAAGAGTGCAGTGACATTCAATGTACATATATCAAATATTAACAATGTTTGCAAAAGAAAAAATTTCATCACAGAAAAGGTCTAAATTTTTTAAGATCTTCTTTTATTAGGGGTCATAAAAATCGTGACAAAAAATATTTCTTTTATGTTTTTATGGCTTTTAAAATTCAAGTAGCTAACTCCTTTTTGTTATGTGACATTGCATGCAAACGATTACTGATCAATTTAACATCTTTTGCAATTCGTTAGTCAGGTAAAACCTAATAATGTGAGGGAAAGAAAATGTTTGACGTCACAATTAAAACAAACGAAAATAAGAATACAAAAAACCGAAACAAAACCGATACGAAAGCAGAAAAAAAGGAATTGGTATTGGTTTTTTATTGGTATTGGTTTTGAAGAATAAAAGTATTGGTTTTTAATTGGTATTGGTAGTGGGGAATCAGTATTGGTTTTTTATCGGTATTGGTATCGCACAAATAAAGGTATTGGTTTTTAATTGGTATTGGTTTTCAATTTGAATTGGTATTAACGGGTATTGGTATCGAAAAGGTATTGGTACCCATCATTGGTTTTGAAGAATAAAAGTATTGGTTTTTAATTGGTATTGGTAGTGGGGAATCGGTATTGGTTTTTTATCGGTATTGGTATCGCACAAATAAAGGTATTGGTTTTTAATTGGTATTGGTTTTCAATTTGAATTGGTATTAACGGGTATTGGTATCGAAAAGGTATTGGTACCCATCATTGGAAATAAATAATTAGATTGATTTGTAATGAAAACGCCACAGACGAAGAATTATAATAAAAAATTTTAACAAAAAATCGCTGCTTTTATCGTTAATCCATTATAATTTTACTCCCTTATTTATTTTATATTTGGCTGCAGTATATTAGCATGTAGCGTGATACTCTGAAAGTAAGTGTCATTCATTTGTGTCTGCAATTCCAGATCATGTTGGTAACCCTTGCGAAATAATGTAAGAGACAAAAAAGTTGAAAGAAAGTATGAAGTGAGGTTGAGATTGCTAGAAATAGAATTGTAGTGTTGGAAACTGTCAAAAATTAATTCTGTAGAAACTATAAATATTCACATATATAAAAACAGTTTTCATTAACAAGACAAACCGACATTTAAAATCCTACTGATGATGACACTAATAGTGCGTTTACATTGGATTTCTAATCTAGTAAATTGCGATTTTAATCTACTTTGCAATCTGTACCGTTTACATTGGCATTTTTTACATTTGAGAAGATTAGGATTGGCATTTATAACAACAAGTTGGTAATAAATATGTGTGACTGCGTCAAAAGACAGCGACGGTAATTAGTCGTCGTATGATTAACAAGGACAGTGACGTCGTTTACAAATAACAATGACGGCGGTGTTTTTCAGTGTTGGAAAATGCAAATAATAGAAATACAGAGTTGTATCTAACTTTACCAGATTGCGTTTGCCGATTAGAGTCTAAACTACTAGATTGAAAAAAATAAATTTGTATGGGCAATCTAATAGATTGAAACTGGATTGGAGCCACAATCTACTTTAAGCTAGCTTAGAGGACCAGTGTAAACGCACTATAACTGGGGTGTTTGAAACCGTTATAGGAAGTACCAGAAATGTCTATAATTTTTAGAAATTCAATTTTTCTTCTGCATTTTTTTAACTTGAACCCTTATAACTAGGGTTCGGACTTTTATGCAGTTAAAATTGCGTTTTATGCGCATAAAACATGCACCAAAAATAGAAAAATATGCGCTAAAAATTTAAAAAATATGCACTTAAAATTTTTTTTAAAACATTTTTTAAATGATAAAAAAAAATAAAAATAACAAGAAAAACAAAAAGAACATAAAACTCGTAATAATTAAGTCTTATAATCGAAAATAAGGTACAATAAACACAAAAGTTCAAGGTTAAATCAAGTAAAACACAAAATTATAAAGGAAAATTTGGAGTAAATTTGTATTATTATTGAGTAAAAAATTACTAAATTTTGCACCAGTAAACGATTAAAAAGTATTGAGTACACTTTTAATAAAGAATTATTAAATGTATACCAAAAATTTTGAGAAAATTTTTAATTAACACCAATGATGGGTACCAATACCTTTTCGATACCAATACCCGTTAATACCAATTCAAATTGAAAACCAATACCAATTAAAAACCAATACCTTTATTTGTGCGATACCAATACCGATAAAAAACCAATACCGATTCCCCACTACCAATACCAATTAAAAACCAATACTTTTATTCTTCAAAACCAATACCAATAAAAAACCAATACTAATTCATTTTTTTCTACTTTCGTATCGGTTTTGTTTCGGTTTTTTGTATTCTTATTTTCGTTTGTTTTAATTGTGACGTCAAACATTTTTTTTCATCACATTATTAGGTTTTACCTGACTAACGAATTGCAAAAGATGTTACATCGATCAGTAATCGTTTGCATGCAATGTCACATAACAAAAAGGAGTTAGCTACTTGAATTTTAAAAGCCATAAAAACATAAAAGAAATATTTTTTGTCACGGTTTTTATGACCCCTAATAAAAGTAGATCTTAAAAAATTTAGACCTTTTCTGTGATGAAATTTTTTCTTTTGCAAACATTGTTAATATTTGATATATGTACATTGAATGTCACTGCACTCTTCTTTGCGTTGTAAAAAAAATACTAATGTTCTTTTTTGGAAATTCCAAAATTTCAATCATGCAGACGTTACAAAATTTTATGTCACAACACCAGAATCCAGAAAAAAAATTTTATTGTTTTATTAGAGGCACAGTCATATTATATAAGAATTTAAGAACGCATAATGTGCAGTTCACACTTGCTATTTTTGAGAGTTTAAGGGCTACGTGTTTAAAAAATTCTTTTTTCTGTATCCATTACGTTTTTATTCTGTTACTGGTGTTTTGTTAAGCAACTTGTTTAAGGTCGTAAGTGTGAACCACATATAAGAAAAAAATTGACCCGTGTAATCGCAATTGGCAAAAGATCTAAAATCGAAAAAGGCGCCCCCTGCATGATAACCCATTTCGATCACCTTTTTCAAAAAAATATTTTTGTATGAAATGGATGAAGTTCAGGTATATTTTGTTATAATTGTTAAGTCTCATCTTTCTGCAATTAAAAATATCTCCCCTTGACCACAGGAATTTATATGTGCATTAAATGCAATGTGCATCAGCACAGAAATTGTTTCAAGCAAAAACGAAAAATTTGAATTTTTTTTATTAATTAATATTAATTTTTTTTAGATTTAATTTATTATCAAATTACACTAATTGAAACATTTTGAAACTATTTATTTTGAAAATAACGAAATAAATTAATAAAATAGCAAATAAATCCAAATATTAAAATTGCATAAAAAGTTGAAATACAGGCTTTTCTGGAATAACGGAACATTAAATTTTTTTTTACAAGAGTTTTGAGATCAGCCGGTGCTAATTTTACTAAATAGGTACCTTTTTCCAAAAAAAAATTAATCTTTGTCCAAAATGGGTTAAGCATGTACTATTTAGTTTAAAGTTTGACTTAATTCTGAATGTAAATACTGCTAAAAAATATTTTTTTTTAAAGGGGTTTTTAAAAAAAAAAACATCCCATACGCAAAAATCTGACTCACTCTCTGGACCAATGGTTCTCAAACGGTGGGTCGCGACCCCCTAGGGGGCCACGGAAGCATTTCTAGGGGGTCGCGAAAAGTTTAGTAAATATCATGCTAAAATTATTAAAATAAAATATACAAGCAAAGCATATTTTTTGGAAATTGCTGAGTTATCCAAATTCAAAAATACATGGCTACGTTAGGATCTGACAATGTATGCATATTTTTAACTTATCAGTGGGCATCAAAAAAGTCTGGAAAAGATGTAATTTAATTTACCCCCTTTTTCCGTTCCTTACACCGAATAATCCATGTCCGTGTGGATCTGGGGGGTTATTGCGTATTTCGATTCGAAAAGAAAAAATTACGAATTCGAACAAATTGTATTTTGTAATACGATTTTCGGAAAAAGTTTTACGAATATGCAAAAAAAAATTCGCTTTTAGGATTTTTTTCGAAAAACAAAAATTTCCCTTTCGTAAATGCAACTGTGTTGTACGAAAACGAATGTCACGTACGTTAAAATTGTTCGTATTTTATTCGAAAGCAAAACAGATAGTGAAAAAAAAAAATATTTCTGAAAATGTGAGTATTTCAATAAAAAAAAATACATAAAAAGTGGAAAAACAGTTTATTAAATAAAAACATGTTATATATTTTTCCTACTTTGAATTTTTGAAGGAATGTTGCAAAAAAAACAAAGCAAAGACAATTCACAATTATGGTCGAGTTTATGGTTGCGCATCCCGACCTAGCAAAAGGACACCTTAAAACCCCTGATGCAAAAAACAAATCAAATAGCTTATGGAAACGACTGGCTGATGATTTAAATGGAGAAGGCCCGCCCTCCCGGGATATAAATGGATGGAAAAAGGTTCTACTATATCTTAAATAAATAACGTTTTACTATTTATTTTTATATATTTGTGATATTAGGTATTTGCTGATTACAAAAATCATGTTAAGGCAAAACTCCGCCGGAACAAAAGTTCCATATCGGGGACAGGTGGAGGCCCAAGCTTGTATTGTTCCTTAACACCACTAGAGCTACAGTTGGCAGGGTTGTTATCAATGGGAGAATCTGTCAGCGGTTTGCCAGGAACTTGTAGATTTGGTGTAAGGACAAACACCAGCACAGTGACATCAAATAGTTCCAATCCCGTAGTTGTCCATGACACACATCAAGAGGATGAAATTATGGAACAAATTATTTCTTCAGTGGTTTCAGAGGAAACATTTACAGATCCTCCAGAATACACAGAAGAAACATCTACAAATACACCACGTAGAACTAGTGGCCGACGAGAAGCTTCCAATAAAGATAGTCTACTTCAAAAACAAGTTGACAACCAAATAGTTTTCCAAGAGAATACAACGAAAGTTTTAGCCGAAATCAGTGACAACCAGAAGAACACTCTACAAATGTTCAGTGAAATAAACAAAAATATTGTTAACACTAACAAATATTTAAAAAGGAGCTCTGATACAAAAGAACGAAGTTATAAACTAAAAAAAGAAAAGTTCGAGTTTAAAAAAAAGATGGAACTAGAAAAAACCAAGCGAAAAGTAGAGCAACTCAATCTTAAAAAGCGAATTTTCGAGTTGGAGTGCGAAAAATCGGGGCATGGAAAGTAAATGTTTTCTTGTTTCATTAATTTTTGTACACCAAAATCTTTATTTTTAAATGGTTTAAGATAGTTTTTTAGTTTAAAATGAATTTTATTGTTTTTTTAAATTTTTAAATGAATTTTACTGTTTTTTTATGTTTAAAATGAATTTTATTGTTTTTTTCTTAAGTTTTAAATTAGTTTTATTGTTTTTAATAAATACTTATTTACAAAACTTTAGTGATTAAATTGCATATTATTTTTGATTTCGTTTCTAATATTTTTTGCTATATTAGTATAGTTAATATCCATTATTTCAACACGGTCACTTGCAGAAGAAGTTGAAGGCACATCTTCCTCATTATCTAGTTGAGGGTTTTCAACGTTAAACATCAAGCAAATATTATGTAAGGCACAGCAAACATTAAGAATCTGGACAGCCTTTTCAGGAGTATAGTGCAATTCCCTGGCTGATAAGAGACATCGAAATCTTGCTTTCAGTAAACCAAAAGTTCTCTCAATTATCGACCTTCCTTTAGAATGCTGTTGATTAAAAAATGACTCTAAAGAACTTTCTGCAGTGTTTCTATACGGCGTCAAAATCCAAGGCTCCAGGGGATATCCAGAATCACCTAAAATATTCAGTCACAAATTATGTGTTTACATTAGGGAATTAAATCTCACCAAGGATTCGAGTTCCTGTATCTCCACCTTGATATCTTTCTTTTAAATATTCTCTCTCTTCCGATAAATTCCACACATGTGAATCGTGGTTAGCTCCACCATACCGCCCGTTGATAACCCTGATGTTCATTTCATGATCACATATCTAAATAAAAAAATGTTTATTTTACACTGTAATATTTATGGAAACTTACCGCCATAGCATTTAGACTGTGTTTTAATTTCCGACTAAGGTATAAATGCTCATTAATAGTTGGACTCATTAATTGAATATGTGTTCCATCTACTGCTCCAATTACACCAGGTATTCCACATTTACTATAAAAATATCTTTTGGCCTCTCTCTTCTTTTCCTCCGTCATTTCAAAAACAATATGCTTAGGACAAAGTATTCGTTCAATAACCTCGCATACCTCTGTCATGCATGAAGAAATTGATGACTGAGAAATCCCTATGAGACGATCCTGACCAATTTGGTGTTGGTATCCACCTTGGGCCAAAACTTTCAGTGTAGCAGCTAACTTTAATATGGCTGGTATAGCAGTGGATCTTTCTGGAGGCTTTAAACTTGCTTCTATGGAGTTGAGGACATACATGAACGCATTCTTATTTAGTCGGAAATTTCTAACAAAACTAAAATTAAAGTTTAAAGTAAAAATTAACTCGACAGTAAAATAGTATTTTCTTACCTCTTATCATTTAGACTCATAATATCCGAATTGTCCCTTATTAACTTCCTTTCAATCCTCTCTGGAAGAGCATCGTTATTTACTTCATCAATCCATAATTCTACACTATCCATTTTATATTTTTTATATTTGCGTTTTTTTTTAATTGAAGTTTTAAATTTCTTTGAACTTTTTGTTGTTATATTTGACATTTGCTGTCAAAATTTGAAAAGTGCTGCTAAATTTTCATCAGTGCTACCAAGTTTTTGTGATTTGTTCCCTTTTATTCACAAATACAACTCTGTAGTAGTTTCGATAGTATTAGACAATACGATTTTATTTTCGAATCGGAAACTACTTTCGAAAAGTTTTAATTTTCGAATCGAAATACGCAATAACCCCCCTGATGTTACGTACTACTTATATGCATGCCAAAATCACAATTTTACCATAATTCATATAATTTTTTCGTCCAAAGTTTAAGAATTTTAAATCCTACAACTTTAGAATATGCTCCATCTTCAATACTATTAACTTGGCCATTTTCAGCTTCATAGCTCGTTAGGGCAATGTTTAAAAAGCACAGTTTTTAAATCTGACTACTTCAGAATATGATTGCCAGGACTACATGCTACTTATCAGCATCCTTGCTCAATTGGGGACTTTTAAAACAGCTAAAATGTTATAAAACTGTGTTGAAAAAATCGGCCCATGTTAGGATCTAGCCCCCATACAAACGTACCCTTTAAATTTGGCAAAAACTTCTCTTAAAACCGTATTATAATAAGTATGCTTTCGAAATTAAGCAGGTAAAAGCATTTAAAAACAAGTAAAAAAGTTAAATTCGGCCGTGCCGAATTTTAAATACCCTCCATCTGTATCCCAGTATTTATAAATTAATACGATTTTCTAATGCACGTTCTTTAAAAATTTAATATCAATGGCACAGATTAATACAGACTCGACAATTATAACAAGTGTCAAAAAAGTAGTCTTTAACCATATGGTTATTTTTTTAAAATTATTCTACTAATTAGGTTAGAGAGAGAAAACCAATATAAGATAATAATCACAATTGGAGCGGGAAGCGTTTTTCCGCAACTGTTCACATACGTTTTATATGACAACAAAATTCAGCCGAGTTTTTCCGCCAAACTAGATTCAATTCTATTTTTATGAGGACAATTGCGTTTTTCCGCTTCCCGCTCCAATTGTGATTATTCTCTAACACGCCATACGAAAAAAAAGGTAGAACGGCTTTTATTGTTTTACTCACTTCTAACTAGTAGAAAGTGTTGCCATGCTTTAAACCAGCTAAAAACCGATCTGTATCTTCTAAAATCGCTAAGTTTTTACCCATTTTTGTTTTACAACTCTACTGTCTAGTCTGTATATAGTCTGTGTCTATGGTGTTTAGAAAATATTTTTTTGCCCATTACCAGGGCTGGAAAATCTCTAAACACCGTTTCTGTTAAAATAGCGTGTTTTTTTTTTAAATTTATATGAATATGTATATCAAAGTTGCTACACTCAAAAAATTATAACGGTAGATTCCACTACAAAAGACAGTTAAAACAACTACATTTGTTGTTGTTTAGACGTCTACGTTGTTGTTTTTAACTATTAATTAAAACGTCTCCCTATTGTCACCCGCGGATCTTTATGGAATTGGTTTTATTTTGTAGATCAGAAAAAATAAAGGGACACATATTTTTTTTAGCGGCCCAAATTCATATTTAGGGGGTAAAAAGGAGGGGGAAGACAAGGCATTTTTTAAGTTTTTAATTCAATTCCATTTTTATGAGGACAATTGCGGAAAAACGCTTTCCGCTCCAATTTGTTAACATTCATCAAAACAAACAAAAAAAAAAAAAAAACGAAACGAAATGTTAACTTCCATTAATTTCTCAATTTAATTTAGCATCGTTTGGAATAGTTTTGTAAAATATTACACATTTTCGATGAAATATTGATAAAATTAGCTTATTAAGGTACCTACAGACGACGCAATATTATGCACAATATTTTTGACGTTTTCCCACAATTGGCATACATAAAAATACTGAAATCGATTTGATTTGTAAAAATAATATTTATAAAATTTATTCTTAATGAATAAAATTTATTTAAAAAAAAAATTAATTAACTTATTTTATTTCAAATTTTTAAATTAAAAAAATCAAGTAACTCAAAATAAAAACTTATTAATGGTAAAATTAAAAAAAAGCAACAAATGAAAAAAAAAAAAATATATACTCTCGGCCAAACCGGGAGACGAACCTGGTGCCCCCAAATTAATATCCGACGACACTACCATTAGACCACCGGCAGCATTAAAAATGCATGTCAAATTCGCAATTTTGTTTGATTATAACACAGCAATGCTTAAAATAACTTACCTAGTGGTAGGTATACCCAGTGGTAAGTATACCCAGTGGAAGGTATACCCAGTGGTAGGTTTAAAAATATATTCCTAGTTTTTTATAGGGATCATACTACATATACTATAAGCTAACAAAATTAACCGTTACTAACAGTGTTGCCAGAAATCGTCAATAGGCAAAAATCGTCTGTCCGTTTGTAAGAATTGGACGCAAAATATAAATATATTGAATGTGTTTGATATTGATCTTATCCAAGAAATTATCAAAAAAAAAAAAAAAAAACAATCAAAACACAAATAAAGAGTGGATGGTATAAAAAAAAAAATGTAGAAAATATAAATTTTTTTTCAAAAATTATTTCATTAGCAATTTAACGACTATCTTAAAAGAGATAAACAAAACCGGGCAAATTACAACAAACCCTCTACTGTTGTGCATAAAAGAAGTTTTGTTGAATATACCATATTTTTTCCACCAAAATTCAATTTCGCTTTTAAAGAAAAACAAAACGACATTTAATTAATAATTAATTACAGCACATTTATATATTTGCAAAAACTGAGAAAAATCAATGACTCGATAAATATAATGAAGGGTATAGATTTAGGTGATTTAAATAAAATTATAATAATAAACAATATTAACAAAAAAAAAAAAAAAAAAATCTTGAGTCCTAACATGATTCGAACCCGGGACTCCATGTATGAAAAGCCAACACTCTAGCCATCATACCACAGACTGGTTAAAAGTTTTACAATTTTGCGGGTATGTTAAAAGAACGAGAACCAAAACAGATAAATTAGTGTTGCCAGAAATCGTCAATGAAATCGTCTGTCCGTTTGTAAGAATAGGACGCAAAATATAAATATATTGAATGTGTTTGATATTGAACTTATCCAAGAAATTACAAAAAAAAAGAACAATCAAAACACAAATAAAGAGTGGATGGTATAAAAAAAAATGTAGGAAATAATTTTTTTTTCCAAAAATTATTTCATTTACCCAATGACAAAGAATACAAAAGATTGTTAGGCCGAATATAAATTATTAAGGGGATTTTAATAAATTGTAATTTTATAAACAATTAGGGAATTCACATGGGTATCGTATTTGTTGTATATGTTGTATGTCCTATCCAAAAACAGGGTTGGTAAAAATTATTTATCGCTCATTTGATAATTTTCTCTTAGATTCTCTTCTTGTTAGCATACTTGAAAATAGCACACAAAACATAGGTATAAATGTTGTATCGTCATATCGTGTAAGTGTCGTATTATTAATTTAAAGTTTAACAAACCCTGTTTTTAGATAGGACATACAACACCAAATACGATACCCATGTGAATTCCCTAAATATTGAAGCTAAAAAATAAATAAAAAAAAAAAAAAAAACTTCATCCCGACCGTGACTCAAACCTGCGACCATATGAATGAAAAGCCAACACTCTAGCCATCATACCACAGACTGATTAAAAGTTTTACAATTTAGCGGGTATGTTAAAAGAACGAGAACCAAAACAGATAAATTAAAAAAAAAGCATTTAAGTAAACTGGAGTTATAACTCTTAAAAAATAAAATATTAACATTTTTCAAATGTATTTAAATATGTTTATTAAAGGCCAAGATAAATCATCTTCTAAATGTGCCAATTTTGCTCCAAATTTGCTCATATTTTCTATATAGGCCACAAAGACCATATTTACACTCCATGTTAAAATTTGTTTACATACGTTAATCAGAATTTGAGTTATAGTATTTTACATGCTAGGTTTGTATGGGGGGTGTTACACCCCTTTTTTCTATTCCGCCCAAATTTTACATAGAGATCAGACATGCTAAAATATCATTCTATACCAAATTTCATTCGAATCTGTTAAACAGAAGCCGAGTTATTGCATTTTGCATGCTAAGCTAATGTGGGAGGTGCCACTCCCCTTTGTCCAATTCTTCTAAAATTTTACACAGACATTGTACATGGTATAATATTATTCTGTACCAAATTTTATTTTAATCTGTAAAGTAGAAGCTGTGTAAACGCATTTTGTATTTTCAAAATTTAAGAGGTGTCATTAAACTTTCACTCATAACTTTTGATCGGCTGGGCCGATTTCGCTCAAATGCAATACCAAACTTCTCGGGAGAACTTCCAACAAATATGTTAAGTTTCAGTCATCTCTGTGTAATATTTTGTCCGCTACAGCATTTTCAACAGACAGACGGACAGACGGACATCGCTAGAATGTCTTAAAATCGATCGGGCATCATGAATATATATACTTTATGGGGTCCCAGACCGATATTTCGATGAGTTACAAACGGAATGACAAACTTATATATACCCTCTATCACTAAGTGGAGGGTATAATAATCATTGCAAATTTTACAGAAAGCGGACCAGTTCTACTTGTATTCCCCAGGGATCCAATCAGTCCATATTTGGATTTGAGACCAATTTTTGTGAAAACTTGGTGTAGAGCATAATATGGTCGGTCTTTACCGACTTTAATTTTCTCACTTGTTGGGGGATCGCGAGATATTTGAAATATTGAAAAGGGGTCGCGATGCAAAAGTTAGTGAGAAGCTCTGCTCTAGAAACTCACTCAGAATTTTTCAACTCACAATCACGTGATTTAAATGAAAATCACTTTATTGAGCCAAGCAAATCACGGGACCAGCGACCATCTCCAATTCAAATACTTAAACAAAAGGCAAGTGTCTCTTCATTTGATTCATCCATAACATCTGTAAATTTTGTTAAAAATGAAGTGTCCACCCTGAAATAGTTTCCTTGTAGGTCCGATTTCAAAAAGTTTCAAGTCACTTATTAATTACCCTAATATAGTACTTAATTTAAATGAAAATCACTCTATAATCACGTGATTTAAATAAAAATCGCTCACGCCTGAATCACGTGGTTTTTTGAGTCACGCAAATTACGGGACCACAGACCATCTCTAATTCAAATACATAAACAAAAGACATCTATAACATCTGTAAATTTTATTAAAAATGAAGTGTCCACCCTGAAATAGTTTTTTGTAGGTCCGATTTCAAAAACTTTCAAGGCATTTACTTATTACCTTAATATAGGCTTATATAGGGGGCCCCCATAGGCTAGTTGGTAGCGTGCTAGCCTTGCAACCTGGAGGTCGTGGGTTCGATTCCCACCAGAACCCTTGTTTTTTTTCGCTACAACGAGACGACGGTCATTGTTACCAGTTCTCGGTTAGGTTGAATTTATTAAAAATGAGTTGTAAATAAAAGAATAAATAAAAATAATTGATCATGTGATCAAAAACTATTATATTATAGGCTTATATTCTGAATTTCAAAAAAATCGGTTAACATTTACGACCAGTAGAGACTTTTGGCCAAAAAACCTACCATCTCGCCCCAGTGTGCACTGTGGGCCGGACAGAAGGACGACTTACGTTAAATTAATTAATACTAGCTGGCCCGGTCCGCGTTGCTGGCCCAAATATAAGATCAGTGTTATATTTCGTCTCGCTTCAAATATATAGCCCTGCAAAAAATGTAATGAATTTCTTGGCTTACAAAAATTTGTGGGCGTGGTTTTAAAGACCCGATTATGCAGATATGTATTCATCTTCAAATTATATTTTAGGAACCAAAAAAAAATCAGATGTCTTCGACTTTTCGAACTGTACAAATTTAAAACTTCTTTAGTATCATTACGAACAACAAAAATATTAATTACCTATATCCTTCATTCCTATCGTCAGCTTTTGTCTTGAGCTCAAACAAACCTTTATAGTTTTCCCGAATTTCCCATTTTTCCGGGGCAATTTCTCAATTATATTGCCTTAAAAACCTTATTAGAACTATAATTAACATAATAAATCGGTCCGGTCATTAGTAGTCAACATATTTAGACAAAAGTGGGCGTTTAAATTTGTGTGGTAAGTTAAACTTGTACATATGTTAAGCGGAAACAATTAAGAAACATTTTTTTTAATAGATCGAATAAGAGTAAAAATTAATTTTAGATATAAGAAAAAGTAGGCGAGGACAATATTTCTTTCCGAACAATTATATGGACTATTACGAACATTAAAAACAAAGAAATTAGCCAAATCGGGCCTTACTTGGACTATAATGATCATTAAAGAAAAAATTTACCAAATCAGGCCAGTCGTTCTCCGATTTTAGATGTATTGAAAAAAGTGGGAGTGGACAATTTTTCTTTCCGTAAAATTCTAAGTTGTACTATCACGAACGTCAATAAATACTACTAATAGCCAAATCGGCCCTGACATTCTTCTATTTTAGATATATCGAAATAAACATCAAAAAAAAAAAATAAGTCGAATATTTAAAAAAAAAATATTTTTCAAATCGGTCAGTTCTCAAGTGATACGATTATTAACGAATTATATTTGATTTTTATTTATATTTTATTATTCTTTATTTTATTTTTCTATAAAGCAAATTTTATATATGTATATCGAAAAAAAGAGTAAGTGGACAACTTTTCTTACCGTAAAAAACGTATTTGAATTAAATCAACAGAAGAAATGAAAATTGTTCTTTCCAAAAACCCTTAGTTCGACTATGATAAACATTGAAACCAATCTACCTTTCCGAAACTATGGAAAGTTGGGAGGATTACACCGATAGCCAAAATAACTAATGCGTCTGTCCCTGAAGATTTTAGGCCGATTAGTATTCTTTCTGTTTTATCAAAAGTATTTGAGTGTTTGATGTCCCGTCAAATAACGGATTATCTTAGTGAGAATAATTTACTATCTCCGCTACAATCAGGGTTTCGATTGGGTCACAGCTGCTCAACTGCAGCGTTGAAGGTGCTCGATGACATTAGATCAGAGTATGACATGGGAAACTTGTCATTAATGTGCTTATTGGATTTTTCAAAAGCCTTTGATAAGGTGGATCACTCGATACTGTGTTGGAAACTAAGAAATTTGTTTGGGTTTGAACTAGCATCTGTTGGTCTTGTTAGGGATTACTTATCTGAGCGTCTTCAGAAGGTCATAGTTGATGGAAGAGAGTCTTATCTTAAAGAAGTAACTTCTGGTGTTCCGCAAGGTTCTGTACTTGGTCCTCTTTTATTTAGTATTTTTGTAAATGATGTGTTCAGTGTATGTAATTATGTTAAGATGCATGCATACGCAGATGACATTCAACTGTATATATCAAATCGGATTGGTCTTTTAGAAGATACGTGCTATAGACTAAACGAGGACTTAAGATCGATTAGCAGATGGGCTGAGGTAAATAATCTGACACTAAATCCCTGTAAATCTTTAGTTTTGCCTATCAGTAAGTATGAATATGATTTTATACATTTTCCTACAATAAGCCTGGGGAATACTTTTCTTAACTATGTTAAGAAAGCTAAATATTTAGGCTTTTATATAAACTCCTCGTTATCCTGTGGTGACCATATCAATAATGTGATTCGTAAAGTCTACCTGACATTACGTAATCTACGAATGTCGTCAAACTTTACACCGATTGAGTTAAAAAGGCGTCTTGTTGTCCAACTGATTCTTCCACTAACAAGTAAAAAAGTTAAATTCGGCCTTGCCGAATGTAGTGATACCCTCCACAATTTCAAAAAGATTATTGCAAAAAACTTTATTTAAAAGGAAATTACTTTAAAAAAAAAAATTTTTTTTGAAAAAAAAAAAAATTTTTTTGAAAAAAAAAATTCCGCGAAAAAAATTTTGGTAAAAAAAATCCGCGATTTTTTTTTATGTCAAAAAATATGTTCGTACCTGTTTAAATACCATTTGGTGTTCAATTGTGTTCACATATGTCAACCAGAAGCCGAATTAAGGCATTTTGTATTTTTAGGTTATGTTGAATGTACCGAAATTTTTGAGGTGTGCTTACATTTTCGTTCATAACTTTTGAACCGCTGAACCGATATCGCTCAAATGCAATACCAAACTTCTCGGGAGAACTTCCAATAAATATGTTAAGTTTCAGTCATCTTTGTGCAATATTTTGTCCGCGACAGCATTTTCAACAGACAGACAGACGGACAGACGGACAGACGGACAGACGGACATCGCTAGAATGTCTTGAAATCGATCGGGCATCATGAATATATATACTTTATGGGGTCCCAGATCGATATTTCGATGAGTTACAAACGGAATGACAAACTTATATATACCCTCTATCACTAAGTGGAGGGTATAATAACCTACTCTGCGGAGGTCTACAGTAAACTTGATTCACACTCCCTTCATAAATTGGAGGTCTCTTTTAATAACGCAACTCGCTATGTCTATGGTCTGCGCCGTTTTAGTAGTATGACTACGTGGAGAACTATGATTCTTGGCTGTGACATTGTTAATTACCTTGACATGAGAAATTTGCTATTCTTACATAGACTTATATACCAAAAAACCCCACCCTACCTTTATGAGAAAATTACCTTTGGTCAATCAACAAGAAACATGACTCTAATTGTGCCCAGACATAATTTTTTAAACACTAGTAGACTTTTTTTCATTAACGCCATAAAACTCTGGAATGATTTGCCCAACGATACTAAATTCATTTCATCAAAAAATTTGTTTAAAAATGAACTCTTTTATCATCTGACAAATACAAATAGAAATGCATAAACTTAAACTTATATTTGTTTCGATAAATAAACTATTATGTTAAAAAATAAAAAAATAAAAAAAAAAAAAAAAAAACTATATTATAAACTATAGCTTCTTTACTTTATTTTGTCTTGACTTAATATATTGTTATTGCAATCATTTTATATTTTAATAACTGTTTTATTATTATTGTTATTTTACTGCTTTTTTTAATTATTTATTGTACTAATTAATTATGTCAATCTTTATGTAATACCCGTTGAACTATAAAAGAATTTATTCTTATTGTTCTAATAATGAAAAAACTAAATAAATCTAAATCTAAAATTAGATAAACTGATCCAGCTATTCCATGATTTAAAATATATACATCGGGAAAAGTGAGAGTAAAAGTAGACGTGAACAATTTTCTTTCCTTAAAAATATTTTGCGGACTATACCCAAATCGGTCTAGCCGTTATAGTTTTTTCGATGTATAGAAAAAAGTGGGCATGGGAAATTTCACTATCCGTAAAACCTTAGTTGAATTATGACGAACATTTTCAACAAAAATTAGTCAAAGTGGGCGTTGTTAATTCCTTTTTTCGTAAAAACCAAAGTTGTAATATGATAAAAATTCATTTAAAAAAAATTTATCAAATCGGTCCAGCTATTCTCAAATTTTAGATAAATTGAAAAAGTGGGCGTAGAAGTGGGCGTGGTCGATTTTTCTTTCAGTAAAAACTCAAATTGGGTTACTACGAATATTTAAATAAAAAATTACCCAAATCGGTGCAGCCGTTTTTCGATTTTAGATAAATCGAAAAAAGTGGGCGTAAAAGTGGGCGTGGTCAATTTTTCTTTACGTAAAAACCTAAGTTGGACTATGACGAACATTTCAAAAAAAAAATTGTCCAAATCGGTTCAGCCGTTCTCAACTGATGCTGTTACCAACGAACGACAATTGATTTTTATTTATATAGATTAACGACAAAACCTTTTGCATACAAATCCCAAAACCGATATAAGATAAATACCAATACTTATTAAAAACCGATACCGATTCGAGGCTAAAACCAATACCAATACCCAATACCTAAATAATTCAAAACCAATACCGAAACCTATACCAATTCAACAAAAAATGAAAACCAATACCTATACCAATACTAATATAATTTTAAAAACCAATACCAATACCAATACTTTTATCGAATTGGTACCCATCCTTGATTAACACAATTAAAACTTTACTCGAAAGTTTTCCTTTTTTTAATTATGTTTTTATTTGTGTCAAGTCAATTTAAACAAAATTTATCAATTTATTTTTTAAAAATATCAAACAATTGTCACATTTTTTTTATAAAAAAAAATATTGTTTTTTTTAAATCTTTTACAAAAAATCTTTATGTCATAGAAACATTTCATAAAAATGATTTCAAACTTTCACAAAAAACTATAAACAAAATGAGAATTCAAAAAACTAAGGGAAAAAAATAAAATTAAAAAAAAAATATTAAATTTATATTAAATTATATACTCAAATTTTTTAAAAATTTTTTTTGGGTAAATTTTTAATTGCGTCAATTAAAAAATTACGTAATTTTTTTTTTTTGAAATATAAACAAGTGATTACTAAATTTTTTTTCCCATATATTCTTCTGTGGGCTTTAAGGCATATATTATAAAATAAAAAATATATACAGCAATGTAAAAATATCATTAAATCAAAAAAAAAAAAAACACTTTTTTTCAAAATATGCGGCAAAAATATGTAGTATCAGCAATATATGCAAAAATATGCATTAAAAGCAAAATATGCAAAAATATGCACTAACAAATCAATGCCATTTTACTGCAAATTACTTAATTCGCAAAGATATTTAGTTTTTGTTGCTCTCAGACTGACGACAACAAATATGCATTTGCATAAAAATCCGAACCCTACTTATAACAAATATAATTAGAGCCCGTGCTCGAGCTGTACTTACAGAAAAAATTAAGTAAGTGGGTTCGATTCCCTCCAAAGCCTTTGTATGTTAATTACAAAGGGAAGCTGGTGCAGCAGATTTTTCTTAGTAAATAAAAGTATGTAATTGAGGATCATAATGATATTTCGTTAAAAAAAAACACATAAATACTTTTGTGGGATGAAATTGAAGAGTTGCATACCGGAGAGGAAAAAGCTGTATTCGATAAAAGTTTTTGATAATTGAATATTTTTTTTACATCACTATTTGATTTATTTTGAGTAAATTTTTTTTTTTTAAATTTGTAAAAAAAAAATTTCGAGTGAAAATTTTTTTGAGTGTAATATTTTTTTTAATTTTTTTTAGTGACAAAAATAGTTTCTAAAATATTTTTTTTTGGCTTACCATTCCTTTTCAAAGCGTGTCTACCGTTTTTTTCAACACGGGAATTCGGGTTAAAACCCATCTGAAATTCCCCATTTTGCTAATAACTTATGAACCACTGGACGGATTTCGCTGAAATTTAGTATTAATCTGACCAGAAGTGTAACAAATATGTACGCCACGCTTCAGCAGCTTGCCG
This sequence comes from Pegoplata infirma, assembly GCA_963921195.1. Taxonomy (NCBI): domain Eukaryota; kingdom Metazoa; phylum Arthropoda; class Insecta; order Diptera; family Anthomyiidae; genus Pegoplata; species Pegoplata infirma. The sequence continues at coordinate 552,475 of OY992541.1, forward strand.
TATACATTTTTCATTCTTTCGCTTACATTTGAAAGTTAGCGTGTTTCACACAGACAGAAAGACAGACAGACGGACGGATTTTCATGTCGTTAGGCGCGGTATAGGGTTTGATTTTAAACCAATGGTTTATTTGGAAAAGTTTCTTAGAAAATCTTGTAGATTTTGTTTTTGCTATACGATTTTTCAGTTTTTTTCGATCCATACAAATCGACCCGCCCTAATGTATATATTTAAAAGTTGGTATACGTGCAAAATGCAACACCAGGTTCAAGTGACAATAGATTAGCAACCACGAAGAATAACGGCATATCCCGTTATTTATGATGACGCCACGCTAAAGCCTAGACACTCAAGTTGGCTCTGCACACAAAAAATGACCATTGCCTTCGCAATGGAGGCAGTGAAACAATGCTCCCAAGTGCCGATAGACATATAATCAGACCACAAGTGTCCGACGCAATGCCGAGTGAATCAGCAGGCTCAACAAAAAAACACGCGGTACAGTTTTGTCTTTAACTTTAATCAACTACAACGCCGCAGCTTACACGTCCTTAATCATTGACTGACCGATTACAACTGTGTTCAAAATATTCATTTGGCGTTGGAATGACTGAGACTAAAAAATATTTTGCACAATGTATTACACACATGTGAGAATAAATTTAAACAAGTTGCAATTTAAAAGTAAAACAAATTTTATTTCACATTGGCACCGCTTAGCGGATTTAACTGTCACACTCTAATATAGGGAAGCTAAAATTGAAATTTTAGTATTGTTGTATTTATTATTATAAATATATTTATTTTATCATATTTAAATAGAGTTCATTTTATTAATTCAATCTTGTTTAAATTGTAGAAATCATACATGATAATATAATATTTATTATTAATATATATATATATTACTACTATGTTCAGTATTTTATATATGAATGACATTATGAAGCATTTAATATAGTGTTATGGATAATCATTTTATATATTGTAAATTTTTTAACATGGCTTTTCTTTAGTTACATTAACAATATTTATATTAAAATGTATATAATGTACTATACATAACAATTACAGGATTTTTTTTTGTTTTCAACAAGATGTTATTCATGGTAAGCCATTTCTTTTGAAATACAATATATTTTGTAAACATATTGTTGGTTAACAAAATGTTTTAGTAAAAAAGGAAAAAAAAAAAGATAAAAAATTTATAGACAATAGATAAAAATGGAAAATGGGTTTACATTTTTTAATGCTTTAACCAATTCAAGTCATTTCATAAAAAATTTCAACAATAGTTATAAAATGTATATAAAACAAACAAGAATTAAAAGGATCAAAATTAAAACAAAAATGGTCAAATTTTGCAATAATTTAATTCAATTCAATTCGGTTCAAGCAAACATTTAAAATGTCAACAATGAGAATTAAATGTGTTTTGAAAACAATATGTTGGTATATTATAAATTAAAAGTTTTAAAAAAATCATGATAAATTTTACTTTAGTAAAAAAAAAAATTTTTAGAAAAAAGAAAAGAATATTAAAAAAAGAGCAAAACTGAAATTAGTTCTGATTGGGATACAATTATTTTGCATAAAATAAGTTTAAGGTGCATCAACATAATCACGATCACCAACATTGATACGCCCTTCAGCGGCAGTAACGGAGAAGCCCAAAATTCGAGCATCTAACTTCGTCATTTTATTCTTTTTGACTTTCTTTTGCTTGCCCTAAAAGAAAAAAAAATATAAAAATATTAAAAGTTTATCGCTACATTTAATGTTTATTTTTTGTTTTAGATTTTAAACGATTATGTTGTTATACCTTACTATCGCTGTAATCATTAGCTGATGGTGTTATAGCTTGGGCTGGCTTACACAAGTCGTCATTATGAGCGTTTTGTGCGCGTTGTAAATTTTTATACTTGCTGCGACGTTCCAGGAATTGCTTAGCAAAATCGATATATTCCTTACTTTCACCTTAAAAATATATAAAAACATTAATAACACTCTTTAAAAACAAAAAAAAAAAAAGTGCGCCTGAACTTTGATAAATGTTTTGCAGAAAATAGGGAGACGAGACATTACATGTGAGGTTCACAGATAGTTGATAATTTTTGGTTATTCGGGCATGAGGAGCTCAAATCTGATATTTGCTTGGCTAGTTCAGCTTTAGTAGGCCTTGTAAAAGTGCAAAAAATGGCACACAAAAAATTCACAAGGCTAAAACTGCCTGAAGGAACGTTCCAATGCTTTTGCGATGTACTAAAGAGTTCTTAAATATTGTCTTGGCTACAATTTTTGTCTTAGTATTGGATCGAAAATCTCAATGGTTTGGATTTTTTATACCCTCCACTTAGTGATAGAGGGTATATATAAGTTTGTCATTCCGTTTGTAACTTATCGAAATATCGGCCTGGGACCCCATAAAGTATATATATTCATGATGCCCGATCGATTTTAAGACATTCTAGCGATGTCCGTCGGTGGAAAATGCTATCACGGACAAAATATTGCACAGAGATGACTGAAACTTGACATATTTATTGGAAGTTCTCCCGAGAAGTTTGGTATTGCATTTGAGCGAAATCGGTTCAGTGGTTCAAAAGTTATGAACGAAAATGTAAGCACACCTCAAAAATGTCAGCACATTCAACATAACCTAAAAATACAAAATGCTTTAATTCGGCTTCTGGTTGACATATGTGAACATAATTGAACACCAAATGGTATTTAAACAAGTACGAACATATTTTTTGACAAAAAAAGAAAAAAACAAGTGAGAGTGTTAAATTCGGCTGTGCCGAATCTTTTATACCCTCCAACACGTAAAAAAAAAAAAAACAAGGGCGTCTTTTTTTTTTTGGGGGGGGGGGGGGGGGTAAAGTCGGTTGGAGACAACCTTTCTGGATCCAACTGCAAGACTTTGAACTTCTTGTGAAATGTTTCGTTTGCTAAGCAAAAGTACAAAAAACCTATAAAAAATGGCTTTTTTAGAGGTTTTTTTAAGTTCTTAAGAGGGGAACTTTTTTCCCCCTGATCCGATTTTGCCCATGTTCGAACTTAACCAGCCCAATACTATAAGACCTATTCGTGCCAAATTTCAGGAGTCTAGCTCTGTTACTTTGGACTGTATCGTGTCTTCCACAGACGGACGGACGGACGGACAGACGGACATCGCTAGAATGTCTTAGAATGGATCACTGATCAATAATATATATACTTTATGGGGTCCTAGACCGATATTTCGATGCGTTACACACGGAATGACAAAGTGAGTATACCCCCATACTATGGTTGGAGGGTATAAAAACGCGTTTTTTTAACCAAAATTTTTTTTTTGCGGAAATTTTTTTTTCAAAAAAATTTTTTTTTCAAAAGTAATTTCCTTTTAAATAAAGTTTTTTGCAATAATCTTTTTGAAATTGTGGAGGGTATCACTACATTTGGCAAGGCCGAATTTAACTTTTTTACTTGTTTTTTCTACATTTTCGACTTTTTGACCATGAAAACGAAGTTTTTTCTTAGAAATATGTTCAGAGAAATTGTAGCCCGAGATAATAGCTACAACCTTACTTCTCAAAATAAGTCAAAATTTCAAATAGTTTACGAAATATGAGCCCAAGAAAATTTGCAAATTTTCCAAAAAATAAAGTCTGAGAAAAAACTGCAAGTCAAAAATTGGAAGCTCGATTTTCACATTTTCACGTATAGTCTAGTGGACTTTTTTGCTCAGTATAATCCCAAGAATCAGAAACGCGAAGCACCCATTAAGATTTTTTTCCTTCCATACTAATCGCCCCAATTTAAGACCAATTTAAGGCCAATCGGATTAAATTAACCAGTGGAGCCCGGCTGTCAAAGTTTTGGTTATTTGAAAAATTAAAAAAAAAATAAATAAAAAATATACATCTTTCGACACATCACATTTGTTAATTTTGATGTGCTGAGCACGAATATAAAAAAAAAATAAAATCGGTCGAACAGTTTTCGAGATATCGCTATTTGAAATTTGCAAAAAATGGCGGTTTTTTCCTACGTTCAAGAAATTTTTTCAAAAAAGTCTCAAAATTTCATTCCGCCGACCCTTTTGTAGAGCTAGAGACAATCTTTCATTTAAAACGAATTTGAGCCAAATTCGATAATTTTAAGACGTGGCGCCCTTCGATCAAAGTTTTGGACTTTTGGAAAATTTTCACCATGATTCATATATAATTATGTATGCCAACAAATATGTTCATTAGGGTGGATCGAATTTGGCTTTTGGGCGAATTTCGTTCCGGCTCACCGACAGATGTGTTGGAATAGACCTAAAAACAATGTGGTTAAATTTTCATGCAGAACGGTGGTCATCTTCCGCTGCCGAAATGACGTTGAAAATCCGTGATTTTTTAAAAAATTGCATTTATTTAAAAAAAATGACAAAATTACAAAAATCACTTAATCTTCTTTTTTATTTCAGCCAATCTTTTCAATTCGATCATATTTTCTTAGAAAAAAATTTCAGCTTAATAGGACATTGTTAACCCCTCTAAAATGACCCTTACATTTTGCCCTAAACTCAAAACCACCAAATTTAAAAATTTTTTTTTTTTATACCCTCCACTTAGTGATAGAGGGTATATATAAGTTTGTCATTCCGTTTGTAACTCATCGAAATATCGGTCTGGGACCCCATAAAGTATATATATTCATGATGCCCGATCGATTTTAAGACATTCTAGCGATGTCCGTCTGTCCGTCTGTCTGTCTGTTGAAAATGCTGTAGCGGACAAAATATTACACAGAGATGACTGAAACTTAACATATTTGTTGGAAGTTCTCCCGAAAAGTTTGGTATTGCATTTGAGCGAAATCGGCCCAGCCGATCAAAAGTTATGAGTGAAAGTTTAACGACACCTCTTAAATTTTGAAAATACAAAATGCGTTTACACAGCTTCTACTTTACAGATTAAAATAAAATTTGGTACAGAATAATATTATACCATGTACAATGTCTGTGTAAAATTTTAGAAGAATTGGACAAAGGGGAGTGGCACCTCCCACATTAGCTTAGCATGCAAAATGCTATAACTCGGCTTCTGTTTAACAGATTCGAATGAAATTTGGTATAGAATGATATTTTTGCATGTCTGATCTCTATGTAAAATTTGGGCGGAATAGAAAAAAGGGGTGTAACACCCCCCATACAAACCTAGCATGTAAAATACTATAACTCAAATTCTGATTAACGTATGTAAACAAATTTTAACATGGAGTGTAAGGGGCCTATTCACAAAAAAAGTCATAACTCAATCATAACTCAATTTTTTCCATGTGGTTGTTGTAAACAATCATAAAAAATTTCAAATTTTGTTTGTTTGTGTAACGGTCTGTTTCCAGTAGCCCGTTTCTGTAATTAAAGTGAGAAGTTTTCGCATCGAAAAATATGAAACAAAAAATCCCACAGTTTCTCGACTCCGGAATAAAAACTGTTTCTGTATGTCAATGCGAAAACGCCAGCGTTTGTATTGGAATATTCCAAGATAGCTGTCAAAAAAGTAATCAAAGTGAGAAAATAGTAAGAAAACAAAAAAAAAATACACGGAGCAATTCAAATTATTGTTTACGGATCATTTAAAAGCAATAAAATAAATATAAAAAATTAAAATTATATATTGTTGTTAATAATGTACAGTGTTGTATTGATAACAGCATTTTTGCATTTAGAGATTCTTTGATTTTTCTAAAACTTGTGAAAAAATATAATAAATTAGATATTTATACAAACATAAAACAAGTAATTTGTATTTTTCTTACTATTTCTCTCCATTTTTTCATTTATTATCTTTTTTTTAATGTTTTTATTTTTTTTTGTCGAAGACTCGCACCGTTTTAAAATGTGAGTTTTTTTGACACTTCAAATACAAAAGTTTTCGACCAATTACTTTACAGAAACAGTTTTCTCGCATCCTTCCAATAAGTTTAAAAGTTTTCACACAACAAAGTTACAGAAACAGTAAAATGTGAAAAGTCACTTTTTGTGCCGATTTACAATGTTTTCGTTTCATTTCACATGTTTCATGCGAGAAATCTTTCGATTCGAGAGTTACAGAAATCAGCTACAGGACGTTTTAGGAAAATTGGACTTTTTTTTTGAAAACTCAACATTTTAAGTTAAAAACTTTTCATTTTACACTAGATTTATTATAAATTATAAAACTTAATATAGAAATGTTGGATTTGTAGAAATTCTTTAACCCTAAACAGCTTTGGGCCCTAAATGACCCATGATGCATATAGCAATAAACCGCTTTTGGCGGGCGACTAACCATTGGGAACATATTTTTGAAATTAAAAAATGGGAGCGTGAGTAAGACGGGAGCGTGAGTAGAGATAAGAGCGTGAGTGAATTTGACCAACTCACGCTCACGAAGAAAAAAAAATCACGTAGGAATTTTTTTAAGTTTGTATTCATTTTACACAGGATCACGTGAGTGAAACATATTAAACTCGTTCACGCTGTAAGCACGCTCACGAAAACTCAACATAACTATATTCTGACGTGTTTTTTTTTTTTTGTCACCATAAAAAATCATGCAAACTTACGAAATTTAACTCACATTTACGAGTGAATCACATGAAATTTGTGTCACGTGTGCATTTGTACAAATTATATTTTTAATGCAAAATAATGAAGTGATCCATATATTTTATTTAAACAAGTTTATATATTATTTCCCGTTTAAATGCACCCACCCCGAAAGCAATATCCCTCTAAATGCCAGAATACAGCAAGTAAATATTCTATTGAAATTATTCAGCAATATTCTTGTTTAAATGTGAATTACTTTTTGTGTCAGATATAAATAAATGGTTAATAGTGGGTACGGAAAATGCTTTAAGGGTGTGTGCATTTAAGCGGGAATACTATTTGAATGCTATTTGAACTTTTTTTGTTTCATTTGCATTAAAAATATAATTTTTAAAATTGCACTGTTAAACGTGAGTAAAATTTCGTGAGTTTGCATGATTTTTTATGGTGACAGAAAAATAAAACACGTCAAAATTCAGCTTGAGTGAGATTAAAATGTGACACTCTTGTATGAGAAATTTTTTTCTTCGTGAGCGTGAGTTGGTCGAGTTCACTCACGCTCCCATCACTACTCACGCTTCCATCTTTACTCTCGCTCCCATTTTTAATTGAAAACATATCGCTCCTTTACTTGTATAGTGTCATAACTCAAAAAATGCGTTTTTTGAGTTAATGATGCAGAATTATTCGTTATATCATGCTTTATATTGTGTCAAAAATTCGTATTAATATCTTTTAAACTCACCGTTTGAGAAGAGTACACGCCATTATTACATTTTCTATGTACCGGCCTTTTTCAATTAGAAACCAGTTTCAATAGTAAACTTTAAACGTGTTTTCTGCAAAATCAAATATTTTGAGTTGTGACACTATACAAGTAAAGGAGCGATATGTTCCCAATGGTTAGTCGACCTCCAAAAGCGGTTTATTGCTAGATGCATTTGTTCAGCATAGGTCATTTAGGGCTCAAAGCTGTTTAGGGTTAAAGAATTTCTACAAATCCAGCATTTCTATATTAAGTTTTATAATTTATAATAAATCTAGTGTAAAATGAAAAGTTTTTAACTTAAAATGTTGAGTTTTCAAAAAAAAGTCCAATTTTCCTAAAACGTCCTGGAAACAGACCGTTACAGACCGTTGAGTTTAGGGCAAAATGTAAGGGTCATTTTTGGCAACCATTTTAGAGGGGTTAACAATGTCCTATTAAGCTGAAATTTTTTTCTAAGAAAATATGATCGAATTGAAAAGATTGACTGAAATAAAAAAGAAGATTAAGTGATTTTTGTAATTTTGGCAATTTTTTTAAATAAATACTATTTTTTAAGAAATCGCGGATTTTCAACGTGATTTCGGCAGCGGAAGATGACCACCGATCTGCATGAAAATTTAACCACATTGTTTTTAGGTCTATTCCAACACATCTGTCGGTGAGCCGGAACGAAATTCGCCAAAAAGCCAAATTCGATCCACCCTAATGTTCATATATGTGCATGTGTCCATATATGGATCATATATGGTCATATATCTTCATATATGCAGCCATATATCCTCGCATATGTTTACATATACGAACATTTTTCACCGGGCCCTTAGAATCAACATTGGCCATAGTGGATCTATATTCCGAGAGATTAACCTACAGTCCAAATTTCAAGTCTCTGGGACCATTACTTAATAAGGAAATATAAAAGGTACCAAAAGTACAGTTTTTTTTTTTTACATTTTTTACCCCCTTAGAATCAATATTGGCAAAAATCCAGCCTTAGTGACCCGGGTGAAAATGGACATGTATGTTTATTAGAGTGGCAGCTATTTTGCAAAACTTCGAATTTCAAGGAGTGTCACCCTAATTATACCCTCCACTTAGTGGTAGAGGGTATGTATAAGTTTGTCATTCCGTTTGTAACTCATCGAAATATAGATCTGGGACCCCATAAAGTATATATATTCATGATGCCCGATCGATTTTAAGACATTCTAGCGATGTCCGTCTGTCTGTCTGTGGAAAATGCTGTCGCGGACAAAATATTGCACAGAGATGACTGAAACTTAACATATTTGTTGGAAGATCTCCCGAGAAGGTATTGGTATTGGTATTGCACTTGAGCGATATCGGTTCAGCGGTTCAAAAGTTATGAACGAAAATGTAAGCACACCTCAAAAATTTGAGTACATTTAACATAACCTAAAAAAACAAAATGCTTTAATTCGGCTTCTGGTTGACATATGTGAACATAATTGAACACCAAATGGAATTTAAACAAGTACGAACATATTTTTTGACAAAAAAAAGAAAAAAATCGCGGATTTTTTTTTTACCAAAATTTTTTTTCGCGGAAATTTTTGTTTCAAATTTTTTTTTTCAATAGTAATTTCCTTTTAAATAAAGTTTTTTGCAATAATCGTTTTGAAATTGTGGAGGGTATCACTACATTCGGCAAGGACGAATTTAACTTTTTTACTTGTTTTTTTTTACATTTGGCCTAAAAATGCTAAGCTAAAAATTTCAGCCAAATCGGACAACGTTAACACGAAGCGCATCGAGGTCAAAAACACGAAAATAGCCATATTTTAATGAAAAACATTGAATAAATTGTGTTGTTTTTGGAATATATTGTTAAAAAGTGGTAAACGATTTGGTTTTAGTATAAGAAGATTTATTCAAAATTTTTGGGTTTTCAAAAATTAACCCTTGTAAGCATTTCCGGGTCAAAATGACCCAATTTTTACAAAAAGGCGCCTAAAAAACGAAACTCCACCCCAATTTTTTAGTTTTATTGAAATAAATGTCACTAACCCGTTTCATGGTGAGGCCAAAAATATGCATTATATTTGGCGTGATTCTCAAACTGATATTTTGATTTTCTCAAAATTTTCTAAAACAAAATTAAGAAAAATGATGAAAAAACCACAGAATATTATAAAATATATGTTAACATTAGTGTTTATAAAAAACCGACATTTTGGAAAACCGGTTTCTCGGTTAACCGAAATTCAGCTTTTTCGGTTAACCGGTTTTCTCGGTTAAACCGGAATAAAAAAACCGGTTAACCGGTTTTTTTTCTTTAACTGACAAACCCAAAAAATACTTTAAAATTGCTAATTGTTATTAAATAAAAAGAGAATATAACTTATGTTAACATATTTGTTTCTTTCAGCAAAGTTAGCAACTGTTATCCTTTAAAAATAGCGGTATTTAAATACGGTGCTTTATTTTCCTACATTCACCGGAGCTTTATTTTATTTTTATTGGTTTTATTTAAAAAAAATGCATCAATTCGTTATAAATTGTAGTCCGTATTTTATATTAATGTTCTATTATTGACATTTTCTCCATTAATAAGAATTTTAGTACCTGGTTAACAGTCACATAATAAGTTTTCAATGAAACTGTCCACAAAACGCTTATAACGGAGATAATTCAAATATTTACCAGATTAAAATTCCTATTTGGAAAATTGTTTCTTGAAGACAAAAAGTATTTTGGACTTCCTTTCTCACGGATTTTCAAGGTCTTTTTAATGAAATTTTGAAAATATCATAAAAAAAAGTGAAAACCCTTAATATTTGCAAAATATTCCGTTTGAATGTATTTAAAAAAACCGGTTAACCGACAGAAAAAACCGGTTTTCGGTGCACCGGAATTTTTCAATTTCGGTTAACCGGTTTGCAAAAAAACCGAAATTTTGGGAAAAAGCCGGTTTTTCGGTTAACCGGTTTATAAACGCTAGTTAACATATAAACAAAATTTTTTGGGGGATTATCCCTCGGATAGTTTGGCATCGATTTAAACTCAACAAATTTCGAGGAAAATGCCTTTTTTGCACACAATTTATTCAATATGGAAAAATTTGGTAAATATTTTAAAATTTCACAAAGTAAGGGTCATACGTTATTAAAAACAATGTAAGACTTTAACCCTAAACGTTTTAGGAAAATGGAATAATACTAGGGTAGCCAGATATAGAATTGACAAAAAAAAAGTACATTAAGGAAAAAAAAGAAGTACAATTAAGAAAAAAAAGTACATTGTGTTTTTCACACCTCGGCAGAACCAACATTAACCTCAAGTTGCGAGCACTGTGAATGCCTTTCTTGATTATGAATCTGATGTGCCCCACTACTATATTTCGACGAAAATCAAAATCTTCGCCAGATACGCTTTTTTTTAAATCGACGTCAAACATTAAAAATTTACATTTTTTTAAAAAACATATTGCAACAAGTGAGAGTGTTAAATTCGGCTGTGCCGAAACTTTTATACCCTCCAACACGTTAAAAAAAAAACCAGGGGCGTCTTTTTTTTGGGGGGGGGGGGTTACGTCGGTGGGAGACAACCTTCCTGGATCCAACTGCAAGATTTTGAACTTCTTTTGACATAAAAATGTTTCGTTTGCTAAGCAAAAGTGCAACAAGTAAAAAAGTTAAATTCGGCCTTGCCGAATGTAGTGATACCCTCCACAATTTCAAAAAGATTATTGCAAACAACTTTATTTAAATGGAAATTACTTTTGAAAAAAAAAAATTTGAAAAAAAATTTCCGCGAAAAAAAATTTTGGTAAAAAAAATCCGCGATTTTTTTTTTTTTTCAAAAAATATGTGCGTAATTGTTTAAATACCATTTGGTGTTCAATTATGTTCACATATGTCAACCAGAAGCCGAATTAAAGCATTTTGTATTTTTAGGTTATGTTGAATGTACTGAAATTTTTGAGGTGTTCTTACATTTTCGTTCATAACTTTTGAACCGCTGAACCGATATCGCTCAAATGCAATACCAAACTTCTCGGGAGAACTTCCAATATATATGTTGAGTTTCAGTCATCTCTGTGCAATATTTTGTCCGCGAGAGCATTTTCAACAGACAGACAGACGGACAGACGGACAGACGGACAGACGGACAGACGGACAGACGGACATCGCTAGAATGTCTTAAAATCGATCGGGCATCATGAATATATATACTTTATGGGGTCCCAGACCGATATTTCGATGAGTTACAAACGGAATGACAAACTTATATATACCCTCTATCACTAAGTGGAGGGTATAAAAACCTATAAATAATAGCCTTTTTTAGTGGTTTGTTTAGTTCTTAAGAGGGGAACTTTTTTCCCCCTAATCCGATTTTGCCCATGTTCGAACTTAACCAGCCCAATACCATAAGACATATTCGTGTAAAATTTCAGGAGTCTAACACTTTTACTTTGGACTGTATCGTGTCTTGGACAGACGGACGGACATCGCTAGAATGTCTAGACCGATAGGTCCTAGACCGATATTTCGATGCGTTACACACGGAATGACAAAGTAAGTATACCTCCATACTGTGGTTGGAGGGTATAAAAAAGTTTATGAGCAACAAAACCGATCAAATTAAATTAATAAAGAAGTTTTAATCGCGGTATTTACAATTCGTTATTTTTCCCCCGAAAACGCAAAGGTTTTAGCTCTGAATTAAAAAGTGCAATTTTCGACAACAAAAACTTTGCAAATGCAGAATGTAAATTTGCAGTTTTATTGCATTTTTTCCGGGGAATAATTTTTGTTTTCAATATCTTTTTTCATATCTCTCATTGTTTTCGAGATAAGAATAAAGTGTAAATTTTTTGGCTTTTGACAGCGATTTTTTCAAAAACGGCTCTGGCTAAAATTTTGATCTTGCTTTAAATTCATTAAATAACAATTTATTCAACAACGAATATAAAAAATGGGATTGTAAATAATATTTACAACAAAGTACTTCACTACTTTAGACATTTTTAACATTTTTTTTTAATATTTTTTTTTTAATAAAAACGTTAAGCACACAAAAAAGGTACAAAAAGAAGTACAAAAGCCTAAAAAAAGTACTTTAGCGTACTTTTTTAGGTGTTATGCAGAAAAAAGTACATTGAGTAAAAAAAAGTACACGTACTGTTGAAAAAAGTACGTCTGGCAAGCCTAAATAATACTAACCCGGTTTTTATAAAAAAAAATCACAATGGTTATACCAAGTTTTATAGAAATCGAAAAAAAAAAATATATTAAGAATTTTTAATGTGCTGCGCCATTTTGACCCCAAGTTCATTTATGGGTTAATTAAAAAAAAAAAAATATTTTTCTGTCCTAGCACAATAATTTTTACAAGTTTTATAGAAATCGAAAAAAAAAATTAAAAAGCTATATTAAGAAATTTTAACGTGCTAGGCCGTTTTGACCCCATGTTCATTTATGGGTTAAATAAAAAAAATCAAATAATAATTTTTCTAAACTCTTACAATAATTATACCAAGTTTTATAAAAAATCGCAATAAACATTTTATATTTAGGTGCCATTTTATAAAAAACTCTAAATATACCAAAATTTGCCGTTGACCCTAATAAAAACCGGGTTAATATTATTCTCTTTTCCTAAAACGTTTAGGACTAAAGTCTTACGTTGTTTTTAATAATGTATGGCCCTTACTTTGTGAAATTTTAAAATATTAACCAAATTTTTCCAAATTAAGTAAATTGTGGGCAAAAAAGGCATTTTCCTCGAAATCCGTTGAGTTTAATTAAATCGATGCCCCCAAACTACAAGAGGGATATCCCCCAAAAAAAAATTTTATGTATGTTAACATATATTTTATAAGATTCTGTGGTTTTTACAGGATTTTTCTTAATTTTGTTTTAGAAAATTTAAAAAAAAAATCAAAATATCAGTTTTGAGAACCACGCCAAATATAATGCATATTTTTGGCCTCACCATGAAACAGGTTAGTAACATCCTAGAAAGACAGTATTTCATATCTGAGTATTTATGATAGAATCGAATATAAATATCGTTTTCCATTGGTTTATTTCAATAAAATTAAAAAATTGGGGCGGATTTTCGTTTTTTAAGGGTAATTTTGTAAAAATTGGGTCATTTTGCCCCGAAATGCTTACAAGGGTTAATTTTTGAAAAGCCAAACATTTTTAATATATCTTCTTATACTAAAAACAAATCGGTACACGATTTTTAACAATATATTCAAAAAACAACACCATTTATTCAATGTTTTCATCAAAATATGGCTATTTTCGTGTGGTTGACCTTTGACCTTGATGCGCCTTGTGTTAACGTTGTCCGATTTGGCTGAAATTTTTATAGCATTTTAAGGCCAATGTAAAAAAAATTAGGGATGCACTCCTTGAAATTCGAAGTTTTGCAAAATAGCTGCCACCCTAATGTTCATACATGATTCCATGTATGATAGTATATGAACAATATGTGGAAATGTATGTCATATATGGGAGCATATATGAACATACACAAGTAATGTAATATTTCATATATGTAAATGTATGCAACTAAGTGTGTATAGGTATATGTCATACACCTTCATATATGCTATGCATATGTATAGCATACATGTCCGACCGATCGTTCGGGTTCGGTTACGGAGTTTGACAAAAAGTGAAGCTCGGCCACTGTTTGGGTTTCCTCCAAATTTTGGCTAAACTTTACAGATTTTTTGCATGCATTGTTTAGCGTCTTTCCAATTAAACCACATTATCAGTGCAACTATGAATCGGGCTATTGTTTTAAAGAGATATTAACTTTTTTTTCGAACAACACGAACTTTATTTTTCCACTTCTTTTAAGCATACAAAAGTACAGAATGTAAATAAAATTGCGTATATGTTTCCATATACGAACATTTTTCACCGGGATATGTATATAGAAATCATTCAAAAACAGTTTTTAAAAATTTATTTCTAATTACTTCCTTTTGCGATTTCGTAAATCCAATGTTTTTTTTTAATTTTTGCTCTAAAATCGCTTTTTTTTTTAATTATGCAACGCCAATTTTTTGTAACTACCCAGTCAGAAAAATACAATCGCAAAAGCGTTGTGAAAGCGTTGTAGACGGTTGTACGAGCGTTCTGTATACCAACTTCAAAGCGCCTTCAGATGATCCGAATGATAACATCGATCTACGCTAGGTTTAAAGCGTTTTAAAAGCGATGTAAAAAAGTGCTTTGAGAACGTTTTTTTTTTAAGTCATCAAAGCGCTTTAAAAACCCAAAGTAATGAATTTCTGTTTTAGTTCGGTTATAATAATTTATTTGATACAAAGAGAAATCCGAAAAAAAGTTTTTGTACTCAAAAAAACTTAAAAAAATTTTCAAAAAAATTTTCGAAACTTAGAAAATTAAAAAAAAAAATATCTAAAAACATTTTTTATGATTTTTTTTACTTTAAAAAAAAAATTGACAAAAATTGTTATTCAAAAATAGTTTCGAAACTTAGAAATTTTTTTCAAAAAAAAAAAAATAAATATAAAGAACTCTTAAAACGCTTTTCGAATATAGTTTCGAAACTTAGAAATTTTTTTCAAAAAAATAAATATAAAGAACTCTTAAAACGCTTTTCGAATACGCTCGCAAAGCGTTCCAAAAAAACGTTTTGAGATTGCTTTTTTTTTTTGTTATAGAGCTTTCAGAACACTTTTCAAAAACGCTCGCAAAGCGTTTGAAAATAGCGTTTTGAGAATGGTTTTGTTTTTGTTACAGAGCTTTCAAAACGCTTTTTTTAGAACCGTCGTCAATTTCTGCTTGGGTACTTGTAGGTTGATGAATTATTTAAGTCAGAATGTATAAAAAACAATTTTAACTTTTTCTAAGTTAGGGCGTTTTAGCTAACGATATCTGCTCTGTTGGGTCTAGACTGATATTTTTATGAGTTACAAATGGAATGACAAAGTGAGTATACCCACATACTGTGGTTGATGGGTATAAAAATAATAAAAATTATCAAGAGAAAGTATAAGTATACTCTACTTGACTACATTTTTTTTGTGTATGCATCGAAAATCAAATAACAAAACTATGGAGGTATGGGATACTGGTCAAATTTCGGAGAATAAATATGACGTGGCGAAAAATATTTTCAAGTTATCCTATGTCATATATTTTTTTTAGTTTACGAGTTATAACGTTTATATCAACTCACTCGTTAGTAATGTTATTGCCACATTTAAAAATATTTTAACTCTAAACATACATATATCAAAGTGTAGTACACAAAATAAAATTAACAGCTTAAAGAATTACCTAAATACATGCGAATGTAATCTTTAACTTCATAAGGTGACTCCAAGTCCCTCAAAAAGGAAACAAATGTAGGCACTAAAGTGAAAGATTTTTGATAATAGATATTTAGTATGAAGATAATTATAATGTTAAATATATTACCATCAACTTTAGCATTCATATTATTCAAACTCTTTGTACACCAATTAATAAATTCAGCTTCATAGTCATCGCATTTATTGGTGGTGGTGGTAATAATGTTTTTAACTGCAACCTTTTTGGTGTCAACACTGCTACCACTATCTAGTTTTTGCGGCTTTGTTTGTTTTAAAGCCATTGTAGTTACAGTTTTCTTTTGGTTGCCACTGCTAATACCTGAAGTAGATGCAATAGCGGAAGAATTGTTTTGCATAACTGTGACGCTTTGACTCTTTTTGACGTTTTTATTGGATGACGACTGTTGTGAAGAATGCTGTTGTAGTGAAGGTGGCTTCGGCTGTATTAACGATGGAGATTGAGCAACAATCGAAGCAGCCGTTATGTTACTGTTGTTATTGTTGGTGTTATTCGTGTTATTATTGCCGTTTGATGAACCAGCAGCGGCACTTACGGCTTTATTGTTAAACTTGAGTGGTTCCTCCCAAAAGCCTGCAGTATTAGCAGCAGTACCCCAAATTTTAGTACCGCTCCAAATGCTTGATATATTAGATGTGTTAGTAAGCCCACCTGGTGAGGGTGCAATGCCAGAACTATAATTAACTAAAGTACTGGTTTCTTGTTCTTTGCGTCTTTGCAATTCCATTTGTTCATGAGCCAAACGCTTAGCTTCCTCGGCTTGGATTTCAGCAAAATTTTTAACTGGCACGGGTGCAGCGTTCCACTTAAGTACAGGATCTTGGGATTCGGCTGCAGCCGCTAAGGCACGCATTTGTTTTTCATGTATTTCTAATTGGCGCTGCTGGTCAGCACGACGTTCTCGTCTCTCGGCCTTTTGTATTTCTGCCAATCCTGGACCAAGTGATTTAGCAGTCATTGTTTGCGAAGACCATGGAGCCACGGATGACTGAATACGTTGCTGTTCTTTAGTACTAGATTTCAAATGAGAATTAACTATATTGTTACCGGAGCTTGGAGACAAATTAAGCGGCAACAGGCCTAAAATAAAGATAAATATGTAATTAATATATTAGTTAATTTCCTATAAAAACAATGCTTACCATTAGTAGAGTTAATATTGCTGTTGGAAGAGTTGTTGGTAGTACTCATTAAAGCTTTTCGCCTCTGAGCTTGTATTTGTTGCTGTCGTTTTTCTTCTTCTTGAACTTGGCGACGTTTTTCCTCTTCAGCTTGTAGATGACGACGTTTATCTTCTTCTATTTGTTGACGTTTACGTTCCTCTTTTTGGCGACGCTTTTCCTCATTTTGTTCACGACGACGCTCCTCATCCGTTTTTTTGTTGATAGCAGCAGCTACAACATTTTCGTCTTTCGGTTTAGTAACTTGTTTTATTGTGTTACTATTACGTTTATTATTGATTTGCTGAGTAGTTTTTTCTAGTGATACTTGTTCTGATTGACATTGATGCTCATGTTGTTTATTGTTATCGCTTGATGAGAACTTAGATTCTTGTTGTTTTGGGGGTTCGTTTGGTTTCTGTAGCATTAGTTGCTGCTCTAGTTTGCTCTCCATATGTTGTTTGCTATTGTGTTTATTTAAGTCCTGCTGATGGTTTATTTCCTGATGCTGCGCATTATCATTTTCCTTAAAATGACGACTATGTTCAAAGTTTTGTTGCTGAAGCTGTTGTTGTAACTGCTCCTGTTGTTGTTGTTGTTGTTTTTGCTGCTGTAACTGCTGCTGTTGTACATGAACATGCTGCTCTAATGTGGCAACATCCCACATTGATGTCGGAATGGGATTGGGTGAACCCATTATGCCCGCTGCAGTATGTTGTTCCCGAGACATGCCACCAATTGAAGGAATACCTACTAGTGGTCCATTCAGCCATTGATTATTTACCCCATGTTGTTGGCCACTCAATAACTGTTGCTGCTGTTGTGGTTGAACTTGATTGTTTTGATTTACCGATATTTGATTCATCCACATTTGCATCATAGGACTTTGAGATGTATTATTTGGAGGATTTGGTGCTGCTGTTGCCCCAAATAGTTGCTGCTCATTCAAAAAATCATTAGCATGAGAGTTTGCTGTAGGTACCCCAGCACCACCTGCATCTGATCCATTATTTAAAAACATACGTAAATTAAATTCATTTAATAAATCATTACTACCCATATCATGATTTGCCGTTTTCGTCTTCATTATGAATTCGTCGGGATTAATATACGGTGTTGACGAAGCAGTGGGGTTGGGGCGTTGTTGCTGTGTTTGTGACTGTTGCTGTTGGTTAGTAAATAGTTGTTCTTTTTTGGAACATTCGGCAATTGTGTCATATAACTGAGTTCCTGCTGTTGGATTTAAAGCGGCCAATGAGTTACTTAGACCCGTCAAATTTGTTAAATACTCTGGCAAAACCATCATTTGTAATTTTTGTCTAACAACTGAGTCTTGTTCTGCAGCTGTCAAACGCTGAAAACATTCATTTTTCGACAATTCATTAACTATTTCGATTTCCTGATTGCGGATGAATCGTTCTTGTAAGGTCTGAAAATGCATATTCAAAACTTGCGACAAGTCTACCGAATTGATTAAACTTTTTAAAGCGTTACTCAACGAATCAGCAGCTGCAGTAACATTGCCTTTGAGTTCTTCATGTTGTTGATGCTGCTGATGGTGGTCACTAAGAGTTTTCATGACAAAATCTGCTGTTTGCGTTGTGGTCTGTGTTGCCATGTTAGGTGGTAATGGTGGTGTTAAAGGTGATGGATTTAGATTAATTGGTATTAAATGACTATGATTAAAAGGCATTTGACCATTACAAATTTTAATCAATTCACCCAAAGGACGATAACGTGTATCGCAAACTCTGCGTACGAATAAATTTTCGTTAAAGTATCCAGCTCTATACCACTCTGTCATTTCTAGAGCAGAAAATGGTCCTTGCACTTTAGCTTGGGGATCGCGATATAACCACAAATCTGTGGGTGCAGAGGAAGTTAAGGGATGTGGTGGCGGTGGTGGAGGAGGCTGTAACCCTATAGCAGCCGCAGCAACAGCTGCCATTTGTTGCTGCTGCAATTGATGCAACGCCGCCAAATTATGAGAGTGATCTATCATACCGGCCATATTATATAAAGCTGGCATAGAGATATTAGGAGGACCACTTGGTCCGGCACCTCCAGGAAGTGCTGGTGAAACCGTTTGGTGATTTGAGTTTTGCTGCTGTTGTTGTTGTTGCTGTAACGCTGATACAAAAACATGCTGCGCATTCATTTTATTTCCGGCCGAAATTAACGATGATTTCATATGCTCGTCTTTTGCATCCTCATCATCCATTATAAGTTTTTCGATCATGTCATCGGTTACTTTCATCATACGTTCAGCATAATCTCCAGCGATGTTGCTATTTGCCGCAACGTTTTCGCTTTGTACACTTGCAGAATAACTCGAAGCATTTGCAAATGTGGAAGAATCTTTGTTAAAGTCATGATCTGGATGGGTGGCAATACTTTGGGAATTTTCCTGAACAATATCCGATGAACTTTCATCCAACACTGAACGATCATCTTGTTTAGATTTCTCACTTTCAGCTAAACTGTCAGTATGTTCATTATTAAGGGCGACACTTGAAGACAATGCTGGAGATGAAGCTGACGACTCCATACAGTTATCCGTTTCTCTTTGCGAATTATTTTTATAAATTTCATTTGTTAATAATTTAATTGAATGGTCTTCTGAAGACTTATCAATAAGTTCAGCCTCTGATACTCCTCTGACTTTATCGGCATCTTGAGAATCAAGCGTCAAGTTATGATCATGATCATCTTGGTCATCGTCCTCTTCTTCATCATCTACAGCGCCATGAAAAGCACCACTGGCATCAAAAGTACCACCAATATCTGAAGGATTTTCCATTGCCCATTCAGGTAGAACAAGATCATCATTAGCACCTTCGCCTGAAATATTAGTCGACATGGTACTAACTGTACCAGTTTGTACGTTATTTGGCCATATATTTCCACACACAATATTCCTATTCCCAGAGCCAACTACCGAAATTGAACGTGTTCCACTCGAAGGATGCCCAGCAGTTTGTTTGGCTATATTTGGATGTCCAACGCGTTCTCCATGTGACGTTGAAATGGTAGAATATGAACGTTGCATAATTATGCCACCAGCTGTGAACGGCGCAGTGCCACCAGGTCCCGTACCAGCACCTTCATTATTATTTGCCAAATCTTCATCTCTCCAACTTGTTGATCTCCCCCATCTAGTATGTGTATTTTGAAATCCGGGAGCATTCATTCTCCAACCACCATCGGCAGAAAATGTAGTGGAAGTAGCCGGTGCGTCTCCCGATCCGTCTTCGTTGCGACTGCGTCTCCAATTTTCCATATTTCTTGGATGATTGCTGAATTCTCGACGTGGACTCGATGCTGGAGTATTACCGTTCCATGTATCAGAGCCTAATCCACCAACTGCAGATGGACCCGATGGTACTGAATCGCCTCCAGCACCGCCATTACGTTCAGCCCAAGAACGATCGGTCTGAAATAATAAAAGTATATTTTCAATACTTAAAAAAATCATAAACAAATGTTGCCTGAAACATGACTACTAAACGTTATGGATGGGTGCGGAAACTAGGTTTGAAAATAATGTTAGTATTGGGAGTGGTATAGATTTGAATTTTTAGTTGAATTGGTATCGGTATAAGTTTTGAATTATTTAGATATTGTTATTGGGTTTAACCTCGAATCGGTATTGGTTTTGTTCATAAAAAGCTTTAATATCACTGTGCTAGTCGCAGAAATTAACAAGCTGGGCACCCTGCTGGTAAAGCTAATTCGGGTATGCTTAATTCAATGGTTCTAGCCGTTTTTCGAAGTTAGCGCTCGTAATCGCGATATTCGCGATTTAAAATTGTAAAGCTAAAGTACTACAAAAATAATTTTTTATGGTCTTGGGATAGTTTTTAAATATAAATTTGATAAATCCATTGTTTTTTTTTTTGCAAAAATTTTTTTTTTTCGCGAAAAAGAAAAAAAAAAAATTTTCGAAAAATTTTGTGTCTGCAATGTATCGTATTCTAGACATTTTCATAAATTAATAGCAAAATAAAAAAAATAAAAAAAAAATTCGCGAAAAAAAAAATTTCCGCAAATAAAATTTTTTTGTTTGTATATTCAATAGAGTCAGTGTTGCCAGTTTGGGGGTTCTGTCCCCAAATTGATGATTTTTTTTTTGGAAATCGGTTTTTTTAAATTTTTTTAAAAAGTACGTAAAAAACAAAAATTAACAAGTGAGAGTGTTACATTCGGCTGTGCCGAATCTTTTATACCCTCCAAAATGTAAAAACCAATAAAAAACAAGTGAGAGTGTTAAATTCGGCTGTGCCGAATCTTTTATACCCTCCAAAATGTAAAAAAAAAAAATAAAAAAATGTCAGGGGCGTTTGTTTTTTTTTGGGGGGGGGGGGGGGGTGATGGGGGTCAGTGGGGGATGTTGACAGCACCTTCCCATCCCGATAAATATAACAAATGTTTCATTTATTTAACGAAAATACAAAAAAAACATGTAAAAAAAGTGTATTTTTTCAGAGGTTGGTTTAGTTCTTCAAGGGGGAACTTTTTTCCCCCTGGTCCGATTTTGCTCATTTACGAACTTAACCTGCCTATTAGCATAAAACATATTTGTGCCAAATGTCGGGAGTCTAGCGCTTTTATTTTGGACTGCATCGTGTTAACTACAGACGGACAGACGGACAGACGGACGGACAGACGGACGGACGGACATCGCTAGAATGTCTTAGAATCGATCACTGATCATAAATATATATACTTTATGGGGTCCTTGACCGATATTTTGATGCGTTACACACGGAATGACAAAGTGAGTATACTGTATGAGTATATACTGTAGTTGGAGGGTATAACAAGTGAGAGTGTTAAATTCGGCTGTGCCGAATCTTTTATACCCTCCTAAATGTAAAAAAAAATTGTCAGGGGCGTTTGATTTTTTTTTGGGGCGGGGGGATGGGTGTCAGTGGGGGTCGTTGGGAGCATTCTCCCATCCCGATAAATATACCAAATGTTTCATTTATTTAACAAAAAAAACATGTAAAAAAGTGTATTTTTCAGAGGTTGGTTCAGTTCTTCAAGGGGGAACTTTTTTCCCTTGGGCCGATTTTGCCCATTTACGAACTTAACCTGCCTAGGACCATACGACATATTCGTGCCAAATTGAAGGAGGCTAGCTCTTTTATTTTGGACTGCATCGTGCCATCTACAGACAGACGGACGGACATTCACAGAATGTCTTAGAATCGATCATGGATCAATAATATATATACTTTATAGGGTCCCCGACCGATATTTCGATGCGTTACAAACGGAATGACAAAGTGAGTATACCACCATACTGTGGTTAGAGGGTATACAAAATCCAGGGTCGTCTTTTTTTTTTTTTTTTTGGGGGGGGAAGGGATTGGTGGGAGACGTTAGGGGGCACCTTCCCTTTGCGATTTTGAGCTTCTTCTGCGATAAAAATGTTGCATTTGCTTAGCAAAAGTACAAAAAACCCTGCAAAAAATGTGTTTTTTCTTAGGTTAGTTTAGTTCTCCAAGGGGGAACTTTTTTCCCCTTGGTACGATTTTGCCCATTTCCGAACTTAATCTGCCTAGGAATAGCTCTTTTATATTGGACTGACTAGAATGTCTTAGAATCGATCACTGATCAATAAAATATATACTTTGTGGGGTCCTAGACCAATATTTCGATGCGTTACACACGGAATGACAAAGTGATTATACCCCCATACTGTGGTTAGAGGGCATAAAAAGAGAAATGCAATTTGGACCATTATTGAAGAAGTTATGGGTAAAAAAGAAATCTGAGTACAGGAACAAACTACCAATTTTAAAAAACTCGATATCTTTTGAACGGGTCATCAAAAAAATCAGAAAATTTACCACGAAAGAGTTTTCGAAGGGTACTAAAACCTGTAAACAAATTGGGAAAATCTAAAAAAAAATTCAAAGTGTCCGATTTGACATGGAATGCTCCATATAGATAAATAAATACCTTTATTGTAGGTGATCGTTGGTCTTCCTCGAACATAGCATTAGGTCTTTGAAAAACTGGATGGTAAACAGATTTACCACGCATTCGTCCTCTTTCCATTGAGCCTCCTCTACCTGTGCCGCGAGTTGTGGCGCTGAAACCAACTGGTGAGCGCTGAAGCCAGGCTGGCCTTTGCTAAAAAAATAAAGAAGTAGTTTTAACTTATTTGCATATAAGAATTTGTTTTCTTTATAATAGTATTTTATACGGTGGACGGTTTCAAGGACGATAACCATGGACGTATTCAGGGGGGCCCAGGGGGCCCGGGCCCCCCCCTTTTGGATTGAAAATTTTTAAAAAAAATAATTTACTTCAACAAATAATACAAGTAACAAACATAAATTTTTTAGTATTGCAAATATTTTGGATTTTGAAGAAAATTTGTAATATTTTTTTATAAAAACTCTTGATTTTATTAAATTTTCGTTTTTAAAAAGTTATTTATATCGAAATATCTGTAAAATATGTATCGAAAACACATTATATTGGGTTTATTTATTGAAATTTATGCAACAGGATCATGAAAAAAGTTTTCTGTACAAATATTCAAACTATGAGGTTCTAAGAGCCTTTTTCTTTATTAAAAGTCTCAGGTTCTGAGATATTAGTTCCAAAAAAAATTCTCAGATTTTGAAATTTTTTTTTCTTTAGAAAAATTTTCATATATAATTTTTAATTTAGCACTTTTTTTAAAAAAAGCAATATCTATATCATTAGAAAATACTAGTCCATTCATAGTTGTTGGATACGACGAAACTTTTCGTTTGGAGTTGACGAAGTTAT
This sequence comes from Pegoplata infirma, assembly GCA_963921195.1. NCBI lineage: Eukaryota > Metazoa > Arthropoda > Insecta > Diptera > Anthomyiidae > Pegoplata > Pegoplata infirma. The sequence goes on from OY992541.1 coordinate 576,112, forward strand.
AAAACATTTTTGGATTGCTTATTAATTTTGACTTCATATTATTTAAATAGGCGTCATAACATTTTTTATTTTCTAAGTTGAAATGGCTTCTAGCAATGAAATATAAACTCTTGTTAGTTGGATTATTATTTTTCTTAAACTTTTTAAACAGCCGATTTTTACGATTCTTCAGCCACGCTAAAGTGCCAGAATTCCAAGGAGGTCCGCTAACATTAACAGTTTTGACTAATGGAACACATTCAGAAATGACATTGGAAAGAATTTTATAAAATTCTTGTAAAATTCGATCAAAGTTACTACCATCATCATTAAATTATAAAACTTCTTGCCAGTTTATGTTAGATAGAATTAAATTCATTTATGGAAGTCTGTACGTTTAAAGCATAAAGTGTGAACAATGCTTGAGACTTTACGATTTAGTTAAATTGGAGTAGATATTAGAAGAGTTGGGTGATGGCGATCTTCAGGGACACTAATTGGATTAATTCGTACAGCGTCTAGAACGGAAGGATTATTTACAAATACTAAGTCAAGCATCCTATCATTTAAGTTTGCAACACCGTTTATTTGATAAAGACTCATGTTGGAAATAGATTCCAGGAAATCATGAGTATAATCAATTGAAGTAATTGGAGTTAGGAAGTCCGCATCAACTAATGGAACCCAGGAAACAGCTGGTAGATTAAAATCACCGAGAGAAATCAATAAGTCCTCAGGACTTAGTTTATCCGCAACATATTTGATAGCGTGAGCATGTTTTGTAAATATATCACATCCGGATGAAGGAGGTATATAGGAACATGTTACATAAAGTAATTTATTTCTGAACTTAACAGCTACCGCTATGAACTCTAATGTGGAAGGGTTATAGATTTCTGGATTTGTTGTGATTGGAGGAAACAAGCATTTTACATCAACTTCTTCTGCTGGATATAAGCAGGAAACAGCGATAAGAACACCACCACCGAGCTTACCAATTCTGTCAAGTCTAAAAATTTGATACTTATCGCACATTATTTCGGAATTATACGTATTCTTTAAAAGCCAAGTTTCTGTAAAAGCAACTATATGGAATTCACAATCGAAGCTGTTTATGAAAATATTAGATAATTTTGTATTTATGCCGTTTACATTTTGGTAAATGATGTTTAAAGTTGGAGACGAATTTAGTTTTTTGAATTTTGGTTAGACGATGGAAGACGACATTATCAGGGAGTGCATTATTAAACTGAGACTGCAAGTAGTTCACTTCATCCACTGTTGTATCAAAGAGAAAACGAGATGCAAAAATAGTTTTTCTGGGTGGTAAACGTGGTATAGTACGAAGTTCCCTCGGCGCAATGTTTGATTGTGATGATAATGAACTTCCTTGAGCAATAGCATTGTTTGAAGTGCTAGGATTTTCGTTATTAGACGAAGATGAATTTGGTTGAGATGATGATGATCTTGTAGCGATTTTTTTAGCTTTAATAGTGTTTGGAGTATAAGCAGAAGAAACTGAATTTATAATATTAGCAGAATAAGAAAAGGCTGTCTCATTCGCAATGTTTGATTGAGATGATGGTGATGATCTTGTAACGATTTATTAGCTTTAGCAGTATTTGGAGTAATAGTAGTGTTTAGAGGAATAGCAGTGTTTGGAGTAATAGCAGAGTTTGGAGAAATAGCAGTGTTTAGGTACTAGGATTGCCATTAACAAATGAAGACGAGAGAGCAGAAGAAACTGTATTTATTGTATTGTTAGAATCAGAAATAGCAGTATCATTCGCATTGTTTGATGATGATGATCTTGTAACGATTTTTTGAGCAGGAGATGCAGCAGCAAGTTCAATTGAATCACTGGCATTACTGATGGAAATATTCGGAGGTTGATTAGAATTTTGATTTTCTGGTTCTTTTCGATTCTGAGACGAAGTATGACGTAAATTGATAAAAAATATCCAAAATCGGAAATTTAGTAAATAACTCGCCAAAATTAAAAAGTTTGTTTTGCAAGGATAAAAAATCTCTATTGAGTTGTTCAAAATCGCCTTTGGAACTTTTAAAGAATTTGTAAAATTCTACTCCAATCACTCTACATTTCGGACAAGTCCAATGGAGGCATTTACTACTATCAGCAAGTGCGTCAGCATCTCGAATTTTAAGCCCACTGAATTTCAAATGACAATTTCCAATGCATAACCAGCAGGTTACCATTCGATCATTATCATTAGCATTTGCGTTACAATAATCGCTTAAACAATCCATATTCGAAGACATTGGCAACACAGAAATTTCAATATGGCAATACGACAAATACAAACACTGTTGCCAAGTTGGAGGTTTTCCCGCTAAATCTAGCGCTTTTTGTTTGGATTTAGCGGGGAAAAATTGGTTTTAGCTGGAACGGTGCTTTAGCGGGAAAATCTAGCGCTTTTTATTTGGATTTAGTGGGACAAATTTAGAGGTTTTTTCCAATTTTTCTTTTTTTTTCAATCGAAAACGCCAAGTTTGTCGAATTTTAGCGCTTTTTTTGTAATTTAGCGGGAGAATTTTGTATTTTCCCGCTAAAATTTTTTCGACCGTTTCTTGCAAATTTTCGTAGAAAAAATAATTTGGAGGCTTTTTTTTTAATTTTTCTTTTTTGTCAATCAAAAATGCCAAGTTTTTCGGTTTTCAGCGCTTTTTTTTTTGTAATTTAGCGGGAAAATTTTAAATTTTCCCCGCTAAATTAATTTTTGGCGGTTTCTAGCGCTTTTTTCGTGAAATTTAGAGGTTTTTGGTTAAAAATAGTTGGCAACAGTGAATACAAAACAAAAATAAGTAATAAAAGAGAATGCAAATAAATACACTCAAAAAATTATGTTAGTAAAATCAACTGAAAATGTCAGTTAAAATAACTACTTTGTTAGTTGTTTTGGGGTCAACTACTTTTTCAGTTAAATCAACTAACAATGTTAGTTATTTTAACTGACAAAAAAACAACTGACTTATGTAGTAAAAACTACTTACATTTGTAGTCAAAACAGCTAACATGTAGTAAAATTATTATTATTTTTTTTTTTTTTCAAAAAATTTTTCAGAAAAAAAAAATTGAAGACCAATTTTTTTTTTAAGTTGAATAAAACGAAAATTTATTTTTATTTTTTGGAAAAAAACTTTGAAAATTTTTCAGAGATAAACAAAATAATATTAACTACTTTAAATAACTGTTACTACATTACAGTACTTTTTTGTTAGTTATTCAAAAAAACGAGTTAAAATAACTAACAGAAATAGTTATTTGATATTTGTCATACAAAAACAACTGACTTTGTAGTTGAAAACAACTAACTACTGTAAAATATACAAACAACTAACATGTAGTAACTTACATAATTTTCTGAGTGTAATGAAACAAAACACTAAATAGTTGTAGTTGTATTATGGATATTTTAGTAAATTATTTAAAAACACTTTAAAAACACATAAACGCAAGCGACAAACACTCACAATTAGCACAATGTAGTAATATATTGTTATTTAAAACACTTTAAGAATAAAAGAGAGATTAAAAACAGTATAATTATTAATAAATCACAAGACACTCAGAAACACGACCAAGTACAAAGACAGTGATGCCAATGAATTTTTTACCTTAAAATACAAAATGCTTTAAATTGGCTGCTGGTTGGCATATCTGAACAGAATTGGACACATAATGGAATTTTTACAAGTACAAACCAATTTTTTTTACAAAAAAGACAGACAGACAGACAGACAGACAGACAGACAGACAGACAGACAGACAGACAGACAGACAGACAGACAGACAGACAGACAGACAGACAGACAGACAGACAGACAGACAGACAGACAGACAGACAGACAGACAGACAGACAGACAGACAGACAGACAGACAGACAGACAGACAGACAGACAGACAGACAGACAGACAGACAGACAGACAGACAGACAGACAGACAGACAGACAGACAGACAGACAGACAGACAGACAGACAGACAGACAGACAGACAGACAGACAGACAGACAGACAGACAGACAGACAGACAGACAGACAGACAGACAGACAGACAGACAGACAGACAGACAGACAGACAGACAGACAGACAGACAGACAGACAGACAGACAGACAGACAGACAGACAGACAGACAGACAGACAGACAGACAGACAGACAGACAGACAGACAGACAGACAGACAGACAGACAGACAGACAGACAGACAGACAGACAGACAGACAGACAGACAGACAGACAGACAGACAGACAGACAGACAGACAGACAGACAGACAGACAGACAGACAGACAGACAGACAGACAGACAGACAGACAGACAGACAGACAGACAGACAGACAGACAGACAGACAGACAGACAGACAGACAGACAGACAGACAGACAGACAGACAGACAGACAGACAGACAGACAGACAGACAGACAGACAGACAGACAGACAGACAGACAGACAGACAGACAGACAGACAGACAGACAGACAGACAGACAGACAGACAGACAGACAGACAGACAGACAGACAGACAGACAGACAGACAGACAGACAGACAGACAGACAGACAGACAGACAGACAGACAGACAGACAGACAGACAGACAGACAGACAGACAGACAGACAGACAGACAGACAGACAGACAGACAGACAGACAGACAGACAGACAGACAGACAGACAGACAGACAGACAGACAGACAGACAGACAGACAGACAGACAGACAGACAGACAGACAGACAGACAGACAGACAGACAGACAGACAGACAGACAGACAGACAGACAGACAGACAGACAGACAGACATCGCTAGAATGTCGTAAAATCGATCGGGGATCATGAATATATATACTTTTTGGGGTCCAATACCGCTATTTCGATGAGTTACAAACGGAATGACAAACTTATATATGTATACCATCTATCACTAAGTATAGGGTATAAAAATGATAAATAAATTATGCCATTTTGAAGGCGGTCTCATTACCTATTATTTAAAACCGGAATGAGATCTTTATCTTGAGTACTTTTTTCGATAACAGCACTTTTTTCAGAAAACTGTTGTCAAATTTCATTTATTTTTCCGCATTTCCAAAATAACATTATGTCTTTGGGCGGGAGCTAGACCTATAGTTCTTAGGGAAATGGTCTTAATTTCGTGTAGGTTTTGTTTTTGCTATAAGTCTATCACATTTTTTCTCACCCGAATAAATTGACCCACCCTATTTATTATACTAATTGTAAATTCAAAAATTATAGTAAATGATTTTGTTAACAGCTGGTATCCCCCAGTAAATGCTTTTCTTGATTCATTGATTTAGCTGACTACATGCACTTAATTTAACAATCAGTTCTAAATAAATCTTTACGTTGTCATGTGCATTTGCCTAACTTCACGGGTACACCTTGCCCAATTATGTAGACATAAAGCAACAAAAACACAAAACAACAACAATTAAAAATTTGTTATTGGTTTGTGTGTGTTTGTTGCTTTATATCTACATAATTATAGAAGGTGTAGACATACGCAAGTTGATAGTCATCATCCGGGAAACCAAAAATATGCAGTATCATGTTTTTTCCTGCGCATGGTATTAAAAAATGGGTAAGGTACCTAGCAAAAACTAGGTAATGTGTTATGAAAAGTAATGATTGCTAATTACATTACTTATAACAACTATTCATTACCCACTGCATTACTTTAGTAATATATAAGGTCTGAACAGAACAAGCCCGGCACGACTTTTTCCATACGATTTGACAGTTAAAAACCGTGACCGGCACGACAAAAAATAAAACTTATTTTATTTTATCTCCGGGTTCTCTCAATCTCCCTCCCTCTCACACTCCAGGGTTGCCGCATTTTCACAACAATTTTTTATTTTTTCATTCACAATGGTGTAACAAACGTACAGTAGTGCCAACAAAATCACATTGACTATGTGATAAGCGATTTTTTTCCGTAAAATTACTCTAATTTTATTAAAAGTTAGCACCACTGAACAAACAAATGACATTTTTTGCCGTCGCCGTCTCCCGTCATTGTTTTGGGCCTATATTCTCCGGCAACGGCAACCGTCCCCCGTGCCGTGCTTGTTCTGTTTCTACTCTATGCTAATTAACGTCGAAATACTTCTTACAAATTAACTTAAAAATGTAAATATGTACATATTTTTTATTTTATATATTTTTTTCTTTTTCATACCCTTCAACCACAGTATGGGGCAGTGACGGTCCGTGAAGTTGTCAGCGGCCGTTATAGAATAAGTAGTGTTATGCAATGACTAACAAGGAAGGTCTTGCACAGGGCACCCACCGATTGTCTTGACAATATGGGAATGAGGGGGAAAAATAAGAGTTACCTGATTTTTTTAGCTGCCCTATCTTAAATTTAAAAAAGGGTTGCCACCTTATGAAAAAATAGGGGCTTTCGGGAAAATCCGTATAAAATCTGAACTAGCAGGAATTTCGACAAACGAAAAAATGCGGGTAAGCTTAATTTTGATAGATATCATTATAAATATCTCCAAATAAACTACCCCTACGATTATCGATTTTCGACAATAACGAACTTAACGAAGCAGAATACACCATTGAATAGGCCTTCAAAAAACCTTCCGACCTGTATAAATTGTTCATATAGTTTTTTTTAAGAAATGGGAAAAATCCTCAAAAACGAAAAAAAAAAGTTTTCCCCTTCCCCTTTGACCCGCTAAATGTGAGATTGGGCAGCTATAAAAAAAACAGGTAACTCTTATTTTGATCCCCTCTTTCTTATATGCAAGTTTCAGGATCAGGACAATCGGTGGGTGCCCTGTGAAAGACCTTCCATGTAAGTACATACCAATAATTATTATAAATTACTATACTTATTACTAGTAATGCAAAAATTTGCAGGTTATTTATCCGTTTCAGAAGTTTTTTTTTAATAAATCTGACATCGATTTGTTAGAGCATATTTTTGCATATTATAGCCTTAATAAGAGCATATGTTTGCATATTTTAGCCTTAAGAGCATATTTTAGATTTTAAGATCATATATTAGCATAAGAGCATATTTTTAGAGCATTTTTTTTAATTTTTAGAGCATTTTTATTTTTTAAATTTTTAGAACATTTTTTCAATTTTAAAAACATTTTTTTCCAATTTTTTATATAACAACACTTATTTTTAAATTTTTTGTAAGTGTATTGAAATATTTGTTTTGGTTTTGTCAGTTTGAAATGTCTGGTAACACTGCTAGAAGAAACAAGTAAGAGTGTTATATTCGGCTGTGCCGAATCTTTTATACCCTCCAACACAAAAACTTAAATATATAAAGACTATGCAAGAGTCAATTCTTTTTGACGTTTAAAGGTGGTGTTAGTTTTACAAATGGTATCTGGGAAAGCTGGAAATTTTGTTTACCTTTTATTTTTCGTTTAATTTTGCTGGTTGTTTTAATTTAATTATATTCATTTCGTTTTTTATACCCTCCAACCACAGTATGGGGGTATACTCACTTTGTCATTCCGTGTGTATCACATCGAAATATTGGTCGGGGACCCCACAAAGTATATATAATATTGGTCCATGATAGAATATAAGACATTCTAGCGATGTCCGTCCGTCCGTCCGTCCGTCCGTCCGTCTGTAGAAATAACGATGCAGTCCAAACCAAAATAGCTAGACCCCTGAAATTGGGCAAGAATATCTCTTATGTTACTGGTAAGGTTAAGTTCGAAAATGGGCAAAATCGGAGCAGGGGAAAAAAAGTTCCCCCTTGAAGAACTAAAACGACCCCTGAAAAATACGATATTTTTACGAGTTTTTTTTAATTTTTGCTCAACAAATGTAACATTTGTATGCCATATTACGTTCATAAACCTGCGCTTGGACCAAGGGGGTTAGCAAATTCGATTTTATTTAGTCCGCCCCCCTTTGGGGGCGTGGTTATAGAAATTACTTAAAAATATCGATAAAAATTTATTATTTAAGCGTAAATATCATAAACAAATAGTTTGTAAACATATATAGCGGGGCTACAGGTGCCCCCCCACTAACTTCACCGACCCCCCCCCCCACCTCTAGAAAAAAAAGACGCCTCTGCGATTTTTTTTTTTTTAATTTTTAACGTGTTGGAGGGTATAAAAGATTCGGCACAGCCGAATTTAACACTCTTACTTGTTTATTATGTATTTTTTTATTTTCAAGTGACACAATAATAATTTTCATTCATAATTTTAAAATTTTTTAATGTTTATTTTTCGTTATTCCCAAATCGTTCCCAAAAAAGAGATTGCCATCTGAATATAACGACTTCGTTATTACTGACACTACTATTCATGAGTTACCCCTGCTCCAACATACTAATAAACAAAAAAAAAAAAATCCAGGGGCGTCTTCTTTTTTGGGGGGGGGGGGGTCGGTAGTGGTAATTGGGGGGGGGGGGCACATTTCCTCTCAAATAAGTGTTGAAAAAAAATAATTCTTATACTTTTTGCACTAAAGAAATACAAATTTATCATTATTTAAAAAAAAAACAAGTAAGAGTGTTAAATTCGGCTGTGCCGAATCTTTTATACCCTCCAACATGCAAAAAAATAAAAAAATAAAAATGCAGGGGCGTTTTATTTTTTTGGGGGGGGGTCAGGGGGTCGCTAGTAGTAATTGAGGGGGGGGGCAAATTCTCCCTCGAATAGGTGTTTAAAAATTTATTCTTATGCTTTTTGCACTAAAGAAATACAAGATTATCATTATTTAAAAAAAAAAATGTTTTATTCCACGCCCATAAAAGGGGGAGGTCCGAAAAAACGACATTTTGTAATGCTCTGGGTTCAAATGCAGGACTTAGAACTTTTTGTGGCATAAAAATGTTGCATTTGTTAAACAAAAACACAAAAAATCATGTAAAAATATGGTATTTTTCAGAGGTTGGTTTAGTTTTTCAAGGGGAAACTTTTTCCCCCTGGTCCGATTTTGCTCATTTACGAACTTAACCTGCCTATGAACATATTCGTGCCAAATGTCGGGAGTCTAGCTCTTTTATTTTGGACTGCATCGTGTTAACTACAGACGGACAGACGGACGGACAGACGGACGGACGGACGGACATCGCTAGAATGTCTTAGAATCGATCACTGATGATAAATATATATACTTTATGGGGTCCTAGACCGATATTTTAATGCGTTACACACGGAATGACAAAGTGAGTATACCCCCATACTGTAGTTGGAGGGTATAAAAAGTTACATAGAACAACAATTTCAAACTTTTCCAAAATTACGGGCATAGAGTATAATAGAGGCGAAGGTGAAAGAAAAGACAATATTGCTATATCTGTCTAATTTCTCACACGTAGTTGTCGATGTGAATTCACCACACAATGCATGTTTACAAGTCGTACTTTGTCAACAAGTACATGCATACAAGTTGTACTTTGACAACTCAATTTTTGTGTGAACTCACAACACAATACATGTTTTCAAGTCGTACTTTGTCAACAAATACATGCATACAAGTTGTACATTGACAACATAATTTTTGTCACCTTCGCCTCTATAAATACTCTATGATTACGGAGTTCTGACGATTGATTCCCCTTTGGCCTGTTCTTGTTTCATATCGTTATATGAAGCTATGTTTTCTTCAGATCTGAGTGTAGGGTTTATTTTGCAACTTCGTAGAAAATATTAAGGCAAATATTTTTATGGAACATATTAACCCCCTAAATCACCCTACATAACGGTCTATTATGGGTCTATTCTGTAACAAATTGTAAAAAATACCGCAAAATATGGGGAAAGAACTTTTTTAAAGCATATTTTTATTGTTTAAGAGCATATTTTCCGTTTTTAAAATCATTTTTTAAGCACATAAAAAAACGTGTTTTTTAGAGCATATTTTTGGTTTCCCTGGCCATCATCGATGCAAATAATTTTTTAATATAAAAAAATTCATAAATATGACTATAAACTTGATTAAAATTGTTATGGTGTCAAAATACTTACTGTTGGCGGCGCCGATCCCTGCAAAATCATCTCTTCATCTGTACTGGGTACCAAAGCGAGCGGAAACTGTACTCTATCAACAAATAAGTTTTTATATGTGGGCAATATTTCGGGTATGCTGCAATTTCGATCAAATAATAAAAGCATCTCTTCCCTACCATAACGAAATTCAGGAAATGTATTGCGTGACGCTCCTGAGCTGGAGATATTTACATTGTTGTGTAAACTGTTAACATTAATATTAAAATTTGAAGATTGTGTTGAAGAATTACTGCTACTGTTGTTAGATGACGCAATAATACCTCCTCCAGAACCACCCGAACCTGAAACCCCAGGTGAGTTAATGATCTGTCCACTAGCATTAATGGAGTTGGAGGCAGTGCTGTCGGCTGACAAGTTTCGCAACCATTCAGGGCCGAACTTCATTGAATCTGTCATTTTTTTTTTTAATTTGTAGTAGTATTGATTGTTAAAAATGGAAGCTTAAGTTTTCGTGGACAATTTTATTGTACAAATATAAGAATAATTTTTCAATTTTTCCTCTTTATTCAAAGAAATGCTTGTTTTAAATTTCGTATATTTTAAGGTTTTTCTGCAAGAAAAAAATATTCGACTTTTATTAAATGAATGTTGTTATCAATTTTGTTAAATTATTTTCTATAAATATATATAAAAATAAGTTGTATTTATTTTTTGTAATGCGTTTTCTCTGGAATGAGTGGACCTATTTGGTTTCTGAAAACTTCCTATGATAGGCTTCGTTCGTCAATACTATGGTTTTTATGTGTATACGGTAGGATGATCAATTATTCGATTTTTTTTTTTAAACCGGTTTTCGAATAGTTCGAAAGTAAGCATTTTTAAAAAAACGGTTTCGTCTTTTTAAATTGACAAAAAAACGGTTAAACCGTTATAAAGCAGATATTTTCAACAAAATCGGTCTACACCATTTCAAATTTTATTTCAGAAAAAACAAATTGTGTTTCAGAAATTTCTAAATATGTTTTAGAAATGTTCAATTTTATTTAAAAATGTTCTAATTGAAGGGCTTACTGCAAGAACTTGATAAGCAACATTTTATTTTTTCGTGTTTTTCGCCTTCTGCTGATGTTCCATTGACAGATTTTTGGCAGAAGTCTTGTTTTAACCCTTCCTACAAGAATATTGAGAATTAAAGTTCTGCAAAAGTTCAATTTTATACATTACTTTAAGAGTTTTAAGGCAAAAACAAGTGAGAGTGTTACATTCGGCTGTGCCGAATCTTTTATACCCTCCAATATTTAAAAAAAAAATATAAAAAAATTTCCAGGGGCGTCTTTTTTTTTTGGGGGGGGGGGGTTTGGGGTAGGTGGGAGTTTGGTGGGAGACGTTGGGGGCACCTTATTCTGACATAAAAATGTTGAATTTGCTGAAGAAAAGTACAAAAAACACTGCAAAAAATGTGGTTTTTCTTAGGTTAGTTTAGTTCTCTAAGGGGGAACTTTTTTCGCCTTGGTCCGATTTTGCCCATTTCCGAACTTAACCTGCCTAGAAATATAAGACATATTCGTGCCAAACTTCGGGAGTCTAGCTCTTTTATTTTGGACTGTATCGTGTCCTCTACAGACGGACAGACGGACGGACGGACATCGCTAGAATGTCTTAGAATCGATCACTGATCAATAAAATATATACTTTATAGGGTCTTAGACCGATATTTCGATGCGTTACACACGGAATGACAAAGTGAGTATACCCCCATACTGTGGTTGGAGGGTATAATAACCATAAAATGAAATGTTGCTTATCGAGTTTTTACAATAGGCCCTTCAATTATATTTCAGAATTTTTCATTTATATTTCAAAAACTTCCAATTCTGTTTCAGAAATTTTCAATTGCATTTCAGAGGTTTTCATTTGTACAAATTGCAATGCAAATGAAAATTTCTGAAATACAAATGGAAATTTCTAAAAACCATGTAAAAAATTTTGAAACATAAGCGAAAAATTTTGAAAAAATTAAATTTTCTGAAAAGCATTTGAAATGTTTAAAATACAAATGAAAATCATTCAAATTCAAATAAAAATATTTTTAAATACAAATTAAAATTTTTGAATACAAATGCAATTTTGTGAAAAGCATTTAAAAAATTTTGAATAACAAGGGACATTTTTTTAATACAATTGGAATTTTATGAAAAGTTTTGAAATTTAAATTTTGAAATTTAAATGGTAAATACATGTTTTTTTTTTTTTTAGTACCAAAAAGTACACAGAAAAAAATACAAAAAAATATTTGAGTAAATTTTTAATACTACTGAGTAAAAAATTACTCAATTTTGCCCCAGTAAACGATTTAATAGTATTGAGTAAATTTTTAGTAAAAATTTATTAAATGTTTGAAAAAAAAAAATTGAGTAAATTTTTAATTGGTACAATTAAAAATTTACCTTAAATTTATCTATTTATTTTTTAAAGTTTAAAAAAGTTAAAAAAAAAACAAAAAACTTGTTTTTTCAAACTTTACCAAAAATTTAATCAAAAACATAGGAAAATTTTATAAAGACGATTACAAACTTCATATACAGTGCCGGTCAAAAAAATAGCACCAATGACAAAATCTCTATTCATTCAATTAAAACAAAATATTATGTTCGTATTTGTTTAAAGTAAATATGCAAAACTCTTATACTAAGTATATACCCCTTAAATATTTTTACTTTTTCCAAAAATTGTGGACGGTTCTTTTTTAATGATCGATATTTTAAAAAAAACTCTGAATCAGTGAAGTCAATAAAATAGCACCGAATGTCAAAATTTCTTTAAAAAAATTAATATTGTTTTAATTATTTAAATAAAAGTGTTAAATATTAAAGATTGTTTTTATTTATAAAAAAATTTAATTCATTACAAAATTTGACATTTATTTTCAAAAAATATGACGTGGAAGGTATTACACTCCTCAAAAACGTGCTTTTGTAAAAAATATGATTTCTGAACATAAACCATTTCTGAAATAGGAAAAATGGTTGGATGCGCTTATAAAATGATTGGAAATTCAACAAAATTAACTTTAGAGCTTGAAAAACTTAGTCACAAGCGATGTTTGTCGCCATTAGTGGTTAGGTGTTTGTAATGACAATGGAAGAAAGCCCCATCTACGGCAGCTCCAGAGCTAAAAAAGTACAGCAAATAGCGAAAATGGTTGTCAAAGATTACAAAACAACAACATTAACGCTTGTAGATTCGGAAAAGTGCGCCTACTCTCACTTAAGCATGCTGCAAGACGTTTGAAGTTTGCTAACAGTAACTCAGAATGAACATCTTAAAAGTGGATCAATGTTCTATGGACAAATAAACCCATTGTTGTTTTATTTTGAGACACAGGATCACATACCTACGTTAGAAGACCCTAAAACGCGGAATTCAATCCAAAATTCGAAATAAAAATAACTTAAATTGGGCTTATGGTGTGGGGGATATTTTCCTCCTGATGATTGGGGTTCATATATTGGACCATGGCTCACATATTGGACTAGATCAACCGTGGATATACACTTAACGTTTATATCCTCCAGAAAGTAATGTTACCATAAGTTTCTTAGCAAATGCCACTAATTTAGGTATTTTAGCACGTCAATTACCCAAAGCATGATGGGAAATTGGCGAAAAATTGGGTCTGGACAATAAAGTAAACGTGATGGAATGGCCTGGTGAGTCCCGAGATCTAGACTAAATCGATAGTTAATGGACAGCTATATAGAAGGGAGTGTCTCGAATAGAACCAACTTGTAATGAAGCTCTTTGGGTGGCTGTTCAGCAAATCTGGAACTCAATTTCGAATTAAAGATCCCAAAATCTCGCAAATTCGGTACAAAAACGGCAATTGTCAACAATGAGCACTCGACAAAATTTTTTTTTAATATTTAAAGATATCAAAACAATACTGAATTCATAATCCATTCGTTTTTCAAATTTAAGAATTAAATTTTAATACAAAAAGTACTGAGGTGCTATTTTTTTGACTGAGTCTTTTGAAGTTTTTTTTAAAACTCTGAAAATTTTTAATAAAATAAAAAACCGAATTAGCCTTTTCTTATGTAATATTGTTTCACACTCATATAAGTATCTTACGACACGTTGTCAGTGGCATAAGTTAAAATTGTTAAAAAAAAAACCAACGAAGAAAATTTTGTTTTATCCTGGTGCTATTTTTTTGACCGCAGCTGTACATACACAAAAAACTATAAACTAAACGAGAATTCACAAACATATAAGAGCAAAAAAACTATGAGAGCTTAAACAAGTAAAAAAGTTAAATTCGGCCTTGCCGAATGTAGTGATACCCTCCACAATTTCAAAAAGATTATTGCAAAAAACTTTATTTAAAAGGAAATTACTTTTGAAATAAAAAAATTTTTTGAAAAAAAAATTTTCGCGAAAAAATAAAGGGACATATATTTTTTTTTAGCGGCCCAAATTCATATTTAGGGGGTAAAAAGGAGGGGGGAAGACATAGCCATTTTCATTTTTTTTTTTTTTGTTTATCTCCTATATTATGCAAAGAAACCTAGTCATGTTACATACCAAATAAAAGGTCTTTGGAAAACCTATCTACGAGTGCTAAGAATGTGTCCAAACATGCACAACTTTTCGTCATATTGAGTAAAATATCAAAAATTTAGGACATTTTTGTTAGTAAGTCGAAAAATATTAACTTCTTTGGCCCGTTGTTAGCACCACGAGATAGGTATTTTTAATACCTTTAATCCGATTCCACACATGCCTATATTAATTTTGTTTAAATAGGCGTAAATCGTAAAAAAACGGAAAAAGCTCAATTTCCCCCCATACAATTCGACCCCCCTAAAATTGAGTTTGGGCCGCTAAAAAAAATACGTGTCGAATTAATTTTCGTTCTTAACAGCATATCCAAATTTCATGAAGATCGGAGGGTGACACCAGTAGCCCGTTTCTATAATTAAAGTGAGAAGTTTTCGCATCGAAAATTATGAAACAAAAAATTCCACAGTTTTTCCCGACTTTGGAATAAAAACTCTTTCTGTATGTCAATGCGAAAAAGCCAGCTTTTGTATTGGAATATTCCAAGATAGCTGTCAAAAAAGTAATCACAAAGCAGAAAAAAACACGGAGCAATTCAAATTATTGTTTATGGATCATTTAAAAGCAATAAAATAAATCTGTGGTCTTTTGTCAAAAGCACTTATTTCCAAAAAGTCAATTTTACAGGAGAGCAAAAAAAAAACACCTTTACAGTCGCACAAAATGTGTTAGTGTTCTTAATCTTAAAAATGTTAAGTGCTGACGCTATAAAGCAACTTCCTAGGAATATTTACCAATTTCAAGTTTTATTCTAGCTGTAACGGTTTTTGAGAAAACACTTAAAATGTAAAATATGTTGTTTTGTGAAAAGAATATTTGATGAAAAATTCAACTTATTTCAGTTAAGTTCTTTTGTCATATATGTTTCTTGTCGAAAAAACTATTAATTTTGCCACTTATAAGTAATTGTGTTCTTTTGTTAAAAATAAAAATGTAAAAAGACAGAAAATAAGTTGATTTTTCTAAAATTTACTCAAGTTCATTGGAACTAAAAGCTATAAAATGTAGAACTAAAAAGTGAGTGTTTTATGATTAAAAAAATCGATTTCATCCAATTTATAAGCGATTCTGACGGAAGGAACAGAATGAGACCAAAAAAAAGTCCTTGGGGCCTTTTCATAGGTTTTTTCACTTTCCATTAAATTAAAAATAATCACTTTAGAATTCATTGAATAAAGAAGTAATTCTTTTAAATGCTGACTTAAATGCACAAATAGCCAACAGAAAGTAATGGGTGGTGATTATATAATACATTTCCAGGTAATGTATATCGCTAATAAATAGTATATTTTAGGATTGATTAAATAATAAATAATTAATTTTTTTCATTGGTAAGCATTACTTTTATACTTACTGAATGCTATACAATAATTTGCATGCATTACTTTCAGTCTCATCTCATGTAAAAATCATCAATGCTGCATAGTTTAAAATTAGGAACTGCATGAAATATTTTATAAATTATTTGGTAATAACAGTTTTGCTGGGATGTTATCACTAAACGTCCCGGAAATATGTTTACCTGGGGGCTAATCACGTAAAACGATTGATGCATAAACGACATCAAAATTTATATATCGTTTTGAAGGGAAATTTAAGTTTTTCTTTTTAAAATTATTAAAGCTTGTTGTTTAATCCAGAAACACTAAAAAAATTGGAAACATTTTGTTTAGTTTAGGAGCAACAAGGCTCCAAAAATCGACGATAGTCAACTATCATTTTAAATGATCACAGTCCTTTATTTTCCATTATCTGTCAAACTTACTATTTTAATACATTTTCAAAAAATAATAGATCTATTGCTGCATTCTGTAAGGACGTATAATGACTTAAACATCCGCTTTTCATAAACCGTTGTTTGGTTCACTCTGGTGTAACTGGTGTTGTAAGGGAATATAAAGTACTTAAATTCTCTTTTTGGATTTGTGTCAATACTTGCCATCTAGTACTAGTTCTTCATATAGTACTAGGTGGCACAGGGTGCCTCAAAGTCCATGATCCTCTTTTATTAATAATAAAATTTTAAGTAATGCTTTAATGTAAAAGTAATAAGCTCTGAATTTTTTTTATCTGATGGGGCTATTTTGACATCAAGTCACCCCGTGTTATAACATGGTGGCCCCAAACACAATTTCTGAAAAGCTGATGTTTCAATCTTTAAATGTCCTTAAAGAATTTAACATAAATCTATTATTTTTCAAAGTTGTAGTAAAATAGTCAGTTTGCTCCTTTAATTTTGAAAACAGTTTTATTGACAGAAAAAATATATATTTATAATGAAAGTTTTTTATAATGTACACGACAAAAGCACTTAAATAGAAATAAATAATCACTTTTTTTAAAACTCACTTTTGACAAAGTCACACTATTCAACACAAGGTGTTTTGTCACACTGAGGTTTACTGAAAAATATTTGTGTAAAAAAACCTATTTCTATTTAAGCTTGACATTTTAAGGATTTTGAATTTGATAAAATGGCTTTTTTCGAAACAAGTTGTTTTATCATAAACTTTTTTAAAAAAATTCAATATGCTTTAATTTATATAAGTTGTTTTGTCAAAAAGGCGTTGCTATTTTTTCAACATATTTCAGATAAGTTGTTATGTCAAATGAAAATTGATAAAATTTCGAAATAAGTTGATTTGACACGTGTGATATCTTTGGATCTAGACGTGCTACAATAACGCTGACTATACAGAAAGATCCGTTTTTAAAAGTTATATTTACCATAAAAATATTGGGAAATTTTCTTATCTCGAGATAAGTGCTTCTGTCATATGTCCACAGAAATATAAAAAAAATAAAATAACATATTGTTGATGATAATGTACAGTGTTGTATTAATAACAGCATTTTTGCATTTAGAGATTCTTTGATTTTTCTATAATTTGTGAAAAAAATATAATAAATTTGATATTTATACAACTACAAAACAAGTAACTTGTATTTTTCTTACTATTTTTCTCCATTTTTTTTATACCCTCCAACCACAGTATGGGGGTATACTCACTTTGTCATTGCGTTTGTAACGCATTGAAATATCGGTCTAGGATCCTATAAAGTATATATTTTATTGATCAGTGATCGATTCTAAGACATTCTAGCGATGTCCGTCCGTCCGTCTGTAGAGGACACGATACAGTCCAAAATAAAAGAGCTAGACTTCCGAAGTTTGGCACGAATGTGTCTTATATTCTAGCAAGGATGGGTACCAATTCGATAAAAGTATTAGTATTGGTTTTTAAAATTATATTAGTACTAGTCGAATAGCCTGTCCCTGCCAGGCGGAACACCAAATCACTTTTCTCAATAGTTCTAATATTTTACCAAACTTTAAAAACAATTATGTTTGTGCGTCAAAAATTTAATATTGCTAGATTGAGTTACATCAATATATTTCCCAAACTGGAAAAAAATTTAATGAGTATAAAAGGTTTTATTGATAAAATTTTAGAACTAAATTTAGCACGCCCATTTCGTCTCTCCGTCCATAAACCGGATATCAAAAATCCATCGTGTGGATCTGTCCCATGGTCACTCCTATATACATGGCAATTTTTATCTTTCTTTTTATCATGAAGTGTTTTAAAATTAGTTAAAATGTTAAAAAACACAAACATTTTTCCACTTAAATTTTTCCTTATAATTCTTCGTACACAGTTTAAATATTAAATCTGACTTCATAAGGATATGATCCATTGCCAATACTTTATGCTTTACAATTTTCAGCTTCCTTAGTCATTAGGGGTTTCAGAAATAGTTTAAATATTTAAAAACTAAATTTCGCCGTCTTCCGCCACTCCCCCTGACTTAAAGGCCGAAAATCCGGCTACGTTACAGATTATATATGGGGCATTTCAAGCCAAATCACTCACTTTTAGACCCGACCCCTTTCGATTTATTTTATTTTTGGATATGTTTTAGTACTTATTAAATGCAACTTGGACACCAATTTTCACCCTTTTATTCCAAGATGGTGTTGAGTAATCAATTTTTCAAAATGGCAATTTTCTCCAAAAAATTAAAAAATTGAAATTTTTAATTAATTTTGACCATTAAAAAATATAGATATTTTAAAAAAAGTTGGACAACGTTTTGTTGGTATTTAAATGTAGTTTTAGAAAAAAAATATGAAAAAATTATTCGAAGTAATTATCACTTATTTTTTGTCGTTTAAAAATTAAAATCGACTTTTTTAAATAGTCCGAAACCTTCGATTTTTTTGTAAAAAACTATAAAAATTCTACTCTAAATTACGCAACTTTTAAGCCATAACTCGAGATGTGATCACAATTCTTTCTATTTTTATACCCTCCACTTAGTGATAGAGGGTATATATAAGTTTGTCATTCCGTTTGTAACTCATCGAAATATCGGTCTGGGACCCCATAAAGTATATATATTCATGATGCCCGATCGATTTTAAGACATTCTAGCGATGTCCGTCTGTCCGTCTGTCCGTCTGTCTGTCTGTTGAAAATGCTGTAGCGGACAAAATATTACACAGAGATGACTGAAACTTAACATATTTATTGGAAGTTCTCCCGAGAAGTTTGGTATTGCATTTGAGCGAAATCGGCCCAGCCGATCAAAAGTTATGAGTGAAAGTTTAACGACACCTCTAAAACTTTGAAAATACAAAATGCGTTTACAGAGCTTCTGCTTTACAAATTCAAATGAAATTTGGTACAGAATAATATTATACCATGTACAATGTCTGTGTAAAATTTTGGAAGAATTGGACAAAGGGGTGTGGCACCTCCCACATTAGCCTAGCATGCAAAATGCTATAACTCGGCTTCTGTTAAACAGATTCATATGAAATTTGGTATAAAATTTTATTTTAGGATGTCTGATCTCTATGTAAAATTTGGGCGGAATAGATAAAAGGGGTGTGACACCCCCCATACAAACCTAGCATGTAAAATACTATAACTCGGCTTCTGATTAACGTATCTTAACAAATTTTAACATGGAATGTAAATATGGTCTTTGTGGCCTATATAGAAAATATGAGCAAATTTGGAGCAAAATTGGCACAATAAGAAGATGATTTATCTTGGCCTTTAATAAACATATTTAAATACATTTGAAAAATGTTGTTAATATTTTATGTTTTAAGAGTTATTACTCCAGTTTACTTAAATGCTTTTTTTTATTTATCTGTTTTGGTTCTTTTAACATACCCGCTAAATTGTTAAACATTAAATCAGTCTGTGGTGTGATGGCTAGAGTGTTAGTTTTTCATACATGGAGTCCCCGGTTCGAGTCATGGTAGGACTCAAGATTTTTTTTTTTTTTTGTTTGTTAATATTGTTTATCATTATAATTTTTTTTAAATCACCTAAATCTATACCCTTCATTATATTTATCGAGTCATTGATTTTTCTCAGTTTTTACAAATATACAAATGTGCTATTAATTAAATGTCGTTTAGTTTTTCTTTTAAAGCGAAATTGAATTTTGGTGGAAAAAATATGGTATATTCAAAAAAACTTCTTTTACACACAGCAGTAAAGGGGTTTGTTGTAATTTGCTCGGTTTTGTTTATCTCTTTTAAGATAGTCGTTAAATTGCTAACACATTCAGAAACAGTCTGTGGTATGATGGCTGCACTTTTGGCTTATCATTCATATGGTCGCAGGTTTGAGTCATGGTCGGGATGAAGTTTTTTTTTTATTTTTTTTATTTAGCTTAATATTGTTTAAAAAATTACAATTCATTAAAACCACCTTAATAATTTATATTCGGTCTAACAATCAAAAGATTGTATTCTTTGTCATTGGGTAAATGAAATAATTTTTGGAAAAAAATTGTATATTCTACATTTTTTTTTTATACCATCCACTCTTTATTTGTGTTTTGATTGTTTTTTTTGATAATTTCTTGGATAAGATCAATATCAAACACATTCAATATATTTATATTTTGCGTCCAATTCTTACAAACGGACAGACGATTTCTGCCTATTGACGATTTCTGGCAACCCTGTTAGTAACGGTTAATTTTGTTAGCTTATAATATGATCCCTATAAAAAACTAGGAATATATTTTTAAACCTACCACTGGGTATACCTACCACTGGGTATACTTACCACTGGGTATACCTACCACTGGGTAAGTTATTTTAAGCATTGCTGTGTTATAATCAAACAAAATTGCGAATTTGACATGTATTTTAAATGCTGCCAGTGGTCTAATGGTAGTGTCGTCGGATATTAATTTGGGGGCACCAGGTTCGTCTCCCGGTTTGGCCGAGAGTATAATTTTTTTTTTTTTCATTCGTGGCTTTTTTTTAATTTTACCATTAATAAGTTTTTATTTTGAGTTACTTGATTTTTTTAATTTAAAAATTTGAAATAAAATAAGTTAATTAATTTTTTTTTTTAAATTAATTTTTATTTATTAAGAATAAATTTTATAAATATTATTTTTACAAATCAAATCGATTTCAGTATTTTATGTATGCCAATTGTGGGAAAACGTCAAAAATATTGTGCATAATATTGCGTCCAGTGCTGCCAACTTTTTTTTTGAGAAATCGTCAATTTTCTAAAAAAAAATCGTCAAAATCGTCAAGTTAAAAAAAAATAATCGTCAAAAAATCGTCATGACAAAAATACGCTAAAAAATACTAAAAATGGTAATAACCTCGACCACTCCGTGGTGCAAGGTGAAATGAATGTTTGTTTTATGTGCGTAACTATGCAAAATATTAGTTCTAGACCAATATTTAAGACGCAATTGTCAATCAATGACCTGAAATTTTAAATTTAAGAAAAGCTAAATGCCCAAGGACGAAGACAATTGAAATTGAATTTTTATACACAGTCCCAATATAAAAATTCCTCCCGATATTCACTTAAATCTGACTATTGGCGCCAAATACCTCACTGCCAATGATTTTACTTTTGGTTCTTCGACTCGTCTTTTATTTTTCGTTTCTTTTTTCCTGGCATACGATGAAAACCTTTTTTTATGTTTTTCTGGAGAATTTTTGACTTTTCCTGTCTTTGCACCAAACTTTCATCAAAGTTTACTACCTTTAAAAAAAAAAATATATGTTTTTCTCTTTTCTTTTGACAAAAAACAAAGAATTTGCTTACAAAATTCGATTTTCTAAACAAAAGTTTACAATATTTTCCTCATTTAAAAAAATCGTCATTTTTGTTCTGGGCGATAATGAAAAATCGTCAATCGTCATTTTAGTAAATTTGACTTAAAAAATCGTCAAAATGACGATAAATCGTCAAAGTTGGCAGCGCTGATTGCGTCGTCTGTAGGTACTAGGGTGTTCAATTAATCGGGTTTTTTAATTGTTCGATTAAACGATTAATCGATTTTTGCCGTTTTTAAATTATTCGATTAAACGAATAAAATTTTAAAATTGTTCGATTAATCGAATAATTACAAATTCAGAAATTTTCTAAATTACAAGATTCTTTTCGAAAATTTTAGAAAAAATTGGTACTTGAGTAAATAAACAATATTAATTACAAGTATTTTAACATTTTATTAACAACAAAAAACTAAATTAATATCATTTCAAAATGTATCAAAATTCAAGTTTTCTGCTAATTTGTTTTAGAAAATTTTTAAAAAAATCATATTGACAATTTTTTTACAAATTTTTTGGATTACCAATATCACAAAAAAAAATTATATTTATAATCTGACTACATTTGAGAAAATTTTAAATTTTAAATTTTATTTTTCTTATAACTTAAACAAAACTCGAAACTTTGACTGATTTAACGCTGTCATACAGTTAACCGATTTGGCCTAAAATTTTATCAGGTACTTATTCAGGTCGTTTAAGAAATCCAAGCTTCAGGAACAGCGAAAATCCGAAAACAAATTTAAAATAAGGACCACTTAAGTAAACATGACCGTATTTTTTTAATTCCAACGGTAACATACATTTGGTTTGTTTATTGGACTTAAAACTTTTAAAAAATTATACATATTTCCAGAAAACCCATGTATTAATATTATTCGATTAATCGGCATAAATTCTTCGATTAACCATTTAATCGAAATTAGCAATTTAAAATTAATCGAACAATTATTCGTCTAAATTTGTTCGATTAATCGAAGAAGAATTAATCGACTGAACACCCTAGTAGGTACCTTAATAAGCTAATTTTATTAATATTTCATCGAAAATGTGTAATATTTTACAAAACTATTCCAAACGATGCTAAATTAAATTGAGAAATTAATGGAAGTTAACATTTCGTTTCGTTTTTTTTTTTTGTTTTGATGAATGTTAACAAATTGGAGCGGAAAGCGTTTTTCCGCAATTGTCCTCATAAAAATGGAATTGAATTAAAAACTTAAAAATTGCCTTGTCTTCCCCCTCCTTTTTACCCCCTAAATATGAATTTGGGCCGCTAAAAAAAATATGTGTCCCTTTATTTTTTCTGATCTACAAAATAAAACCAATTCCATAAAGATCCGCGGGTGACAATAGGGAGACGTTTTAATTAATAGTTAAAAACAACAACGTAGACGTCTAAACAACAACAAATGTAGTTGTTTTAACTGTCTTTTGTAGTGGAATCTACCGTTATAATTTTTTGAGTGTAGCAATTTTGATATACATATTCATATAAGTAAATTAAAAAAAAACACGCTATTTTAACAGAAACGGTGTTTACAGATTTTCCAGCCCTGGTAATGGACAAAAAAAATATTTTCTAAACACCATAGACACAGACTAGACAGTAGAGTTGTAAAACAAAAATGGGTAAAAACTTAGCGATTTTAGAAGATACAGATCGGGTTTTAGCTGGTTTAAAGCATGGCAACACTTTCTACTAGTTTGAAGTGAGTAAAACAATAAAAGCCGTTCTACCTTTTTTTCGTATGGCGTGTTGTATTGGTTTTCTCTCTCTAACCTAATTAGTAGAATAATTTTAAAAAAATAACCATATGGTTAAAGACTACTTTTTTGACACTTGTTATAATTGTCGAGTCTGTATTAATCTGTGCCATTGATATTAAATTTTTAAAGAACGTGCACTCAAAAAAATAAAACTGTAAAGTTAACTAATTTTTTTTTTGTTAACTCGAGTTTACTGGCTTTTTAGCAAATTTTTAGTTAAAATCAGCGTTTTAACTACTTTTTTTAGTTAAGTTCAATTTACGAAAATACTAGTTTTGAACAAATTTTGAATTAATTTTTTTTTGTTGACTTCAAAACTGAGTTTACGAATTTTTACTAATTAATTTGCTGATTTTTCGTAACAAATTTGTTAAGTGCAATTTCTTGCGAAGCCTCCTATGCAAATCTCATAAGTTCTACTTAAGCTTATGAAAAAATAGAAAAAATAAACTTTTAATTTTTTACAAAATATTTTCTAAAATTTAGTTTACGAAAAGTAACAAAAAGTTTAGCTGAATTCAACTAATTTTTTTGTTAATATATAAACATAAAAACGTTACGAAATTTCAGCTAAATTTTTAGTTAAAGTTACGTTTTTTTTTTGCTAAATTCGTTCTACGAAAAGTTAACTAAATATTTTTAGTTAAATTAACTAAAAATTTAGTAGGCTTTTTTAGTTAAAATTAACTAAATTTTTTGTTAACTTTACAGTTTTTTTTTTTGAGTGTGCATTAGAAAATCGTATTAATTTATAAATACTGGGATACAGATGGAGGGTATTTAAAATTCGGCACGGCCGAATTTAACTTTTTTACTTGTTTTTTTTAATTTTTAAAATTGCACCTTTTATGTTTTGGCTCTGATTTATTTTATATGGAGCTCCAAAAAAATTGGTAGATACTGACCCTAACTTACCCTAAATATATTCATTTGGAGGTAAATATACGTCTCACAAAAATTTAGGATGATCGGACATGGGTAAGGCGTTTAGCATGGTCCTTGAAGTTTAAAAAACGGATTACAAGGAAAAATATGAATTTTTTTCTGTTTTCGCAAATTTTTTGGTATTTTAAGTTAAGTTTTAATTCAAGTGATTACAGAATTATGATGTGGAGTAAAATGCCTTTCTAATAAGGTACTAAAAACTAAAATCGGCTGAAAATCAGCCAAGTTATTACAACTGCCCCAGGCATCAATCGTGTGCCATACAACTTGATTAAAAAATACGTGTCCCTTTTTTTAAATTTATTGAAATTTTCTACTGTAATAACATTTTTTCATTATTCATGTTTCAGTGTAATATTTTTTTGGTTTTTCCAAATTTTAAAACAAAAAAAAGAATTTTTTTTAAAAATAGAGATTTCAAAAGGGTGTTGAAAATGCAGTCATTTTTAGCACTAATTTAAAAAATGTTAGCAAAACACAATATGAAAAATACTTGTCATCTAATTACATTTGAACTTGAAGAATAAAAAAATGTTATTACAGTAGAAAATTTCAATGAATTTCCAAAATCGTATTATATTGCTTAATCAAGTGTTCTGCCATACGTTAGATGCCTGGGGAAGTTGTAATAACTTGGCTGATTTTCAACCGATTTCAGTCTTTGGTACCTTATTAGAGAGGCATTTTACTCCGTATTATAATTCTGTAACCACTTGAATTAAAACTTAACTTAAAATACCAAAAAAATTGAGAAAACAGAAAAAAATTCATATTTTTCCTTGCAATCCGTTTTCTAAACTTCAAGGCCCATGCGGTACACCATATCCATGTCCGATCGTTCTTAATTTTCGTGAGGCGAATTTTTGCCTCGAAATGAATATATCTAGGGTAAGTTAGGGTCAATATCTACCAATGTAATTTTTTTGGAGCACCATACAAAATAAATCAGAGTCAAAAAATAAAAGGTGCAATTTTCAAAATTTGAAAAAAATACAACAAATTGCGATCACATCTCGAATTATGGCTTAAAAGTTGCGTTAGACACAAATGATACCGATTTAATTCGAGGCTCTGCCTCACCGACTGGTGCTGGTCCTAGCACTGGTCTTAGGGTTGCGACCTTGAAGTCCGACCTTGATTCTGGTAGGGGTGCCCAGCCTAATATTGGTGGTAAAAAGAAAAAGAAACTTAAACCATCAAAGGTTAGGCACAACCAGAGACGGCTTTGTTTGAAAATAATTAACAGACTAAGCCAACTTGATGGAACGAAGCTCTCCGAACGTGAGAGGGCGTCGCTATCATGGGCGAAAGGAGTCATTGAAGAACAGGACAAACTTTCGGCAATGCGCGCATCTGACAAACAGAGCGCTGTTTCGGCCTCGTCATCGAAGTCTGGTAAAAGGTTGCGCTCGCCCGACGAGAAACCTTTACCTAAGAGATCTAAGGTGACCGGCAACGTCTGGACTCAGTCTTTTAGTGAAGTGGTTAAAGGTAACTTCGTTAGGGCTGTGATAAACAGGCAAAATGGGGATTGTAGTATTCCAAGGGACAAGTGGAGTTTAGTTGAAACTAAACTAAATGAAATCTACTATAGGCTCCTTGAGAGTATGCCTGATTTTCTCCCTACTACTGTCAACGCAGGTTGGTATCAGGGGCGAGTAAAACTCGTTGCTTTTGGGAACGAAAGATCCGCAGCCGTGTTTAAGGTTGCCATTAGCCAAGTGGGAGAGTTATGGCCTGGAGCCAGACTGGACGTTGTGGAAAAACATGATATCCCCTCGCAACCCAGAGCTCATGCATGGATCCCAATGGCTACAAATGACACTGCGGTGATTCTTAAGATGATAAAAGTCTGCAATCCTGACCTTCCAACTCAGAATTGGCAAATTGCCAGATTGGGTGAGATGGAGGGCGCTCGTCGTCAAGCAGTGGTCTTGGTTAATGAGGAATCGCTTCCGCTTTTAGCCAGGACTGACGGCATTATTAGATTTGGATTTTTTCATATAAGAGTCAATGTCTACAAGGGCGACCAGAAGACTTTTTTGGACGCAGACAAGCCAGTGGCAGAGTCGGCTGAGGAGGAGAATCGGGAAAAGGTTGATATTCAGCTGGCCGATTCTAGGCTGATGGGAGATGCATCTGGCATTTTTGAAACCGAATCTGGTAACGAATGCGACCTCTGTGATGGCATGGATAAAGCTGATGCCACGATGGGTGACATTCAGGACGAGGCGCATGCAGTGAGGAATTCGGAGAGTTCTGTTGCCTCCGATTCAGAACAGATGGGATATATATCTGGCTTATTCGAAACCGAATCTGGGGACGAATGCGACCTCTTTGATAACACGGAGGATGAAGCCAATAACACGGTGGTGGAAAGGATGGTGGAAATAAAACAAGATGTTGCGGTTCCTACAAATAAACCTCCATCACTGTAAGGCAGCCTCAGTTGCACTCTTGCTGCGCCTGACGACAGGAGCAGTTGACTTGGTTTTTATCCAAGAGCCCTGGGTGCGGGGTGGCAGGGTTTGCGGATTGAAGACCCCTGGGTTTAAGTTGGTGGTTGCCAAAGGTGAGGGTTCACCAAGAGCCTGCATCTTGGCGAAAAATGGCTTAAATATATTCTTTTTATCAACTTTTAGTGATATGGATGTTACAGCGGCTAGCTTAGAGCTTCACGGGAAATCTATTTGGCTCGCCTCTGCGTATTTTCCTAATCCGGGGTCAATACCCCCGGAGAAGGTTGTCGGTCTAATTCGGGAGTCTGAATCTAGGGGACACCAGTTAGTAGTGTGTTGTGATGCTAATGCACATCATTCGATATGGGGAAGTACATACACAAATGATAGAGGCGAATAAATTTTGGAGTTTTTGTTAAGCACTAACCTGTATATTTGTAACAAGGGTGGCGAACCAACTTTCGTTACAAGTACGCGGCAAGAGGTTCTTGATGTAACACTTGTATCAGATACATTGTCTGATAGAATTGATGACTGGAGAGTTTTGGAAGAGCATTCTTTCTCAGATCATCGTTACATTGAGTTTTTACTCAGGGAGCGTGCCCCGGTTGAGACAGTCTCTAGAAATCTGAGGAGAACAAACTGGGTGAAATATAGGGAGACTTTTTCTTTGCTTTTGGATGAAGTACCCTTATCTGAACCGCATAGTTTGGCGGAAATTGACTGTCTGGTTGACCATATAACAAATGTTTGTAATAGGTGCCTGGATGCGTCTTGCCCTTCTGCAAAGCCTAGAGGGAAAAAAGCCACCTTGGTGGTCAAATAAGTTGCAGACGAGCAGAGATTCCTGCAGAAAGCTCTTTAATAAGGCTAAATTTTAAAGAGCGGACGAGGACTGGTCTGCATACAGGCTGCAACTTAAGAGTTATAAAAAGATGATCAGAAATGCAAAATGTGATTCTTGGAAAAACTTCTGTGGAAACATAGAAGACGTTTCTGAGGCATCCAGGCTGCGCAAGGTTCTGGCTTCTTCTCCTTGCACCCTGGGATACCTGAAAGATCCTAATGGGGTGTGGTCTTCCTCCAGTGGAGAGTCGCTGGATCTCCTTTTAAACACGCATTTTCCGGGCAATTCCATGACGCCGTTTCAAGCTTTGGAACGTTCTGACGCCCAAGCATCTGAAATTGCTTCGGAAATACTAAATATGCCAACATTAATCTGGGCGATAAAAAGCTTCAGGCCCTATAAATCCCCGGGACCTGATGGTATAGTCCCGGCAGAGTTGCAGCAAGTGTCGGACTATATAGCCCCGTTGCTGTATAATCTATACACAGCATGCATCAACTGGTCGTATATTCCTTTAAAATGGAGGGATACCAGAGTCGTATTTATCCCGAAGGCTGGGAAAAGTTCCCACACAGCTCCGAAGGATTTCAGACCAATTAGTCTGTCTTCTTTTTTGTTAAAGACAATGGAACGAATGATAGACTCATATTTGCGTAGAGTGATTGACCCGAGGTTGCTTTCGACAAAGCAACATGCATACAGCAAGGGACGATCAACGGAAACAGCTCTTCATGAGCTCGTTGGTACCATCGAGAGATCGCTTTCGGTAAAGGAGTACAGTATGGAGTATGGTGGCCTTTCTTGATATTGAGGGGGCTTTTAATAATGTCATCCCAGAATCGATAATATTGGCATTGTCTGGTCTGGGAGTAAAGCGTGAAATCGTTTTAATGGTGGAAAGCCTACTTGCCAGTAGACGTATAACGTCTGAATTGGGAGCGTCCGTCATATCTCGATTTGTCAATAGGGGCACACCACAAGGAGGTGTTCTTTCGCCGCTTCTTTGGAACCTGGCACTGAATTCAATGCTACTATCTCTAGAAGCACGTGGTTGTCATGTTGTCGCATATGCTGACGATGTCGCGATAGCGGTAAAGGGGAAGCATCTGCCAACATTGCGGGACATTCTTCAGGGTTCTCTGAAAGATCTGTCTAAATGGGCAAGAGACTGTGGTCTAGGAGTTAATCCTAGTAAAACAGAGCTTGTTTTATTTACAAGGAAAATTAAGATTCCTGCTTTCGATCCTATTTCTCTGGACGGTACTGAAATCACCTTCTCAGATGGAGCCAAGTATCTTGGAGTATTTCTAGATAGGAAGCTGAATTTCAGGCGTAATATTGAGGAACGGGTGAGAAAAGCAACGATTGCTTTGTATTCCTGTAAAAGGGCCATTGGAAAACGATGGGGTTTTAGCCCTCAAGTCGTTCAATGGATCTATACAGTAGTGGTGCGTCCAATTTTGCTGTATGGAATCATTGTCTGGTGGCCTGCTTTAGAAACAAAAGCGAACTGTGTCTTTATCACGAAGGTACAGAGAATGGCGTCAATGTGCATCACTGGTGCTCTTCGTACTACACCTACGGCTGCATTAGAAATCCTCCTTCACCTGATACCCTTGGACATATTGGGTAGGCAGTATGCAGCTGCGTCGGCAATTCGACTTAATAGCACGCTGCAATGGAGGAGCAGCGATTGTGGCCATAGCGCGATCTTGAAAAAGATAACAATACCACAAAATGTGGATTGTGCTCCCTCTTTGAGCCTTTTTGAGCGCCACTTTACCACTATGATACCATCCAGGGAGTCTTGGATTGGGGATACTCCGGGAAGAGGAGCTACCATAAATTTTTACACAGATGGATCGAGGCTGCACGAACAAGTGGGCTTTGGGGTCTATTCGGAAGAGCTTGGATTGAGCCTGGCTCGTAGATTGCCAGATCATTGCAGTGTTTACCAGGCAGAGATGCTGGCAATAAAGGAAGTGGCTGACTGGTTGAGCTGCAATGTCTTGTCTACAACCGCAGTCAACATCTATACTGACAGTCAAGCCGCGGTCAAGTCCCTGGATTCAATGTTTCTGAAAACAAGATCTGCCCTTAACTGCCGCACGTCTTTAAATGAGATGGCCAAGCAGTTTAACATACGACTCATATGGGTCCCAGGGCACAGAGACATTCCAGGGAATTGCAAAGCCGATGAGCTTGCAAGACTAGGAACTACCTTACAGGTTCCAACAGAATTGGAATGTGTTGGTATGCCTCTAGAAACTTGCAAGCAAAACCTACGGCTTTGTTCAGCGACGGAGACTAATCAAAGATGGGCAAATGGATGGACGTGTGAGACAACACGACTGATTTGGCCTTCTCTTAATCAGGGGCGCACAAGTGAGCTGATATCGCTTCCAAGAGGAGAGATTTCGACGGTGGTTTCTATAATTACCGGACACTGTCTTATAGGGAAGCACGCAGAGCGGTTAAATGTGCCGTCGAATGACTTTTGCCGAAGTTGCATGGATGAAGAGGAGTTGGAAACTATCGAACACTTTATTTGCCATTGCCCGGCACTTTCTGGCCAGCGACTTGCTTCACTGGGATCTAGGGAGCTGTACGATCTTTCTGATTTGTCGGATGTCAAAATTCAACATCTAAGGAGTTTCATAAGAAGCTCAAACTGGTTTAACGACAGGGACTAGTAGGGAAACCTATTACGATCCCGTGGTATCACAATGGACCTCAGAGTCTACGTGTGTTGACGTAAAACGTCAGCAGCCACTTACAACCTAACCTAACCTACTTCGAATAATTTTTTTAATATTTTTTTCGAAAACTACATTAAAATACCAACAAAACGTTGTCCAACTTTTTTTAAGATATCTATATTTTTAACTGGTCAAAATTAATTGAAATTTTTAACTTTTCCATTTTTTTGAAAAAATCGCCATTTTGAAAAATTGATTACTCAGCACCATTTTGGAATAAAAGGCTGAAAATTGGTGTCCAAGTTGCATTTAATAAGTACTAAAACACGTTCAAAAATAAAATAAATCGAAAGGGGTCGGGTCTAAAAGTGAGTGATTTGGCCTGGAATGCCCCATATACAAACTGAACAAAATTCACAACGGATTTTTTTGTATTTCCGCCCTTTCACTGGATATCCAGGTCAGAGTTGATCTTTGCCATTGTCCGTACCATATGTATTCTAATTTTCATCTTTCAAGGTCATAAGGTGTCTTCAAAATTAGGTAAGATGTAAAAACATAATTTTTCCACGCCCATTTCTTCTCTTAATTCTCCGTCCCTACACAGAGAGAACAGTTTAGTTGTGCCAGCCGAATTTAGAGCCAACTGCAAAGTTTAATAACAACAACCGAAATTTTCGGTTACCACAACCAAAATTTGTTTGGAAAATTTAACTTCTGTTGGTCCAAATAAATTTCGGTAATCGCAACCGAAAATTTCAGTTGTTGTAATTAAACCATGCAGTTGGCTCTTAATTCGGCTGGCACAATTAAACTGTTTTTTCTGTGTATTCCAAAATTTTTAAATCTGACTACTTGATGATAAGCTCCATCGTTAGTACTATACTCGTATCCACGCCCCTTTTCCTCTCAATTCTTTAAAGTTAGTCAAATAAAAAAAATAAAACACAATATTGCCTTGCGCCTTTTTCCTCTCAACTCTCCATCTACATTCCAAAAATGTTAAATCGGACTACTTTAGAATATACTTCATAGTAAGGACTTTTAGGGATTTAGGATTTTAGGGATTTTCAGCTTCCGTATTTATTGGGGGCTGAGCTTAAAAATACTCTTAAATGTTAAAAAAAATGTGCCTAGTCCTTTTTTTCTCGTAATTCGCCGCCCACAGGCAAAAAATCCGACTTCGTAAGAATCTGTCCCTGGTGTTTTATTATATACATGCGCTGGATACACAAAAAATAAGAGAAACACAAAAAAATAAAATATATATTCAGAAAATAGATGGAAATAAATTTACCACGCCCTTTGCCTTTCTTATTCTCCACCCATACACTGGATATCAAAAATCCAGGCTCGTGTTGATCTTCCACATGAAACCTTCATGCCGATTCTGTGCATTTTCCGCTTCCTTTGGGGGCTTCAAAAGAAGTTAAAATGTTAAAAATCTCAATTTTGTCACTCCCCATTTTCCTTTCAATTCTCCGCCCACAGTCCAAAAATTTGACTACTTCAGGATATGCTTCATCGATAGGACTATACGCTAGAAAATTTTCAGCTTCCTAAGTCATTAGAGGACTTTAAAATAAGCAAAAATGTCAATTTTCATCTTCATATATCATTTGGGGTCTTCAAATTAAGTATTAAAAAACACAATTTTGCCACGCCCCATTTTTCTCTTAATTCTCCTTCCACAGTTTAAAAAATTTAAATCCAATTACTTCAGGATATGCTTCATTGTTAGAACTAAATGCTATGCAATTTTCCGCTTCCTAAGTCATTTGAGGTTTCAAAAGAAGTAAAAATTTTAAAAAATCCCAATTTTGCCACGCCACTTTTCCCTCAATTCTCCGCCTACATTACGAAAATTTTGAATCCGACTACTTGGGGATATGCGCCATCGTTAGGACTATATTCTAGGAAATTTTCAGCTTCCTAAGTCATTTCGGGGCTTCAAAAGAAGTAAAAATGTTAAAAAAATCTAAATTTTGCCACTCCACTTTTCCCTTCAATTCTCCGCCCACATTGCGAAAATTTTAAATCCGACTACTTGGGGATATGCGGCATCGTTAGGACTATATTCTAGGAAATTTTCAGATTCCTAAGTCATTTGGGGGCTTTAAATTAAGCAAAAACGTCAAAAAATTGCATTTTGCCACGCCCACTTTCCCGCTTATTTCTCCGCCCACAGACAAAAAATCGAAAATCCGGCTACGTTAAGATCTGCCCCAGGTGTTTTACTATAAGCATGCCAATTTTCAGCTTTGTAGCTCATCAGTGGGCTTCAAAAAGCTCTGGATAGACATAAAAAGAGGAACACACAAATAGGGAAATTATATATATAGATTGGTATAATTGGTTGTCATTTTTTGTTGAATTGGTATAGGTTTCTGTATTGGTTTTGAATTATTTAGGTATTGGTATTGGTTTTAGCCTCGAATCGGTATCGGTTTTTAATAAGTATTGGTATTTATCATATATCGGTTTTGGTATTTGTATGCAAAAGGTTTTGTCGTTAATATTAATTAATTTAAAGTAAGTCGTCCTTCTGTCCGCCCCACAGTGCACACTGGGGCGAGATGGTAGGTTTTTTGGTCAAAAGTCTCTACAGGTCGTAAATGTTAACCGATCTTTTGGAATTTAGAATATAAGCCTATATTAAGGTAATAAATAAGTGCCTTGAAAGTTTTTGAAATCGGACCTACAAGGAAACTATTTCAGGGTGGACACTTTATTTTTATTAAAATTTACAGATGTTATAGATGAAACAAATGAAGATAAACTTGTCTTTTGTTTATGTATTTGAATTAGAGATGGTCTGTGGTCCCGTAATTTGCGTGACTCAAAAAAACCACGTGATTCAGGCGTGAGCGATTTTTATTTAAATCACGTGATTATAGTGATTTTCATTTAAATTAAGTACTATATTAGGGTAATAAATAAGTGACTTGAAACTTTTTGAAATCGGACCTACAAGGAAACTATTTCAGGGTGGACACTTCATTTTTAACAAAATTCGACTCACTCTCTAGACTTTCACTCAGAATTTTTCAACTCACAATCACGTGATTTAAATGAAAATCACTTTTTTGAGTCACGCAAATCACGGGACCAGCGACCATCTCCAATTCAAATACTTAAACAAAAGGCAAGTGTCTCTTCATTTGATTCATCTATAACATCTAGATGTTATAGATCAATCAAATGAAGAGGCACTTGCCTTTTGTTTAAGTATTTGAATTGGAGATGGTCTCTGGTCCCGTGATTCACGCGTGAGCGTGAGTGATTTTCATTTGAATCATTTGGTTATAGATTGATTTTCATTTAAGTCAAGTGACTATAATAAATAAGTGCCTTGAAACTTTTTGGATTCAGACCTACAAGGAAACTTTTTCAATGATGGACACATCATTTTTAATAAAATTTACAAATGTTATAGATTAAACAAATGAAAAGACACTTGTCTCTTGTTTATGTATTTGAATTGGAGATGGTCGCTGGTCCCGTGATTTGCGTGACTCAAAAAAGTGATTTTCATTTAAATCACGTGATTGTGAGTTGAAAAATTCTGAGTGAGTGTCTAGAGAGTGAGTCGAATTTTTGCGTGAGGGATGTTTTTTTTTTTTAAAATCCCTTTTAAAAAAAAATATTTTTTAGCAGTATTTGCATTCAGAATTAAGTCTAACTTTAAACTAAATAGTACATGCTTAACCATTTTGGACAAAGATTCATTTTCTTTTTTTGGAAAAAGGTACTTATTTAGTAAAATTAGCACCGGCTGATCTCAAAACTCTTGTAAAAAAAAAATTTTATGTTCCGTTATTCCAGAAAAGCCTGTATTTCAACTTTTTATGCAATTTTAATATTTGGATTTATTTGCTATTTTATTAATTTATTTCGTTATTTTCAAAATAAATAGCTTAAAAATGTTTCAATTAGTGGAATTTGATAATAAATTAAATCTAAAACAAGTAAGAGTGTTAAATTCGGCTGGGCCGAATCTTGTATACCCTCCAACATGCAAAAAAATAAAAAAAAATAAATGCAGGGGCGTTTTTTTTTTGGGGGGGGGGTCAGGGGGTCGCTTGTAGTAATTGAGGGGGCAAATTTTCCCTCGAATTTGTGTTTAAAAATTCATTCTTATGCTTTTTGCACTAAAGAAATACAAGATTATCAGTATTTTAAAAAAATGTTTTATTCCACGCCCATAAAAGGGGGGCGGGCCGAAAAAACGTAATTTTCTAATTCTCTAGGACCAAATGCAGGACTTTGAACTTTTTGTGGCATAAAAATGTTGCATTTGTTAAACAAAAACACAAAAAATCATGTAAAAATATGGTATTTTTCAGAGGTTGGTTTAGTTCTTCAAGGGGGAACTTTTTTCCCCCTGGTCCGATTTTGCTCATTTACGAACTTAACCTGCCTATGAACATAAGACATATTCGTGCCAAATGTCGGGAGTCTAGCTCTTTTATTTTGGACTGCATCGTGTTAACTACAGACGGACAGACGGACGGACGGACAGACGGACGGACGGACGGACATCGCTAGAATGTCTTAGAATCGATCACTGATCATAAATATATATACTTTATGGGGTCCTAGACCGATATTTTGATGCGTTACACCCGGAATGACAAAGTGAGTATACCCCCATACTGTAGTTGGAGGGTATAAAAAATTAATATTAATTAATAAAAAAACAAGTAAGAAAATTATAGTCGGTCAAGACCGACCATATAATACCCTACACCAAGGTTTCCCGGAAAATGGGTCCCATGGATCGATTAGATCTATATGTTGTAAAACCTTTAATAAGTGAAGAAAACACTCACAAATCAAATTTGAGTGAAATAGGCTTCTATTTGTTGACAATAAACCGCTTTAACTGAATATCGGGCGAAATTTTCACAAGGGGCCTGAGTCCAAAACTGCTCCGATGATTATCAGGTTTGATAAGGTTATTTAAGTACGCGTTTAACATACACAAACAAAATTTTAATTAAATATTTTCTATTTTCATGAAATTTGAGACATTTATGTGAAAATCGGGAAGGTGGTTTGTATGGGGGCTACAAGAAGAACTGGTCCGATTTCTTTGAAATTCGGAATGATAATATGTGAAGACAAAACATGTTTACCATCCAAATTTCAAAGCGATACCTTCTATAATACGGTTATTAGAGTCATTTGAGCCAAAACTAAAGAGGACCTTTGTATGGGGGCTAGGTCTAAATATGGACCGATGTTTTCCAATTTCAATAGGCTTCGTCGTTGGGCCAAGAGAGACTTAAGTTTCAAATTTCAAGTCAATTGATTAAAAATTGCGACCTGTATCGTGTTTACACCGTTTACATGGACAGACAGACAGACAGACAGACAGACAGACAGACGGACGGACGGACGGACGGACAGACGGACGGACGGACGGACATCGCTAAATCGACTCAAAAAGTGATTCTGAGTCGATCGGTATACTTAAAGGTGGGTCTAGGACCAATATTTCGGGTAGTTACAAACATCAGCACAAACTCATTATACCCTGTACCACAGTGTGGTGTAGGGTATAATTAAAAGCCTAAACTAAAAAAATGCAAATTTTTCATTTTTGCTTGAAACAATTTCTGTGCTGACACATTGCATTTAATGCACATATAAATTCCGGTGGTCAAGGGGAGATATTTTTTAATTGCAGAAAGATGAGACTTAACATTTGTAACAAAATATACCTGAACTTCATCCTTTTCATACATAAATATTTTTTTGAAAATGGTGATCGAAATAGGTTATCATGCAGGGGGCCCCTTTTTCGATTTTAGATCTTTTGGCAATTGCGATTACACGGGTAAATTTTTTTCTTATATGGGTTCACACTTACGACCGTAAACAAGTTGTTTAACAAAACACCAGTAACAGAATAAAAACGTAATGGTTACAGAAAAAAGATTTTTTTAAACACGTAGCCCTTAAACTCACAAAAATAGCAAGTGTGAACTGCACATTATGCGTTCTTAAATTCTAATATATGACTGTGCCTCTAATAAAACAATAAAAAAAATGTTCTGGATTCTGGTTGTGACATAAAATTTTGTAACGTCTGCTTGATTAAAATTTTGGAATTTCCAAAAAAGGACATTAGTATTTTTTTACAACGCAAAGAAGAGCGCAGTGACATTCAATGTACATTAGGGCGGGTCGATTTGTATGGATCGAAAAAAACTGAAAAATCGTATAGCAAAAACAAAATCTACAAGAAATTCTAAGAAACTTTTCCGAAGAAACCATTGGTCTAAAATCAAACCCTATACCGCGCCTAACGACATGAAAATCTGTCCGTCCGTCTGTCTTTCTGTCTGTGTGAAACACGCTAACTTTCAAATGTTAGCGGAAGAATGAAAAATATGTACGGCAAGCTGCTGAAGCGTGCCGTATATATTTGGTATACTTCCGGTCAAATTAATACTAAATTTCAGGGAAATCTGTCCAGTGGTTTATAAGTTATTAGCAAAATGGGAAATTTCAGATGGGTTTTAACCCGAACTCCCGTGTTGAAAAAAACGGTAAACACGTTTTGAAAAGGAATGGTAACAAAAAAAAAATATTTTAGAAACTATTTTTGTCACTCAAAATAACTAAAAAAAAAAATATTACACTCAAAAAAAAATTACACTCAAAAAATTTACACTCGAAATTTTTTTTTTACAAAAATTAAAAAAAAAAAAAAATTTTACTCAAAATAAATCAAATACTGATGTAAAAAAAATATTCAGATATCAAAAATTTTTATCGAACACAGCTTTTTTCCTCTCCGATATGCAACTCTCCAATTTCATCCCACAAAAGTATCTGTGTGTTTTTTTTTTACGAAATATCATTATGATCCTCAATTACATACTTTTATTTACTAAGAAAAATCCGCTGCACCAGCTTCCCCTTGTAATTAACATACAAAGACTTTGGAGGGAATCGAACACACAACCCCTGCACTTACTTTCAGAGTATCACGCTACATGTTTATATAATGCAGCCCAAAATAAATAATGGAGTAAAATTATCATGGATTAATGATAAAAGCAGCGATTTAATATTAAAATGTCTTATTATAATTTTTCGTCTGTGGCGTTTTCATTACAAATCAATCTAATTATTTATAACTTCATTTCAGGGATTATGTCTAAAATACTTTCCGGTCATAATCCCAAAAATTGTTCGAATTATATACAGCGGCAATTAGTAAAACATTGTCGCTGGATATGTTCTTGCAGCATATCGGTATATAAAACTATGTTTTCTTTACATCTGAGGTGTAGGGTATGTTCAGCAACTTTGTAGAAAATATTATGGCAAATATTTTTGAAAAACATATTAACCCTCTAACTCCCTCTTATAACGGTATTTTTTGGCTCTATTCTAACAAATCGCAAAAAACACCCCGAAAGAGGGGGAGGGTGGGGATGAAATGTTCTACAAAAATGTTGCCAATAAAATTTTACTATATACCTCAGAGCACACCAAAGCCCAAAAATTAACACAAACACAAAAAAAAGTCAAGTTCTATGTTTTGCTTATGAAAAAAAGGACGGACGGACAAATCTTTATGTCGTTAGGCGCGGTATAGGGTTTGATTTTAGAAACATGGTTTCTTTGGGAAATGTTCTTAGAATTTCTTGTAGATTATGTTTTTGCTATACGATTTTTGACAAAAAAAATCGACCCGCCCTAATGTACATATATCAAATATTAACAATGTTTGCAAAAGAAAAAATTTCATCATAGAAAAGGTCTAAATTTTTTAAGATCTACTTTTATTAGGGGTCATAAAAACCGTGACAAAAAATATTTCTTTTATGTTTTTATGGCTTTTAAAATTCAAGTAGCTAACTCCGTTTTGTTATGTGACATTGCATGCAAACGATTACTGATCGATGTAACATCTTTACCAATTCGTTAGTCAGGTAAAACCTAATAATGTGATGGAAAGAAAATGTTTGACGTCACAATTAAAACAAACGAAAATAAGAATACAAAAAACCGAAACAAAACCGATACGAAAGTAGAAAAAAATGAATTGGTATTGAATTAGATTATGTCGTTTTTAAATAATGATAAACTTGTATTTCTTTAGTGCATAAAGAATAAGAATGAATTTTTAAACACATATTCGAGAGGAAATTTCCCCCCCCGCACCAAATACCACTTCCGACCCCCAAAAAAAAACGTCCCTGCAATTTTTTTTGCATGTTGGAGGGTATAAACGATACGGCACAGCCGAATTTAACACTCTTACTTGTTTAATTTGAAGTCAGTTTTTGTGCCGATTTACAATGTTTTTGTTTCATTTCACATGTTTCCTGCGAGAAATCTTTCGATTCGAGAGTTACAGAAATCAACTAAAGGTAGACTTCCCTTGTTAGTTGAGAAATCGTATGTTCCCAAATCATTTGAACTGTATCATTTTTACACCCTCCAACCACAGTATGGGCGTATACTGACTTTGTCATTCTGTGTGTAACACATCGAAATATCGGTTGGGGACCCACAAAAGTATATATATTATTGACCCATGATACAATCTAAGACATTCTAGCGATGTCCGTCCGTCTGTAGAAACCACGATGCAGTCCAAACCAAAAGAGCTAGACCCATGACGTCTGGCAAGAATATCTCTTATCTTACTGGTAAAGTTAAGTTCGAAGATGGGCAAAATCGGACCGTGGGAAAAAAAGTTTCCCCTTGAAGAACTAAAACAACCCTTAACAAGTGAGAGTGTTAAATTCGGCTGTGCCGAATCTTTTATACCCTCCAAAATGTAAAAAAAAAATAAAAACAAAAATTTGTCAGGGGCGTATCTTTTTTTTTTTTTTTGGGGGGGGGGGGTTGATAAGGCCAGTGGGGGACGTTGAGTGCACCTTCCCATCGCGATAAATATATCAAATGTTTCATTTACTTAACGAAAATACAAAAAAACATGTAAAAAAGTGTATTTTTTTAGAGGTTGGTTTACTTCTTCAAGGGGGAACTTTTTTCCCCCTGGTCCGATTTGGCCAATTTCCGAACTTAAACTGCCTAGGAACACAAGACATATTTGTGCCAAACTTGAGGGATCTAGCTCTTTTATTTTGGACTGCATCGTGTTAACTACAGACGGACGGACGGACGGACGGACAGACAGACGGACGGACGGACGGACGGACATCGCTAGAATGTCTTAGAATCGATCACTGATCAATAATATATATACTTTATGGGGCCCCCGACCGATATTTCGATGCGTTACACACGGAATGACAAAGTGAGTATACCCCCATACTGTAGTTGGAGGGTATAAAAACGATTTTTTAATGATTTTTTTTTGTAATTTTTGGTCAACAAATGTAA
Organism: Pegoplata infirma; assembly: GCA_963921195.1. NCBI lineage: Eukaryota > Metazoa > Arthropoda > Insecta > Diptera > Anthomyiidae > Pegoplata > Pegoplata infirma. The sequence goes on from OY992541.1 coordinate 615,909, forward strand.
CATTTTTATGCCATGTTATATTCATAGACCCGCACTTGCAAGCTCCTCGCCTCTCGCTTATAAACATTTTGAACTTTTTTACAGAAGGTACGAAACAGACGAGGAATAAACAATAATATTACAAACAATGCTAACTTTTTGTATCGAAAAAGCGCTTATTAAATTTTGAAAAAAATTTATGAATTTCTAATTAGTATGGAATTATTATTTAATGGCGTTTTCTTTTCTGGAAAAAAATGTTGCACTTTCTGCACTTTTTTTCCTTTAATGACTCTTTCTGTATAGTAATGAGCAGTAAGTGTAGACATGTTTGGTACTAAAAGAAAGGTATTGTCCTGTTCTATCTAACTGTTTATAATAAAATGTCGAAACAGGATTATTTTATTCAATTAAGTATCAAAAACCCATAAATTTTTACATTTATAGAATTGGCTTAAAAACTGAGTATTATATTAAAATGCTTTATATAGCATTAGATAGGCCTTGAAAATACCTTTCTTTTAATGTCTATATTTACTGTGCATAACTGTGCACAAAGAGTCATTAAAGAAAAAAAAGTGCAGAAAGTGCGACATTTTTTTCCAGAAAAGAAAACGCCATAAGCAACACCTTTTAAAGTGTTTAAAACTAATTCTTAGCAAATAAAAACAGAAGTTGAGCGACTTTAGATATCTTTATAATTGACAGTTTTTGGCACTTGGACCAAGTGGATTAGGAAACTCGACTTTTTCAGTCCGCACCCCTTTTGGGGCTGCTATAAAAATAGCAAAAAAAAATGTATTTTTTAGCGTAAATGTCATAAACATATAATGTGTAAACATTACTAGCGGCAAAAAGGGGTCCCCCTACGAGTCCGCAGAATGGGTCATTGGGGACTCTTTGCTCTTCGCGATAAATGTTTTGAAGTTCATTTATACTGCTTTCCGCGCTATAGTAATACAATTTTATCATTATTACAAAAAAAATTTATATGCACATTTTGTAGTACTAGGCCTTTACGCGTTATATTTTCTATGCGTTAAGGCAGACATTTCGCCAACCATACTTTAGCCCAATGGTTTTCTAACAGTGGGTCGCGACCCCCTAGGGGGTCGCGGAAGCATTTCTAGGGGGTCGCGAAAAGTTTAGTAAACATCATGCTAAAATTATTAAAATTTAAATTTCTAAAAAAAAGTAAAGCATAATTTTTTGGTAATTGCGAGTTATCAAAATATACGGCTACGCTAGGATTTGCCTATTTTTAGCTTTTCAGCTTATCAGTCGGCTTCAAAAAAACTTTGGAAAAAACAGAATTAAATTTATCCCCTTTTTCCTTTCGTCTTTCCACCCTTACCATAATTCATATTATTTTTCCTTTCAAAGTCCAACAATTTTAAATCAAAATTCAAAATTATCTAATATCTTTAAAAAGCACAATTTGTAAATCTGACTACTTCAGGGTATGATCGCCAGGACTACATGCTATCACCATCCTTGCTCAATTTGGGACTTTGAAAACAGCTAAAATGTTAAAAAACTGTGTTAAAAAATCGGTCCATGTTTAGATATAGCCCACATACAAAAGTCCCCTTTAAATTTAGCAAAAACTACTCATAAAACCGAATTATAATAATTATGCCTTCGACATTTAGCAGGTAAAAGTATTAACAAGGAATAATTCCAAATTTTAAAGAAATCGGACCAGTTCTCCTTGTAGTCCCCATATGTTCTGATGTTCGTAAAAATATCTCAAAACTCATGAAAAGAAAATATTTGAAAATGTTGGTGGTTTTTATTAAACGTGTACTTTACCAAATCTGATCATAATTGGACCATTTTTAGACTTACAATTAGTTCTCATATAAAAATTTCGCTCGATATTCAGTAAAATCGGTCTATTGGCAGTAAAATCGGTCTATTGGCAGTAAAAAGGCCTACTTTCCTCAATTTTCGCTCCTGTGTGTTTCTACCACAGTACAGACTAGTATGCAAACAATGGTGCTAATTTCGTACTTTCCAATATGGTGGCGTGGTTATTAGTACAGAATAATCATCGCTGCCTAGTGTATGTGTGCCTGTACGTGTGAGCTTTTGTGTATGTATTTATGGTGTTTGTTTACGTTTTGTATGAAACGTCAAAAGTTACACCGTGTGCTGTCACTAATACTTACACACATCAAATGCAAACCTTTGAACCTACTACTCATGTACTGTGGTTTCTACACTAATTAAAGATCTCAAAAACTAGGGATCTAATGAGTCCATGTTTGGACTTGAGAAACATTTTTTGGGAAAACCTGGTGTAGAGTATAATATGGTCGGTCTTGACCGATTTAAATTTTCTCACTTGTTTTTTTTTTTATGTGGGGGGGGGGGGTCCCGAGAAATTTGAAATATGGAAAAGGGGTCGCGAAGCAAAAGTTAATAAGAAGCTCTGCTTTAGCCAAAATAATTGAAATTAGAAAGCAAAAAAAAATCAATTTTGACACTTAATATCTCGGTTAATTTTAGAGTTACAGTGCCAATTATTGGCTCCAATTAAAGCTTAAGATCTTATGCCTTTATGATACTTGCTTGTTTCAAGTTACTTGTTGCTGCATTTATTAGGGTTTTTCTATGGGAATTTCGATAAATTCAAAATTTTTGGTTTAAGTTATCGAATTTTTTATAGAAAAACCCTAATAAATGCAGCAACAAGTAACTTGAAACAAGCAAGTATCATACGCACTTAAGCTACCAACCTATTTGGGCAAAATTTTTACTTATATACGTGCAGTTTCATTTTCTAAAAAAAATCATTACAAAAAATTTTAATGCCATGTTTAGGCACTTAACGGGTTAATTAAACTAATGTTAGTTACATCTTGAACCTCATTGAAAGGTACATATTTTCATAAGCTTCCGAATGTAGTTAATCTCGTCCAAATACGACAAGTAGTTTTTAAGATATTTACAAAGGGATTACAAACTCTATCCCTAAGACGCCTATGGACATGATCTTCCACCTCTTCGCAAAAAAAAACGTTTGAGTAGCCGGATTTAAGTGTCTAATTTTTGTATGTCGCGACCTTATAATATGATTCTATTGGTACCTATTTATTTAAGCAAATAGAAAAAAAATACTAAAATGGACTTGGCCGGTGTCACAAATCATTAATTTCGTTTTTTTTTAATTCTAGAACTGGTGGCGTTTTTTTTAATTTCGCTGTGCCCCATAAACTGCAATTCAGCAAAAAAAAAAACAAACTCCAAACATAAATATGAGGATAGTCATGGCTTTAAAATCTTTGGATAATTATCGGAACTCGTAGTCTTTATATATTTTGTATCTAATTTTTATTATTTTTAAGATAATTCTTTTTTTAATTTTGGAATTATCACCGTAAATTTAATTTATGCATGTTTATTGTAATTAAAACCAAATCTTACAATTGTATACGCTCAATATATATAACCTACAAACACACACGCACAGTGTAATAAATTTATTCACTTAAAATTAAAAAAAAAATATACATAGCCGAAAGCACATAACAAAAAATACGTAACCTCACTTTTATTCAATTATTAAATTTATTAAAACAAACTAATGCATGAATTCTATGTTTTTTTCAGTTTAAAGGATTAACGAGATGTTTTTTCAGATATTTAATTCGATCAAAATTTTGGTAAAAGAACTCTTCGTATATATCTCTGCTAGCAAGTAGTGTATTTGGAGTTTCATGGCATTCGTTGTCTTCTTCGTTATTGGATGGCAATACAAAGATAAGATGGACTAACATTGTAAAATATTTATTCCAACAAAATTATTTACCTACGATTTGATTTGTTTAAACACTCGCAATTGTAACATTCAGTTTTGTTTATCAAATTGAGTATAATTAGGCCGTTTTATTAGTTATTCGACATGTTATGATGAGAAAAAACATAAAAATTGAAATCACATCTAACCAGAGTTGCCGTTACCATTATTAACAGAAACATTCATCTCTCCACCCATACTCGCTGGCGATAATTATTCACGGCAACGGGCACGAAAAGATTAACAAAAAAAATTGTTTTTGTTTTGTGCTTTTTGATTGTTGCCGTCAATATTTATCGCTTTTGAAGTTGAGAGTTTACTCGTTACTTTCAGTAAATTTATATTTCAAGTGCTGCCAAAGTTTTTTGTTAATTATTGTGTGCAATATTGAAGCCAATTTCAGAAATGCGTTTCTAATTTGATTAATAAAAAAAATTAGACTATCTCAACATACACACAAACACCGTATCAATTAAAGTGCCGTGAATGCAGGCACCAGCGGTAAAACACCACAAGACTAGTTGGCAGCATTCCGTAAGTCGTCACCAGCGATTTATTAAAACACATACACCGAAAGCACTTGCCACTATTTCTTCAGATTTTTGTTTTATTGTTTTTTTTTTTTTAATAAATGTTATTGCACTTGAGTGGTTTAAAAGATCCTAAAAAAGTCGTTTGTACTTACGCAAACGTATAAAATCCAGAATATTTTGCAGAAGGGAATCACAATCCCAATGAGGAATTATTTTTAAGTTTAATTTGTTATTTATTTTCTTCAACGAACTATTTTTTTTATTACTTCTCAGATATCTGATTTAATATTTGATATAAAAGATTTTTTTGTATATGAAAGAAAAAATATCACGCAACGACGTGTGCCCTGTCTAGCTCTTCGGAAAGAACGAATAAATATCAGTAATGTCAACAGTATTTAAAAAAAAAGGTCTTTGTTAGAAAAATCGCCTAAGTAAAAAACGATGCCTGAAAACTCTGTTTTGCAAATGTACACGCAAAAAAAAAATTGTCTCGGAGTGAGCAAAAATCTGGCATAATTTAACAAAAATATGCTAAAACCACAAACTATACACTCATAGAAATATCTTAGTAGAAAAATTAGTAAACCCATTGTAGATCAAGTTTTACAGAATAATGCCGTATTCAACAAAAAATAATGTTGATATTGTTGAATAATCAGTATAGTTGTTTCAATTGTTACAATGGCGTCTACAGAATATAATACAAAATGAAAAAAACAACCCTGTTCGTTCGTTTTTTTTTTATTACAACGAGTGAACGAGTGAGTTGGTACACTCATAGAAATATCTTAGTAGAAAAATTAGTAAACCCATTGTAGATCAAGTTTTACAGAATATTACACACAAAAAAAAATGTCGTGTGTCAAAATATCCAATCGAACTTGGTAACTTTTTTTTTATATGGAGTTTAATGAATACACACGCGGCTTGTTAAAATTTATCTAGATAAAGTGTAAACTACATAATGCAAACCTTAGGTAAAAAATCCATGGCTTTTTAGAATAACACATGGTCTTTTACATTTTATGCAATATACCTTTCATTTTTTGTCTATTGTAAAGCAGCACTATATTACCAATAAACTTAGGAATTTTTCGCAAAAACAATGTGAAAAGTCTCAACATATGTGAAGACGCCATTAATTATAAAATGGTGGATGAACAAGCATAAACATACATGCAAAAAAGAAAAGCGAAGCAGCAACTAAACAAAATAAATTATTCTAGTGAAAATAATATAAAATATATATAAATAAAAATAATTAAAAAATCATAAACATAATCCTGAAAATAATGCCGGTCAATTTGTTATCTATGTAACTAAAATAAATCATTAGACGCCCTTGCAGCTAGTGTTTTCTTTGGCACGGATGGAAGCCGTTTTGGAATGGATCAACATGTAGTGAGTTTTTATATTATAAAAAAAGATTTTAATAATGTGTTAAATATTATATTATAATAAATAGTATTTTATAATTTAAATAAAAAATCTAATTAAATATACAAAGCGTCTTTATTTTTATGGAAATCCCAAAAATCATAGGTATTAATAAGCACTTTTCTTGTCAAAAATAATCATTTATAAATGGTTATTTGAATTAAATAATTTGGGTAATTTATTTGTATTTTTTTGCTCAATTTTCCGTTTCCTTAAAGGGCAATATTACCTAAGGATTTTTGCGTATATATTCCTTGTTTTTGTTCATAAACGTTTTCCTAAGGGAATTGAGTAGTTTATGCTTTTAACTTGGGTAGTGGTCTGGTACACACTTTCCTTAGGTATTTTGTACCCTAATTTTGTTTAAATTCGCCCTTTTTATTTTTTGCGTGTACCGTATTCAACAAAAATTAATGTTGATATCGCTGAATAATCAGTAAAGGTACCTACAAACGACGCAATATTATGTACAATATTCAATTATATTGATCGTGTGTGGGTAAGATTGACCATTGTACAATCGTCAATATTACCCACACACCATCAATATAATTGAATATTGTACATAATATTGCGTCGTCTGTAGGTACCTTAAAGTTGAATCAACTTTTTACAACGCTTATACAGAATTCAATAGATAAATCCAAATAGAAAAAACAACCCTGTTCGTTAATTTTTTTTTTATTATTAACGAGTGACGAGTGAGTTGGTAGCAATGTGAATCGTGTTTATCTCTTATAAAATTATTTTATGTGTTTGTTTTTTATAAAAATATTTAATATTACACACTTTCCTTAGGTATTTTATACCCTAATTTTGTTTAAATTCACCCTTTTTATTTTTTGCGTGTAGGGGCAAATTTTACCAAGTTTATAGGGAGGATATGCGTTCTACAAGTTTTTTCCACAATTTACCAAGTTGCTTAGAAAAATAAGTTAAAGTTTAACTAACGACATTTTAGAAAAAAACTTGGTAAAATATTCCAATTTAGCTTTCATTGATATCCCAATACACATTAATAAATATTCCCATGCTTTTTTAAATAATTAACACCTAATTTTAATAATTATTAAAAATAAAATTTATTAATAAATTATTTTTGTTTAAAACAATGTAAAAACTTAGTAAATAAAATAAATTCATTAAAAAATTATACAAAAGTTTAAATTCAATAATAAGGGTGTGTGTGAAATGGTAGCAAAGTGCCATGGTAAAAAATATTTTCTCTGTGGTGAGAAAATTTCATATTTCTGCTGTGTGAAATGAAAACATTTTTGACAGCAGAAAAATTTGAAAGTTGTAAATAAATCTAAAACTGAAATCATGAATATTTTTCGGAAATATTTACCTTTGCTTATTGCAATTCTCTTGCAAATAAGATCGTTGCAATTAATGGATAATTTAGTGTTTGCATTACGGAAAAGACAAAGTCGACAGGTAAGGTTACTGAAATTACGAAAATTTGCGAACTTGACTCGAAATTTGATAAAATTTTGTGCGTTGGTAGAGGGGACAAAGATACGTCAAGTGGTACAAATTTTAATGTGCGGTCATGTCCCCTTTCGGAGAGGCGGGTCTTTAAAGTTAAAAATATTTTGTGAATATCTTTAAAAGTACTTTTCTGATTTGAACGAGATTTGTGCAGTTTCGAGATATGAAGCAATTTAAAATTGGTACCACTCGATGTATCTTTGACCCCTCTACCAACCCACAAACTTTTATCAAATTAGGAGTCCAGGGATTTGTCTTTATATATGTCGAAATAACTGTTAATAAATGTGTGTTCAAAAAAATCTTTTTAGGGCATTTTGTACATGCAACCCTCGGTGCATTCAAAAACAGTTAATGCTATCATGAATGGAGATATCAAAGCAACTAAAACCCATTTACGGTTGTCAGCTAGTTCCTTCAGAAAAATCGTCCAGCACATTCCAAAAAAACACCACGGATGGTCGGTAGAGTATGAAGTGATGTGCTTCCTGTATTGGATGGCATGTGGATGTAGCTACAGAGTGGTTGCTGGGTTTATGGGTTTGAGTCGGTACACTGCCCGAAGCATCATACTAAAACTACTGGACGTGTTTCTTGGTATGCGCCACCTTATAAATCATGGCACTGCAGGGGACCTCGAAAGACATGCTTCAAAATTTTGCCTAAAAACAAAGTCCCCTGCTTTTAATCGATTTGTTGGCGCTATTGACGGGACCCACATTAGGATTAAATGCCCCGTAAATAAGCACGACGAATACATCAACCATAAAAAATTTTATTCTATTCAAGCGCAGGCAGTAGTGGATAGCGAATATAAATTAACGGATGTTTTCATTGGCTATCCGGGATCAGTCCATGATACAAGAGTTTTTGTTAATAGCCCATTGTATGCTAAAGGCGATTATCCTCCACAAGGGTATCTGTTATTCGGTGATAAAGGATATCCATGCCAATTATTTCCAGTGGCAGTTATCACCCCTTTTAAGGATCCCTTGACACCAGATCAGGCTCGCTTTAACGCTGCACTAAGCAAAGCCAGAATTATGGTGGAGTCTGCTTTCGGTATACTAAAAACCAGATGGAGAAATATTTTTAATAGAGAGCTAGAACTAAAAATTGAAAACTGCATAAAAACAGTGTTTGCAGCCTTCATTCTGCACAATATTTGCATGCTCCAAAATGATTTTGAGCCATCTTCAATTTTAATTGATAATTCGAATTTTGATTCCGAAGCCTTTGAATCTGATCGGCCAGTGAACGACTCTGAGGATGGCTTAAGAACCAGAAATGCAATTTTCAATGACTTCCTACAAAATCTTCAAGCGGATGCTTAACTAATCTTAAATTTTATTTTACCAGTCCCAAGAAAACCTTAAAAATGGTATCGGTTATGTAATGCATTGCAAAAAAAAATAATGCAAAAATATTTATTATTTTTTCCCTAGCGGTTACCATAGGCATTACCTTTTCGTATTTTTCATGTATTACGTAAAAAGGTAATAGATATACGTCTTACTATTACTTTACCCTATACTGGATTGATGATTTTTGTTTCGGATGAGACTCAAAGTAATGCGAGTGTTTTACATAATGCATGAAATATACAAAAACGTAATGCCTATGGTAAGCGGCAGAGAAAAAATAATTCATTTTTTATACCCTCCACTCTAGTGATAGAGGGTATATATAAGTTTGTCATTCCGTTTGTAACACCTCGAAATATTGGTCTAGGACCCCATAAAGTATATATATTTATGATCCTCGATCGATTTTAAGTCGATCTAGCGATGTCCGTCCGTCCGTCCGTCTGTCTGTCTGTCTGTCTGTCTGTCTGTCTGTCTGTCTGTCTGTCCGTAGAAAACACGCTAACTTTTGAAAGACTTTACAGAGGCTACTGAAGTTTGGCATATATGTTTGTCATTTACCTGGTCAGGTTGGTATTGCAATCCAGCCAAATCGGTCCAGTGGTTCAAAAGTTATGAGCAAAAGAGTAAATTTCGGCAAGGGTGTTTCGCGAATTTACGAGATAAAAAACACGATAACTTTCGAAATACAATAATGAGACTACTGAAGCTTGGCATGTATCTTTGCCGTTCCCCGGGTCTGTTTAGTATTAAATTTCAGCTCAATCGGTGCAGTGCACAGTGGGCCAGGATCTCCGTTTTTTGGCCAAAAGTCCACTTCGCTGCATCCAAATTCTGTTGATGTATTCAAAATCTTGGAATGTTCAATATTATGTAAATAAAATATTGTAATATTGTGGCTATCTGATTTGCTTTGGCGAGAGGTCAAAGTCAAAATTTCGAATTTTTGTGACAATTTTTTTTTTTAAATATATTAAAAAAAAACTTTGGAAATTAACAAATTTTTGACTGAAAATCATTCAGAAATCACTAAAGAAGTACTTATTAACATATCAAAATCTAAAACACTTCAATAATTATCTAAAGAAGGTATAAAATTTAAGTTTCCCCAAAAAAATAACGATTTTTTTGAAAATCGCCATTTTTCAACATCGATCTCCAAAAAGCTCCAAACGATTTTGGAAAACCTTTAATGCCAATGTGTTCCTTAATATGTCCCCAAACTAGAATTTTGCGACCGTCTGCGACCATTCATAAACTTTCGAGATATTGTCCTTTAACTAAAAAATGGCGTTCAGATTACACTTCTACACTAGCACGGAAGATAAAATCACTTGCACTCCGATTGTTCTGCAATTCAAGTATGTTATAGAAGGTCGAAATCTAAGATTAACCTGTTTTTTTAAGGTGCCATCTCGGCGGTTAAAGAGGGGTAATGGGAGGGGGAAAACGGTATTATTTCGTTTTTTTATATCTGTTTCAAAGGAGCTATATGAACATTTCATACAGATCAAAAGGTTTTTTAAAGGCCTATTAAATGGTGTATTGGACTTAGCGATATTCGGTTTTATTAAGTTGTAATTGTTAAAAATCTGTAAACTATACTATATACATGTAAACTGTATTATATATATAGATAGGACCCCCAAATTCGTTTATAATAATCTCTATTATGATTAAGCCGAAACTTGATTTTGCTTTTGGCGATATTTTTGCTAGTTTGGCTTTTATTCGGACTTTTATAAATTCTTAATGCTCACATATTCAGTGACGCATTTAAGCGGATGATATTTATGGGTTACCACTTTAATTAGCCGATAGTGGCAATTGGTATTTTTCATTTTGCAATGAAGACTGACTACAGAAATGATCCTGTGAAGTATAGTCTTGAGAGGCCTCCGTAGGCTAGTTGGTAGCGTGCTAGCCTTTCAACGTGGGGGTCGTGGGTTCGATTCCCACTAGAACCCTTGGTTTTTTTCGCTACAACGAGACGACGGTCATTGTTACCAGTTCTCGGTTAGGTTGAATTCATTAAAAATGAGTTGTAAATAATGGAAAGAATAAATAAAAATAATTGATCATGTGATTAGTGGCAATTGATGAGCATTTTTGAGAGGTTTTTTTAGGAACAACATTATCTTAGAATTCATATAGAATATATCTAGTATAACTGCGTCCTCAAGTTCTACTTTTTAATGATACATTTATGCTGAAATTTCAATGCAGTTTAATGGTCCGGATTTGAATTTAATAACTTTTTTATCAGTGTTTTTTAAATGCGGAGTTTGAGCATAAATAAATTATTCGTTTAAAAGCGTCAACAAGTTGACATGTTCAGTTAAAGTGGTAAATATTCGATTCGCAACACATAACCGATTCTTTGGAATTCAAAATTTTACTGGGTATATTTTGGTGCAATATTTCACCTTTAGTTTGATTACATTATTTCTGTGTGAGAAAAAAAGAAGACAAATAAAAATTAAGTTAACACCTCTTCATTTAAGTCAATTTCCATAAAATAGTTTGTATGTAATTTACAATAACAAAACTTTTCTTGTTAATTACGACTTTCTTGGATTTTGTTTATATTAATGTGCTCACGAAAACACTTTGCTGCTAATTCTATATTCGCAAACATCGAAGCCATATCAAGTAGAAACAAATAATTTAAGTTCAATATTTACCAATTTTTAAATAAAATGCCACCATTTTGAACCCGCCATTTTGAATTTAAAATTTTCTTTCATATTCGTAATTAGTGACGCCATATATCATTGATAAACAAATAATTGAAGTTTAATATTTACAAATTTTAAAACTTTTGGCCGCCATTTTGAATCCGCCATTTTGAATTTCTATTTTCTGATTCCAAATTCGTAATTAGCGACGCCATATCCTTCATAAACCAATAAATAAAGTTCGATGTATACAAATCTAAAAGTTTTTTAACGCCATTTTGAATCCGCCATTTTGAATTTTAAATTTTCGATTTCATATTCGTAATCAGCGTCACCATATCCTTTATAAACAAATATTTTAAGTATTATATATTCAAATTTAAACATTTATGGCCGCCATTTTGTATCCGCCATTTTGAATTTTAAATTTTTGATTCCAGATTTGTGATTAGCCACTACACGCAAAAAAAAACTTGGGTGCGATTTCATAATAAAATGTTCCAATTTTACCAAGCAGATAGGGAGGAATCCCATTAAACAAGTTATTTTAATATTTTGCCAAAACGCTTAGGAACATCCCAGTAAACAAAATTTTAACTATATTTGCCCAAAAATGCTTGGCAAATATTGCCATTCATGTCTTATTAAAAAAAAAAACGTCAATGCTTAATAAATATAATCAATTTAGTTTTGTATAAAAAATAAAAGAAATTTAGTAATATTTTTTTTTCATTTATTTATTTAATATATCTAAAATTAAATACAATATAAAATACAATAAACTTACATATCTAATATGGCATTCACACTTGCGACATTAAACAAGTTGTTGAACAAATCACCAGGAACAGAATAAAAACGTAATGGACACGGAACAAAGACTTTTTTAAACATCTCACTCTTAAACACTTCAAAACAGCATGTGTGAATCCCGTATAAACTGCATCTTCCATCGGCCATAAAAAGTCGTAAACCTGGAAAAAAAAAACAATTTTAACAAAACTAAATAGTAAAAAAAAGTTACAAATTAATTTCATACTAACCTTGTCGAAATATATTTGTGTTTATATACATAGTTTTTTTCTTCACACGCTTGAAACTAGAGTTGTTGAACGAACTAGTTCAATTGAACTAGTTTAAATGAACTGCAAATTATTTTCGTACTGTATTGGGTCACTTTTACACGCTCATGCAAAAATTTACCAAGTTTTTACAAAAATAAATCAATTTAATAGCGGGCAATAATAAACAAGTCGTTTTGCATAATGTTTAAAAGTACTTGCTATGTGCCAAGCAAGCTTGGTAATATTTGTTAACAACATAAATATGAAATTTTAGCTTTGACAGAGGAAAACAAAACAAGGCTTGCGAAAAATGTTAAAACTCTATAGAAAAAAAAATTTACCAAGCATGATTGCATAATTTTACACACCGGATTTTTTTGCGTGTACCTAAACCTCTTTTGGCATATTATAAAAACTTCTATCCTCTGTATTCTAGTTTTGGCCAAAATTCTTGGATGCTGGCCCACAGTGCAGTGGTTCAAAAGTTATAAGCAAAACCCTGAATTTCAAATTAGTTGCATCTAAAATGCCACGTGTTTTAACAAGTTTTAGAAGCATTGGTGGTAACTAAACAATGCTTTTCAAACTTGTTTAATTTTAAAGCAATGCTTTTTAAACTTGTCTAGTTTTAAAAGCATTGGTAACTTAAAAATTACACTCGAAAAAAATTTTACACTGAAAAAAAATTTTACATTAAAAAAAAGTTTACACTAAAAAAAAAAAAAGTACACAAAAAAAAATTTAGTTTTTTTTACAAAAATGACAATATTTTGTGTACATACGTACACTCAGAAATATTTTTACAGTAAAAAAAAACATTACACTCAAAAAAAATGTAACACTCAAAAAAAAAATTAGTATTTTTTTTTTTTAATGACAAAAAAAGAGTTTTTTACTCAAAATAAAATATTTCTAATCAAAATTGTTAATTTTTTCACGTTAAAAAATGTACTACCCTTTAAAAAAATGCATTGTGGAGGGTATTCATAGATTCGGCAAAGTCGAATTTAACTTTTCTACTTGTTTTTAAATAATTCATATTTTTTAATTTTTTTTTTGGCAATGCATTACATGGTAATGCATTACTTTGTTATCGATTATAATTTTTTTTTTAGAAAAATTTTTTCTATAAAAAATTTTTTATCGATTATAAATTTTAAAAATTTTCTATAAAAAAATTATAATCGATACAAAATTTCTTTAGAAAATTTATAATTTTAATTTTCTTAGATTAACAAAATTTATAATTTGTTATCGATTATAAATTTTCTTTAATCGATAATAAATTTTCTATAGAAATTTTTTTATCGATTTTAAATTTTCTACAGAAACTTTTTCATCGATTATAAATTTTCTATAAAACAATATAGAAATTTTAAAAATAAATTTTTGAAATTTTCTATGAAAAATTTGTAATCGATAAAAAAATTTCTTTAGAAAATTTATAATCATAAAAAATTTTCTATATAAAATTTATAATTTGTTATCGATTATAAATTTTCTATACAAAATTTGTTATCGATTAAAAAAAAAATAATTATAAAAAGAACAATATTGAAATTTTAAAAATAAATTTTTGAAATTTTCTATGAAAAATTTATAATCGATAAAAAAAATTTCTTTAGAAAATTTTTAATCGATAAAAAATTTTCTATATAAAATTTATAATAAAAAAATTTTTATAAAAAATTTATAATGAAAAAATTTTTATAAAAAATTTATAATCGATAAAAAAAATTATAAATTTTCAATATAAAATTATAGATTTTATTATGAATTTTCTAAAAAAAATTTTTATCGATTATACATTTTTTATAGAAAATTTTTATTGATTTTAAATTTTCTACAGAAAAGTTCTTATCGGTTATAAATTTTCTATAGAAAATGTTTTATCGTTAATAAATTTTCTATAGAAAAATTTTATCGATTATAAATTTTTTATCGATTATAAATTTTCCATTTTCTACAAAAAAACTTTTTATCGATTATTTCTATAGAAAATTTTCTTTACGAAATTTATAATATAATTTATAACCGATAAACATTTTTTATAGAAAATTTATATTAAAATTTATAATGGATAAAAAATTGTGTAAATTAAATTTATAATCGATAAAAAAATGTTGTATATAAAATTTATAATCGATACAAAATTTTCTCTAGAAAATTTATAATCGATAAAAAATTTTCTATAAAAAGTTTATAATCTATAAAAAATTTTCTATAAAAAATTTATAATCGATAACAAATTTTCTATAGAAATTTAAAAACGCTAACAAATTCTTTATAGAAAATTTAAAATCGATAACAAACTTTTTACAGAAAATTTATAATCGATAACGAATTTTCTATAAAAAATTCTAATCGATAAAAAATGTCAATATAAAATTCATAATCAATAACAAATTTTCAATAGAAAATTTATAATTGAAAAAAAAAAAAAAATCTTTAGAAAATTAATGATCGATAACAAATTTTCTTTAGAAAATTTATAATCGATACAAAATTTTCTGTAGAAAATTTAAAATCGATAAAAAAATTTTAATAAAAAAATTATAATAAAATTTATAATCGATTAAATATTTTTTTTTTGAAAATTCATAATAAAATTTATAATTTTCTATAGAAAATTTATATTCGATAACAAATTTTCTATTGAAAATTTATAATTTTTTATAGAAATTTTTTATAGATTATAAATTTTTTATAAAAACTTTTTCATCGATTATAAATTTTTTTTTTATAGAAAATTTGTTATCGATTATAAATTTTTTAAATATTCTTATGAAAATTTATAATACAATTTATAATCGGCAAAAAAATGTTTATAGAAAATTTATAATAAAATTTATAATCGACAAAAAATTGTCCATGAAAATTTATAATCGATAAAAAATTTTCTATACAAAATTTATAATCGATAAAAAATTTTTTAAGTAAAATTTATAATCGATAAAAAATGTTGCATATAAAATTTATAATCGATACAAAACTTTCTCTAGAAAATTTATAATCGATAAAAAATTTTCTAAAGAAAATTTATAATGTATTAAAAACTTTCTATAGAAAATTTATAATCGCTAAGAAATTTTCTATAGAAAATTTATAATCGATAACAAATTTTCTATAGAAAATTTATAATCGATAACAAACTTTCTATAGAAAATTTATAATCGATAACAAATTTTCTATAGAAAATTTATAATCGATAAAAAATTTTCTATAGAAAATGTAAAACCGCTAAGAAATTCTTTATAGAATATTTCAAATCGATAACAAATTTTTTATAGAAAATTTATAACCGATAAGAACTTTTCTAAAGAAAATTTATAATCGATAAAAAAATGTCAATAGAAAATTTATAATTATAACAAATTTTCAATAGAAACTTTATAATTGAAAAAAAAAAAATATTTTGAAAATATATGATCGATAACAAATTTTCTTTAGAAATTTTCTATAGAAAATTTATAATCGATAAAAAAAATTATAAATTTTCAATATAAAATTATAGATTTTATTATGAATTTTCTAAAAAAAAATTTTATCGATTATACATTTTTTATAGAAAATTTTTATTGATTTTAAATTTTCTACAGAAAAGTTCTTATCGGTTATAAATTTTCTATAGAAAATGTTTTATCGTTAATAAATTTTCTATAGAAAAATTTTATCGATTATAAATTTTCTATAGAAAATTTCTAAAGAAAATTTGTTATCGATCATAAATTTTCAAAATATTTTTTTTTTTCAATTATAAAGTTTCTATTGAAAATTTGTTATAATTATAAATTTTCTATTGACATTTTTTTATCGATTATAAATTTTCTTTAGAAAAGTTCTTATCGGTTATAAATTTTCTATAAAAAATTTGTTATCGATTTGAAATATTCTATAAAGAATTTCTTAGCGGTTTTACATTTTCTATAGAAAATTTTTTATCGATTATAAATTTTCTATAGAAAATTTGTTATCGATTATAAATTTTCTATAGAAAATTTCTTAGCGATTATACATTTTCTATAGAAAGTTTTTAATACATTATAAATTTTCTTTAGAAAATTTTTTTTCGATTATAAATTTTCTAGAGAAAGTTTTGTATCGATTATAAATTTTATATGCAACATTTTTTATCGATTATAAATTTTACTTAAAAAATTTTTTATCGATTATAAATTTTGTATAGAAAATTTTTTATCGATTATAAATTTTCATGGACAATTTTTTGTCGATTATAAATTCTATTATAAATTTTCTATTAACATTTTTTTGCCGATTATAAATTGTATTATAAATTTTCATAAGATTATTTAAAAAATTTATAATCGATAACAAATTTTCTATAAAAAAAAAAATTTATAATCGATGAAAAAGTTTTTATAAAAAATTTATAATCTATAAAAAATTTCTATAAAAAATTATAAATTTTCAATAGAAAATTTGTTTTCGAATATAAATTTTCTATAGAAAATTATAAATTTTATTATGAATTTTCAAAAAAAAAATATTTAATCGATTATAAATTTTATTATAATTTTTTTATTAAAATTTTTTTATCGATTTTAAATTTTCTACAGAAAATTTTGTATCGATTATAAATTTTCTAAAGAAAATTTGTTATCGATCATTAATTTTCTAAAGATTTTTTTTTTTTTTTTTCAATTATAAATTTTCTATTGAAAATTTGTTATTGATTATGAATTTTATATTGACATTTTTTATCGATTAGAATTTTTTATAGAAAATTCGTTATCGATTATAAATTTTCTGTAAAAAATTTGTTATCGATTTTAAATTTTCTATAAAGAATTTGTTAGCGTTTTTAAATTTCTATAGAAAATTTGTTATCGATTATAAATTTTTTATAGAAAATTTTTTATAGATTATAAACTTTTTATAGAAAATTTTTTATCGATTATAAATTTTCTAGAGAAAATTTTGTATCGATTATAAATTTTATATACAACATTTTTTTATCGATTATAAATTTAATTTACACAATTTTTTATCCATTATAAATTTTAATATAAATTTTCTATAAAAAATGTTTATCGGTTATAAATTATATTATAAATTTCGTAAAGAAAATTTTCTATAGAAATAATCGATAAAAAGTTTTTTTGTAGAAAATAGAAAATTTATAATCGATAAAAAATTTTCTATAAAAAATTTACAATCGATAAAAAATTGTCTATAGAAAATTTATCATCGATAAAAATTGTTCTATACAAAATTTATAATTTTCTGTAGAAAATATATAATCGATAAAAAATTTTCTATTTTTAATCGATAAAATAATTTCTATAGTAATAGGTTTACATTTTATTTTCTTACGTTTGAAGATTTTTTTAATTTAATGTATAATTTTTAACGATAATAAATAATAAATAAAAAGATTTTTGGTGATTAGTTTTATTTATGTAGTAAAGAATGTTAAAAATATAAAGGTAAATGTATTAATTGATATAAATTATTTGGTTTATTATGTCGGAATCAATTTGTTAAATTGAATTTAAGCGGGCCAAATTCATATTTAGGGGGTAAAAAAGAGGGGGGAAGACAAGGACATATTATTCAAAGAAACCTAGTCATGTTGCATACCAAATGAAAGGTCTTTGGAAAACCTATCTACGTGTGCTAAGAACGTGTCCAAACATGCACAACTTTTCGTCATATTGAGTAAAATACCAAAATTTTAATACATTTTTGTTAATAAATCGAAAAATATTAACTTCTTTGGCCCATTGTTAGCACCACGAGATAGGTATTTTTTTTTCCTTTAATCTGATACCACACATGCCTATATTAATTTTGTTTAAATAGGCGTAAATCGTAAAAATCTGAAAAAGGTCAATTTCCCCCATACAAATCGGTTTTAATTTTTTGCACAAAAAGTCTGAGATTCTGAATTCGAAGACATTTTCCCTATGGTCCCTTATTTTGAGAAATAAATTAAAAAACATAATTATTTATTAAACAAACTATTTTATTATGGATTGAGAACAAGAAATAACATGTATGTTATATTAAATAGTTAAGTTCAATCCGACTCTGAACCTGAAGACAACAGTAACCCAGATGCGTCAATGTGTGGGTAGTCTGTTTGGACCATCTGTCCAAAAACAGCAAGAAGAGATAAAATTTTCTTCCCAATTTTCTTATCACGCTTCCGCATATGTTCTTCCAATCTCTGAAAATCACTCCGAGCTCTTGGAGTTCCCGTTGAGTTTGATGGCGACGAAGAAGAGGATTCGTGAAGGGTTGACGGAGAATTTGGTGGAATTTCATGCACGTTCGATGAGCTAGTTTCGCTTCTTGGCTGCATGCGCAACACCCCATCGCTGCTGTCAAGTAGGAATGGTGGATGGTAGTTGTCTTTCATAGCAGCATAGGCATGAATTTTTTCGAAGAACTCCCAGTCCTTTGCATCATCGGCCATTGCCTCCTCCCCTGTTCCCTCACCAGTGCGATATTTAAAAAAACTTTTATATTTTTTTATCAAAGAATTCCACTGCGTTTTGCATGACACTGCATCTTTCTCATTGCCTAGTTGCCCTCTGAGTTCGGCGGCAATGTTTCTGTAAAGGAAATACATATCATTATTGTGCATATTTAAATTTAATTATTTTTCATACTTCCAACCCTCGTTGCTGTTTGCATTTTTTCCGCAAAACCAGACATCTTTAGCAATTCGCTTCTCGACCAGGATGTGACGTTCTGAGCTGCTCCCTGTTGGTTGAACATTTTTTAAAATTGTCCATAAAATGTGTATATTAACATAATACTTACATGTAATGTAACTTTTTTTCTGTTTTTTTGCTGGTATTTCCATTTCTTTTTAAGAATTTTATTGTTTTAAATTATAAAATTTTTTTCCGTTTTTTTGTCTTTCAAATTTTGTAATTTCAAAATTTTCTACGCAATTGTCAAAATTTCTACTAGCCCCATGGGCTAGTGAAATTTTATTCACCTCAAAAGTGTCAAAAATTTACTAAATAGCATACTTTGCTACCGTTTCACACACCCTAAGTACCTTTGCTGATATTATTGGATTGGAACATCTTTTACACGCAAAAAATAAAAAGGGCGAATTTAAACAAAATTGGGGTATAAAATACCTAAGGAAAGTGTGTACCAGACCACTACCCAAGTTAAAAGCATAAACTACTCAATTCCCTTAGGAAAACGTTTATGAACAAAAACAAGGAATATATACGCAAAAATCCGTAGGTAATATTGCCCTTTAAGGAAACGGAAAATTGAGCAAAAAATACACATAAATTACCCAAATTATTTAATTCAAATAACCATTTATAAATGATTATTTTTGACAAGAAAAGTGCTTATTAATACCTATGATTTTTGGGATTTCCATAAAAAGAAAGACGCTTTGTATATTTAATTAGTTTTTTTATTTAAATTATAAAATACTAGTAGTATTTATTATAATATAATATTTAACACATTATTAAAATCATTTTTTATAATATAAAAACTCACTATATGTTGATCCATACCAAAACGGCTTCCATCCGTGCCAAAGAAAACACTAGCTGCAAGGGCGTCCAATGATTTATTTTAGTTACATAGATAACAAATTGACCGGCATTATTTTCATGATTATGTTTATGATTTTTTAATTACATATTTTTATTTCTACACTCATAGAAATATCTTAGTAGAAAAATTAGTAAACCCATTGTAGATCAAGTTTTACAGAATATTGCCGTATTCAACAAAAATTAATGTTGATATCGTTGAATAATCAGTAAAGTTGAATCAACTTTTTACAACGCTTATACAGAATTCAATAGATAAAACCAAAAAAGAAAAAACAACCCTGTTCGTTCATTTTTGTATTATCAAGTTGGTAGCAATGCATTGCAATGTGAAATTTGTTTGTCTCTTATAAAATTATTTTATGTGTTTGTTTCTTATAAAAATATTTAATATTATAAAAATAAATAAAAATAGGATCTGATGATCAGATTCTGATCTGTAAATATTTGGTAAGTAATAAAATACATTGGTTACTTTATGTATTCATACAATATTATATTTTTTTTTTTGTTTTTTTATAAGGTTTTTGATTTGGTGTCATTAGAAAACTGGAGAATGGCTTACGAGTGCATAACATAAATAAACGAAGTGTGTGTGAAAATCTCGTGCAGCTTAAAAAGCCGGTGATAATTCTAAAAAATATTGTGATTTTTACTTAATAAAAGAATATTAACAAATAACAACAAGCTTTTTTTTATTAATAAAATTTCTTATATCAACAAAAATATGAGTTGAGTTTACAAAAAATACGAGTTGATTTACAAAAGAACGAGTTGATCAACTTTTACAAAAACTGACAACAATTTTTATTGAAATCAACATAAATATTTGTAGGGTCAAAATCAACAATGATTTCTGTTGAATTTACAACGATATTCTTTGGGAATACAATGATTTTTGGTTGAGTGTATATATTTTATATTGTTTTCACTAGCATAATTATTTTGTTTAGTTGCTGCTTCGCTGTTCGTTTTTGCTTGTATGTTTGTGTTTGTACATTTACCATTTTATAATTAATGGCGTCGTCACATTTTTTGAGACTTTTCACATTGTTTTTGTGAAAAACTCCTAAGTTTATTTGTAATATAGTGCTGCTTTACAATAGACAAATAATTAAATGTATATTGCATAAAATGTAAAAGACCATGTGTTATTCACACAAAAAAAAAGACGTGTGTTAAAATATCCAACCGAACTTGGTAACTTTTTTTTATATGGAGTTTAATGAATACACACGCGGCTTGTTAAAATTTATCTAGATAAAGCGTAAATTACATAATGGAAACCTTAGGTAAAAAATCCATGGCTTTTTAGAATAACACATGGTCTTTTACATTTTATGCAATATACATTTCATTATTTGTCTATTGTAAAGCAGCACCACAGACTAAATACAGACTCGACAGTAGAGTTTTACAAGAAAAAATGGGGAAAAACTAAGCGATTTTAGGAGAAAACACAGCGGTTTTTAGTCCGTTTTACGCAAACATGGCAACACTTTCTACGATTTAGGAGTGAGTGAGACAACAAAAACCGATCTGGCATCCATTTTTCTTATGGCGCGTTATATTAGTGTTCTCTTTCTAACCTAATTCGTAGAATAATTTGAAAACATTAACCATATGGTTAAAAAATACTTTTTTGACACCTGTCATATTTGTCGAGTCTGTATTAGTCTGTGGCAGCACTATATCACAGACTAAAGGCCTAGTTAGCCGAGAAAACGTAACCGTATCTTTACCCTAACCGTAGCGTATTTATTTAGTGCAATTATCGAAACTTAATAACGTGTCATATGTTTTTGACGTAAAAAAAACTCGTCGTTCATTTTTGGTACTTTATTTATATTTTTTTATATGTAGACTTTAAATTAGTTTGTTTATTTAAATTGAATTAGTGATTTTTCCATTTGTTTTGCACTTTTAGCTTTGTATCACATTTTTTTTTTTGGAAATAAACAAACCGATAATCAGCTGTTTACAAATGTCACGTAGAAACGTTGTAAAATTCTATTTTAAACAGGTCGGAACGTTCCGTTTACGTGACAGTTGAATTCGGTAATCGTTTTCATTAGTTTACGCATATCAAAAACAATCAGCTGACTTATTACGTTAGGGTTACGGTTACGTTTTCTCGGCTAACTAGGCCTTAATACAGACTCGACATAAGTGACAGGTGTCAAAAAAGTTTTCCTTAACCATATGGTTAATTTCTCGCAAATTATTCTACGAATTAGGTTAGAAAGAGAAAGCTAATACAACGCGCCTTAAGAAAAATGGATGCCAGATCAATTTTTATTGTTTCACTCACTCCTAAGTCGTAGAAAGTGTTGCCATGTTAGCTTCAAACTAGCTAAAAACCGCTCCGTTTTCTCCTAAAATCGCTTAGTTTTTCCCCATTTTTTGCTATTAAACTCTACTGTCGAGTCTGTATATAGTCTGTGACTATATTACCAATAAACTTAGGAATTTTTCACAAAAACAATGTGAAAAGTCTCAAAAAATGTGACGTCGCCATTAATTATAAAATGGTACATGTACAAACACAAACATACATGCAAAAACGAACAGCGAAGGAGCAACTAAACAAAATAAATTGTTCTAGTGAAAACAATATAAAATATATAGAAATAAAAATAATAAAAAAATCATAAACACAATCATGAAAATAATGCCGGTCAATTTGTTATCTATGTAACTAAAATAAATCATTGGACGCCCTTGCAGATAGTGTTTTCTTTGGCACGGATGGAAGCCGTTTTGGTATGGATCAACATATAGTGAGTTTTTATATTATAAAAAATGATTTTAATAATGTGTTAAATATTATATTATAATAAATAGTATTTTATAATTTAAATAAAAAAACTAATTAAATATACAAAGCGTCTTTATTTTTATGGAAATCCCAAAAATCATAGGTATTAGCACAGACTAAATACAGACTCGACAGTAGAGTTTTATAAGAAAAAATGGGGAAAAACTAAGCGATTTTAGGAGAAAACACAGCGGTTTTTAGCCCATTTTACGCTAACTTGGCAACACTTTCTACGACTTAGGAGTGAGTGAAACAACAAAAACCGATCTGGCATCCATTTTTCTTATGGAGTGTTATATCAGTTTTCTCTTTCTAACCTAATTCGTAGAATAATTTGAAAATATTAACCATATGGTTAAAGAATACTTTTTTGACACCTGTCACTTATGTCGAGTCTGTATTAGTCTGTGGGTATTAGTAGCACTTTCCTTGTCAAAAATAATCATTTATAAATGGTTATTTGAATTAAATAATTTGGGTAATTTATTTGTATTTTTTTGCTCAATTTTCCGTTTCCTTAAAGGGCAATATTACCTAAGGATTTTTGCGTATATATTCCTTGTTTTTGTTCATAAACGTTTTCCTAAACATGGTTGAAGACATGAAGTTTTTATTGTTGTTTTAAGTTTTTTTTTTTATTTTAGTTGTAATTATATATTGGTGTAAATATATTTAAAAAAGTGTATATAAAAATTTAAAGTGTGTAGTGTTATTTTTGTATTAATTTTAACTATAATAAATATATAAATAAATAATAATACAAAAAAATGCTAAATTTCTTTTATTTTTTATACAAAACAAAATTGATTATTTTTATTGAGCATTTACGTTTTATTTATAAGGCATGAATGGCATTATTTACCAAGCATTTTCGGGCAAATGTAGTTAAAATTTTGTTTACTGGGATGTTCCTAAGCGTTTTGGCAAAATATCAAAATATCTTGTTTAATGGGATTCCTCCCTATCTGCTTGGTAAAATTGGAGCATTTTATTATGAAATCGCGCCAAAGTTTTTTTTTGCGTGAACAAACAAAATTTTATACTAACCTTGCTGGAATGTATTTGTTTATTTATGTATAGTTTTTTTTCGCACGTTCATTTGGATTGACGCTTGAAAATAGAGTTATTGAATGAACTAGTTCATTTGAACTAGTTCAAATGAACTGTATTAGGCCTCCTGTGCAGTGTTGCCAGATAAGGGGATTTGTCCCCAAAATGGGGATTTCGAGTTTGGTTTGGTGACAAGATTTCCAGGGGAGGGATTTGGGGATTTCGCTAATTTTTGGGGATTTTCTCTAAAATTTGGGGATTTTTTTTATTTCAAAAATTAAAAATTTAATTTTTAAAATTGTTAAGACTATTAATGAGATTGACATTGGTACAGAATGCAGTCAAAAATTACAACTGCATTCATTTGTTAATGTCAAAGTGCACAGATAAAAATGAGTTGTTAGATCAAGCACGAAATACACCAGGTTGAGCATTATTTTAATTAAAAGTCAGATAATGAGGGAAATTGTTGCATCAAGCACGAAAATTGTAGGTCAGTCATTGACTGTTCCTTGATTAACCCAATGCTTGATTTGAGTAATTTGTTAATTGTTATTGATCTGTTATTTTTGATTAAACCAATGCTTGATTTGAGTGAGCGGTTAATCAATAATTTTGTGTTATTTTTTAATAATCCAATGCTTGATCTAGAGTGAATGAGTAATCATTATTTTACAGTTGTAGTGTTTTTGTCAGTCTTTTCAAGTATTTTGTTTAAATTGTTTTTTTTTGTGCTTTATATTATTTTTTTTTCGTCTTGTGTGCGTGCAAGTACTTTTCTATTTGACGACTAACGAAAACTAAAACAAAAACCGCAACAGCGTTCCTCCCATTGTTACTCAAAGCCTACTATGATGAGTTTTTTTGTTTTTATGAATTTTTTTGTGAATTTTTCAGATTTGAGCAAATGGTTAATTGATTTAAGTAAAATTTAATTGAATGTCAAATTTTAAGCTGAGCAAATATTTAATTGTTTTTTTCCATTGAATATTTTTTTCTGTGTAGTAAAATTGGAATAACAATGCTTTAATTATTTTTTGAAATACAAAAATATTGTTTTTAAATGCACTAAGATTGCAGTCTTTAGAAGATGGTAGACAACTGTTTTTTTGTTATTTTCCCCGTAAAAATGTTCTTAATCACCTCATTTGGATTGGGCAAGATAAAATAATTTAGATCGGGAGTAATTTTAGTAAATAATAAATGTTTTACGAGGGTCGAACAAAGTTAATTTTTTTCAAACTCAGAATAGTTTATACTCACAATCAGTTGTCAAATAATTTTTCTAACGACATACAAAAATACTAAAAGTCAATCAATACAGCTAAAGAAACCATTATTTTTTTACCTCCAATACTTTTGACCAACAATTTATTTGGGAACAATAAAAAACCATTTTGTTTGTTGATTTTTCTGTTATTACAGATCGAGCACGGGCTCTAATTCTATTTGTTATAAGGGTTTGAGTTGAAAAATGTAGAAGAAAAATTTAATTTCTAAAAGCTATAGACATTTCTGGTATTCCTATACCGGTTTCGGACAGTTCCAGTTAACTGTCTTCATCAGTAGGATTTAAATGCCAGTTTGTTTTTGTTAATGGTAATTGTTTTTCTAATATGTGAATTTTATTAATATCAATGCCCAGTCCAGAATCGAACCATGAATATTTTCATACCATTAACAATACTGGTGGGATGGCACTCTAGACATCACCGCCAAAGCATTGATTAGATATGTGTTGGATAAATATTCGTTTTCTATTCATTCCTGCTTGCATTGCATATTAATAGTTTTTTCTACAGAGAGATTGACAATTGTAACAACAACAGTTCAGCTGCCAGCAATTCAAACTTCACCACATCCATTTATTCAACTCTTGTCTCTATTTATAGTTTTTTTGCAATCGTGTTGCCACATGGTCTGGATTTTTCAGACATTTTTATTTTAGAAGATCTACTTAAGTGCAAAGTAATGAGATATCAAAATAAAAAAATATTTCTTTGTTTACAAAAAAATTGGTGGTCAAAAGTATTGGAGGCCAAAAAATAGGTACTGGTGTCTTTAACTGTATTGATTGACTTTTAGTATTTTTCTGGGTCGTTTAAAAAATAATTTGACAACCGAATCGAAACTTTTGGAGTACTACCTCCTAGCACGAATCTGTCATCAGAAAAGTTTTATCAAATAGCCTTCTCGAGATATAGGCATTTTAATATTTTGTTTACCAAGTCTTCAAAAGCAACAATTCTTTTAATATTGGAAAAGTGTATGTTAAAGGAATATATTTTTTTTATTCAAATTTCTTATAAAAATCCTAACATATCCAAGAAATCCGGGCTCTATACGATCAGGGATACCATCAGGTAATGTCAAGGAAGTTGACAACGTCCTTTTTGCAATAAATATCCAAATTTTGCAAGAAATTTCCTATTCAAACCAGATATGTATTTAAAGTGGACACTCCAATAAAGAGAACCTGAGGTTAAAATTTAAAATCCATTGATTACATCCAAAAATATTTGCAAAAAAATTAAAAATTATGAACCAAATATGCATATTTTTAAAGATACGTTTTTTTGTACCAGTTTTAATATTTTTTTTTGGTTATATTGAGAGAAAAAATTTAAAAGACATTTGCTTAAGTATTTCTACCTCCTGAATACGAATCATTCATCAGAAAAATTAAATTTCTTAAGATTGGAAAAGTTTGTGTTAAAGTTATATAGCTTCCTTACAATGTTCTGATGGTATTCCTGATCTTATCGAGGCTGGATTTTTTTCAAAAGGTATGTAATTTTGTAGGGAAGAGGAATAAAAAGACAACATTAACACTTTTTTTAAATTAACAGAATTCTTGGATTCGGGGGCTTGATTTACAAAAAAATTCAAATTCCCATATCTCGAGAAGGCGATTTAATACAACTTTTTTATTTAAAATTTAATATTTAAATATCATTAAAAGGTCTAACCTTAAAATTAATATTTGGGGATTTTATATAATTTGTAGGGTATTTTTGGGGATTTCATTTTTCAAATTGGGGACAAGAGCCAAATATTTTCTGGCAACACTGCTCCTGTGCACGCCCATGCAAAAATTTACCAAGTTTTAACGAAAATAAATCAATTTAGTAGCGGGTAATAATAAACAAGTCGTTTAGCATAATGTTTAAAAGTACTTGCAATGTGCCAAGCAAGCGTGGTAATATTTGTTAACAACATAAATATGAAATTTTAGCTTTGACAGAGGAAAACACAACAAGGCTTGCGAAAAATGTTAAAACTCTACACTCATAGAAATATCTTAGTAGAAAAATTAGTAAACCCATTGTAGATCAAGTTTTACAGAATTTAACAAAAATCAATGTTGATATTACAAAATTCAATAGTTGAAAAATACATAGTTGGGAAAAATTGCATAAAACATAAGTACATGAAATGTGCAACACTGTTTTTGCTGATCGCCATTTGTAAATTTTTGTTGTCTTGTACAGAAGGGATGTTTCTCAAAAAAAAAATCTTTTATATAACAAAATTAAAAGAAAATATTTGGTGAGTTATTAAATATATCTGTTATTTATTTCATTACTAAAGCATTTTTTTTATTTTTTTTAGCAATTTGTGATTTGGAATCTTTCTAAAAACTCCAGAAGATAATCACGTAAAATGATTGCCGACAGCAAAACAACAGCGAAATACATCACAGTCCAAGGAAACAAAAAAATATCGAAAAACAAAATAAGTTTATGTGAAAATAATGAGTAAATGAAAACCACGAAAAAATATTGTGAAAATATTCAATTAAATAAAATAACATTTACAACACAAATAAGAATTTTATTTTAATAAATAAAATTGCATGAATATACAAAACAAAACGAGTATGATTAACAAAAATACGAATAGAACCAACAAAAATACGACTTACCCCCAGTTTCTGTAACACGAACGACATTCGTTCGTGACGAATTTGTGTGTATTTTGTTATTGTAACAAAAACAAAATACATGCAAATTCGTCGCAGACGAATGGCGTTCGTATTACAGAAACTGGGTGTTAATCAGCTTTTACAAAAACTGACAACAATTAATGTTGAAATCAACATAAATATTTGTAGGGTCAAAATCAACAATGATTTCTGTTGAATTTACTATCACATATAGGTATACAAGGCAATGAACATGCTGATATGGCTGCTAAACAAGCACCCTTCATACCTTTAGTATATGAAACTCCATGCTTTTCAAAACTTATTGTAAACACGTATATAACACAACATTATCAAAATTTACTACAACTCTGGCAAAGCTCGAATTGCTTTTTAAGACTTCATAATCATTCCATTAAAAGGCCCAAATATCACTCCGATCTTAGTAGAGAGGAATGCATTACAATGGCACGAATGAGAGTTGGAAAGGCATTATTTAACGTAAAACACTACTACGAGCGTACAGAACCAGCAAGATGCAGGTTGTGTAACACAGAATTAGATATAACTCACATATTAACACAATGTCCCATCTCTAAAACAGATAACACCATCGAAGAAATACTAGACTGCTCAAATCCTAATAAAATAAGAATAATTAAACAATGTTTACACAAACAAAACATTAGCGAAATTTAAACCAATATCCGCGCACTATGGTCATTGATACCCTGCGCTTTAGAATTAATATTTTGTAAATTTATTTTTGTAAAATATTACTGTAAATAAATAATAAATAAAATAAAAAATATGTACATATTTATTTTAAGTTTGTTTATTTTTACTTCTGACACTTGTATTTTTTTAATATTTTGCCTTTTCAAATATATAAAAATCGTTGTTATCAACTTTGTCCGTAGTTGTTATTGATTATAAATAGTTGATTTAAAAATTATTTGAAATAACTATGGATTTTGTTAACTATGCTACTATGTAATTTTTTGGGTGTACGATTTTCATTGGGAATACAATGATTTTTGGTTGAGTGTATAGAAAAAAAAATTTACCAAGCATGATTGCATAATTTTACACACTGGATTTTTTTGCGTGTTCGATTGGATATTTTAACACACGTCTTTTTTTTGTGTGTAGGTCCTCGAAGGCGGCTTCTTTTTTTCCACAGAAAACAGAACGGCATTTAGTTGTAACTAAAAAAAAAACAATATTGTATCTTGATGATTTATTAAAAAAACTAAATTTTATTACTTACCGTTTTATTTACCAACTAATTTTTTTTGTACACAAATAAATTTTTTTACAATTGCACCGACATATTGTTTTTTTCATCGACATGTTGGTACTCGTCGTTGTGAAAAAAAAATTCTAACATTTTCCCTACACGCAAAAAAAAAAAATCTGTGTTGGAGTGAGCAAAAATCTGGCATAATTTTACCAAAAATATGCTAAAAATACAACCGACGAAGTAGTTTTCGCAATTTAGCCAAAACGCTTATGTAAAAAATTTTGAAGAAAATGCTAATGCTATTTAAGTAAAAACTTGGTAAAATATACCAAAAAAGATATGGTGAAATATACCAAAATTATTAGAAAAGGTGACTTAAAATAATGCTAAAAATTACCACGTTTATGCTAAAATAAATTTTTGTAAAAATTTGTATATTTGTTGAATTTAAAATTTTCACAGAATAAATCCATATTAATATAATAAATGTTGTGTACGATTTAATTTACCACCGACCAACTGACCCTTTTTGTACAATTTTCTCGAGTGACTGCTGCCTACGCTTCTTCTTGAAGTAAAGGACCTGCTATAGCTTCACGAATTTATTTAAAAGCATCCTGTAAAAATTGAAAATTATTACAAAACATAAATGTTTAATTTAAAAAATTGGTAAATCCCATTGGTCTCTTGGTAAGGAGGAAGACTTACTTTGTCATTCCATTTGTAACTCATCAAAATATGTCTGGACTCCCTTGGCTTTGGGTTTTTAGGTTTTTATTTTATAACTAAAGGCAGGATTGGTGTCCACGCTCTTTATTGTAGTGAATGATTCGCCACACGCAAAAAATAATCTGTGTCAGATTGAGCAATCCTACTTGGTAAAATTTTTTTCATACCAAAAAAATTGTTTACCAAATTTTTGCTAAAATTATGCTTGTTGATGTTAAAGTAACATAATTCATTTTTTATGTAAAATAACCAAGTAGCTTGCACAATAACGCAAATTACTTGCACAAAAATTTATCGAAAGAAAACAAAAAAAAAAAAAAAACAAACACAGACCGCCATTTTCATTTTGTATTTTTGTGTGCGTTGTTCGTTTATTTTTTGTGTTATAAAAACGTGAAAAGGAAATTGATAAATAAAATTAAAATAAGTTAATAAATAAAAGTAAATAATTAGTTTTTTAAAAGATAAATAATTGTAAGATAAAAAAATGCTAAAGTTAATTTTGCTGTCATAACTTAAAACACCATTTATTTAGCAAAACCAATGGATTCCCAGACGTATGTTTCGATGAATTACAAATGGAATGATAAAGTGAGTATACCCCCATACCGAAGACACCAATAAGGTTTAATAGATTTTTAGTTAAAAATTAGTGTTTGGTAATAATTTTCTATTTTTACAGGGTACTGGTAAATAAATTTTTGAAGCTATGGCGAATCCTTCACTATAATAAAGAGCGTGGACACCAATCCTGCCTTTAGTTATAAAATTAAAATCTAAAAACTCATTTATATAGCAAAGCTAATGGAGTCCAGACCGGTTTTGATGAGTTACAAATGGAATGACAAAAAGTAAGTGTACCAAGAGACCAATGGGGTTAACTAGTCTTTTTCTTTTTACCACCAAAATTAGGCTGAGCACCCCTACCAGAATCAAGGCCGGACTTCAAGGTCGCAACCCTAAGACCAGTGCTAGGACCAGCACCAGTCGGTGAGGCAGAGCCTCGAATTAAATCGGTATCGTTTGTGTCCATATTTTCATTTTCCTTGATGTGGTAATGAAAATATCACAAAAATACCTATTCCGAACAAACCTATTCCGAACAATTTTAGTAATTCAATTTATAGCACGGAGTTAAAATAAAACACGTCCATACTCGTCAACAATTGAACGAATTCAAAAAAACTTATATAAACCCTCTACACTCAAAAAATTATGTTAGTAAAATCAACTGAAAATGTCAGTTAAAATAACTACTTTGTAAGTTGTTTTGGGGTCAACTACTTTTTCAGTTAAATCAACTAACAATGTTAGTTATTTTAACTGACAAAAAACAACTGACTTATGTAGTAAAAACTACTTACATTTGTAGTCAAAACAACTAAAATGTAGTAAAAATAAAAAAATCTATAAATAATTTTTTTTTTCAAACAAATTTTCAGAAAAAAAATTGAAGAACAAATTTTTTCAGTTTTTTTTTTTTTTGTTTTAAAAAAAAGTTGTGAAAAATAAAAAAAACGAAAAATTAATTTTTATTTTTTTTGGAAAAAACTTTGAAAATTTTTCAGAGATAAAAAAATAAAATTAACTACTTTAAATAACTGTTACTACATCACAGTACTTTTTTGTTAGTTATTCAAAAAAACTTCTTAAAATAACTAACAGAAATAGTTGTTTGATATTTTTCATATAAAAACAACTGACTTTGTAGTTGAAAATAACTAACTACTGTAAAATATGCAAACAACTAACATGTAGTAACTTACATAATTTTTTGAGTGTATCACTAGAGTGGAGGGTATAATAAATAAATTCGTAGTACGCATAAAATCAGTGGTTGATCATTTACTATCGATAGTGGATAAAAACTATCGATAGTTTTTAAATATTAAATAAGTACAAAAAACCACAATCGATAGTCACAAAACTATCAATACTATCGATACTATCAATTGTACTATCGATAGTTTCACTCAAAAAAGTATGTCGGTAAAATCTACTGCAAAAGACAGTTGTTTTGACTACATTTTGTTGTTGAAAAGGCTTCCACTACATATTACGGTAAAAACAACTGAACATGTTGTTGTTTTTAACTATTGATTTTCAACTACAAAATGTAGTAAAAACTACTACAAAAGACGGTAAACAGTTGTTTTTACTACACTTGCCTGAAATTTTATTTAAAAAATTTCTTAAACGTTTAAGTGATTGATATTTATTTATTTAAAAAGCAATACATTTCAGTTGGTTGTATAGAATTTCGACATGAAATTAAAATTTTTTGGTGTATTTATCTGGAATTATAGAAGAAAAAAATTATATTAATAAAATGTTAAACAAAATAAATTGATTGTATTTACCTTTGTTTTTTTAATAGTTTATTTCAAATTTTCACCGCCACTGCACGGTGGTCAATTCCGGCCAAAAATCAATAACTTCTTTATTTCTGCGTGTAAATAGCTTAAATTTAGTATTCGAATTAAGAATAACATATCTGATACCTTGCCCAAATGTTGGACCTACAAATACAGTGGTTGGCCAAATAATCATAGACGTCCCAAATGTATCAAACATGTCTGCATATAAACAGCAATAATTTAATATCCGAATTAAGAATAATATATCTGATCTCTTTTCAAAACGTTGGACATACAAATATAGTGGTTGGCCAACTAAGCATGGACGTGCTAAATGTATCAAACTAATTATGGTGGGGGTTGGAACTTAAGGAAACAGCCTTAGTGTTAAAAATTAAAAAAAAAAAAGATACGCAGTACTTTTTAATTCTGTTTTTTTTATTTGAAATATTAACAATCGTAATATTTTTAAAAGTTTAAAAGACAAAGAATTGCCAGGGCTTCCAGTTAATTGTGGGATGCTTTTTTTAAAGGACAAAATGCCCGCAGTTGTACAGCAAAAACTACTGAGCCGATTTTGATGACATTTTTTTTTTTTTTGATTTGAAGATTTTCTAATTTTCTAATACTTATCGTGACCATTTTTTAAAATTTGACCTAATTAATATTTGAATGAAAGAAGAAATTGAAATTTTTCTATTTTTTAAGTTTACGTTAGCATATCTTCAACAAAAATCTATTTTTTCCAAAAAAAAAAAATGGCCACGTTAAGTGCTAGAAAATTTAATTATCTGCAAATCAAAAAACAATTCATCGAAATCGGTTTAGTAGTTTTTGCTGTAAAAATGCCGCCAATTTTTCCCTTAAAAAAAAAAAAAAACCAAGCACGGTTGAATGGCAACCCTGAAAATTCTAGTTGACCAAATTTGTGTTATGAAATTTTTAAGAATACACTCAGAAAATTATTGCAGTTACTACATGACGGTCGTTTGTGTAGTAAGTAGTAGCCCAGCAGAAATAAATCGAGATTTTGGCGACACAGCATCTGTTTATAGCATACCGTAGCGCATCCAAAGAGCGCTCTTAGGGATGCAGTAAAAGGAAGGGGAAAAAATTTTATTTTTTTTTTAAGATTTTTTATATAAAACTTATAATGTGTAATTATAAGTTTTATTATTATTTATTATTATTTTGATAAAATTTTACACTTGCTTTCCTTTTTAATATTTTTAACACTTTTTGAATAAAAAAACATAAGTTTTAGACAAAGACACATGATTTGACTGCATCATTATTGCGCATTAATCAGCGCTGCAAAGAGCGCTTCAATCATAGCATCTTTGACCGCTGTTCCCAAAAAAAATCCCATAAAAAATGTGAAAATGAAAATTTCCGATATTTTTTTGATGTTCACTTCCGATTTTTTTTTTTTTCATTTTGTTTCACATAAATAAAGTTTTGTAAAGTAAAACGAATGAATTTTTTTGTTATATTTTTTTAAATTTTAGTTATTTGATTTCAACTTTGAATTTACAGCATCTTTATTCTGCTTAAATCAGCTCTACAAAGATACATGAATTCACTGCATCTTTAATCTGCTTAAATCAGCGCTAAAAAGATACATGAATTTACAGCATCTTTATTCTGCTTAAATCAGCGCTCTAAAGACACGTGATTTCAGTGCATCTAAAGAGCGCTGTTTCTGTGTATCCAACTAGCGCTCTAAAGTGGGACATCGCCTTAGGGAATCATGCATGAATTCAGCGCAATTGGATGCGCTCCTTTACTCAAGTTCCCCTTCCAAAAGCTGCTGAACGTTCAGCAAAATTTCTGCTGGGAGCTGTTGCTTTTAACTACAATTTCGGTCGTTTTTGTATGAAAAAATCTCAAACAACTTTTTTTTGTAGTAGTTTCAAAAAATAATTACAAAAAATATACTACACTGCAGCAATAGTTGATTTATGTAGTTGTTTTTAGTTTTTTTCTAAAAACTCGTTTTTTTCTAGAAATTTTTATTACAAATGAATGTGTCGAACGAGTTTGTCGTGCGGGATGCGGAAGAAATTATTTTTATACCAAATAAATAATATCTAAATAAATTAAATTACAATTTATTAAATTTAATTATAACAAAAAATATGTTTTTGGAAAAATATTCTTGAGCGAAAGAAAATAAGTGGATAAATAAGATAACAAGTGTGTATAATATAATGCTCACATAAGCGTGCGTAAAAACCAATCGAAAAAAAAAACAAAATAAAACGTGTGTGTGTTCAGTGTTTTGTTTTCTTATGAGCGTGCCATCTTTCTTTTCTTTGTATACACAACAGAACAGGTACATACTTTTTTGAAACATTGCAAATTAATTATTTTTTTTTATAAATCAATTCTACAAAAGCATTTCTTTTTTTTTTTATTCCAGACAAATTTTGATCAGAAGCGGTGGAAATTTGAAACAAACTATTAAAAAAACAAAGGTTAATACAATCAATTTATTTTGTTTAACATTTTATTAATATATATTTTTCTTCTATAATTCCAGATAAATACAGCAAAAAATTGTCATCATCGTCGAAATTCTATACAACCAACTGAAATGTATTGCTTTTTAAATAAATAAATATCAATCATTTAAACTTTTAAGAAAATTTTTAAATAAAATTTCAGGCAATTGTTGTAAAAACAACTGTATTAAACAGTTTTGTAGTAGTTTTTACTACATTTTGTAGTTGGAAATCAATAGTTAAAAACAACAACATGTTCAGTTGTTTTTACCGTAATATGTAGTGGACGCCTTTTCAACAACAAAATGTAGTTAAAACAACTGTCTTTTGTAGTAGATTTTACCGACATACTTTTTTGAGTGTACTAAAATGTTCTTTCTTTTAAATGAAAAAACAGAATTAAATAATATTACGTATTTATTTTTTTAGCTGTTTAAAAATTGCTAATTGTTTTTTAGTTCCAACCCGCCTTAAAAAGCATTTTTTTATTTTGTCTTTTTTTAAGTTTTTTTAACGCAAATCTATGGGTTTTAAGTTAGTATATCTTCACATTCCCTATTTTGGTGGAGTTTGTAGGTTTAAAAAAGTCCACCATTTGTAAAAAATGAGTCTACTAAAAATGCTCTGGTTTAAAGAATCGGTAAAAGTAGGGGCTGAAATTTAAAATACTTACTTTTAATAGTTAAAAGTACAAACTGCTTTTTATGGCTAACCTCTAATAGCCTCTAATTGATTTTTATGGTCTTCCAAAATTTATTTTTTTTAGATTTTTTTTTTTTTTTTAATTTTTATCTAATTTTCATACACATTACTTTAAGACAAAAACGCACACAAAATCTGCAAAAATCACATGGAATGATTATTTACTATAGGAATTAAAAATCCATGTGCGAACTTACAAAAATAATGTGAAGAAAAATGCATAGCCAACTTTTATTGAAAACTAAAATATACATTTTAAAAAAAGCTGAAATGAGAAGCAAAAAATACTCAACTTTGCACCACTATGGACACTAATATAGACTTACAAGGCCCAAAAAAAGATTTAAGTTGTATGTTTTGAAGTATTAGCTATAATATAGCATCAAAATTTCATCAAGATTTAATAAAAAAATAAAATGATTTTTGGCCGGAATTGACCACCGTGCACTGATTAAAATTTGTCTGGAATAAAAAAAAAAAAAAGAAATGCTTTGGTAAAATTTATTTATAAAAAAAAAAGAATTAATTTGCAATGTTTCAAAAAAGTATGTACCTGTTCTGTTGTGTATACAAAGAAAAGAAAGATGGCACGCTCATAAGAAAACAAAACACTACACTCATAGAAATATCTTAGTAGAAAAATTAGTAAACCCATTGTAGATCAAGTTTTACAGAATATTGCCGTATTCAACAAAAATTAATGTTGATATCGTTGAATAATCAGTAAAATTGAATCAACTTTTTACAACGCCTATACAGAATTCAATAGATAAAACCAAAAAATAAAAAACAACCCTGTTCGTTCATTTTTGTATTATCAAGTTGGTAGCAATGCATTGCAATGTGAAATTTGTTTGTCTCTTATAAAATCATTTTATGTGTTTGTTTCTTATAAAAATATTTAATATTATAAAAATAAATAAAAATAGGATCTGATGATCAGATTCTGATCTGTAAATATTTGGTAAGTAATAAAATACATTGGTTACTCTATGTATTCCTACTATATTATATTTTTTTTTTGTTTTTTTTTAAGGTTTTTGATTTGGTGTCATTAGAAAACTGGAGAATGGCTTACGAGTGCATAACATAAATAAACGAAGTGTGTGTGAAAATCTCGTGCAGCTTAAAAAGCCGGTGATAATTCTAAAAAATATTGTGATTTTTACTTAATAAAAGAATATTAACAAATAACAACAAGCTTTTTTTTATTAATAAAATTTCTTATATCAACAAAAATATGAGTTAAGTTTACAAAAAATACGAGTTGATTTACAAAAAAAACGAGTTGATCAACTTTTACAAAAACTGACAATAATTTTTATTGAAATCAACATAAATATTTGTAGGGTCAAAATCAACAATGATTTCTGTTGAATTTACAGCGATTTTCTTTGGGAATACAATGATTTTTGGTTGAGTGTACATACATTTTATTTTGGTATTTTCCGATTGGTTTTTACGCACGCTTATGTGAGCGCTATATTATACACACTTGTTATCTCATTTATCCACTTATTTCCTTTCGCTCAAGAATATTTTTCCAACAACATATTTTTTGTTATAATTAAATTTAATAAATTGTAATTTAATTTATTTAGATATTATTTATTTGATATAAAAATAATTTCTTCCGCATCCCGCACGACAAACTCGTTCGACACATTCGTTTGTAATAAAAATTTCTAGAAAAAAACGAGTTTTTAGAAAAAAAAAAACTAAAAACAACTACATAAATCAACTATTGCTACAGTGTAGTATATTTTTTGTAATTATTTTTTGAAACTACTACAACAAAAATTTGTTTGAAAAAAGAAAACCAAGAATCCTAAGAGCAACAAAAAATTTCCTACGCTTCAAGGCGTAATACGTTGAAGTTAACATAAATTGTTTGCCGTTAACTCAAGATGACCCTGGATTTGAAGTCAAACTGCAAATTGATACAGCCTCAAATATCTCAATGATTGGAAAGTCACTTTGGGATAAAATGGGTAATCCAGGAAAGCAATTCGCTTGTAACAGCTCATCCAACAATAAAATCAAACTTTTAGCCGAGTTTGATTGTCAAGTAAGGCTAAAAGGTGAAGTACAAATATGTAATCTTTTCGTTGTAGAATTTGATACGCTTTTTATTTTTGGTACAGATTTATGTCTTGTCTTTCGTTTATGGGACCAACCACTTAACTCAATTTGTTGTCAAGTGAAGCAAGCTGAAGTCAGTCCTGACGTCTTATCCAAAATAATCACTGATTTCTCTGACATATTTCAAGATACACCAGCTAAATGCACAAAGACAAAAGTTCAGCTACACCTAAAGAAAGATGTCAAACCAATTTTCGAGCAAAACGACCTGTGGCTTATGCCATGCTTCCACTTCCACTTCTAGAATATGAACTTCAACGTTTAAATTCTCTACGAGTAATTTCACCTGTTTGGGTAGCTCCTATAGTAGCTGTAAGTAAAAACGTAAACTTTACAAGGGTGCAAAACTACTTTATGAATATGAATAACACAGCTCTACAAATGTAAGGTTTGTCGCTGCGTTTTGAATTATTGAAACTAAAAGGTATAATATTTGATGCACTGAATCCAAATCTGCAACCCAAAATTTTCTATCACATCTAGATTTTGTGTAAATCGCGGTTAAAATGTTGAAAAATGGCTTTTTTGGCCCTTTTTAAAAACGAATAAAATAAGAACGCGACATGCTATTGACTTCGTTTTAAGTTTATCGTATAATTTGGAATTTAATCTTTAAGATATGATAATATTATTTGGAAATTTAATTTTCCAACATGGTAAAAAAATCATAAACAAAAAACTCCATTTTGAAAATATATATTGTTTAACGCAAAGTATTTTTTTAACAAACATATGAAAACCAACAAACAAAGTTTTTTTTAAATTCAGGTAATGAAAAAATATTATGTATATTAGGCGTCCCAAAAATTATAAACTTTTGAATTTTGTGTCGGAATACTTGCCTAACGCTAGCCACTAAAGAGCTGA
This sequence comes from Pegoplata infirma, assembly GCA_963921195.1. NCBI lineage: Eukaryota > Metazoa > Arthropoda > Insecta > Diptera > Anthomyiidae > Pegoplata > Pegoplata infirma. The sequence goes on from OY992541.1 coordinate 654,156, forward strand.
TTGTGGGAAAATTTACGTAGTGGAACTGCAGTTTGCAAGAAGCGGTCCAAGTTGGAAAAATATAGTTTTTTGACATAAATTTATGTTCAAAGTTTTTGACCAAATGGGCTTAAAAATTAGGAAATTTTGCGAACTTTTTGGTATCCGTCTTGGGATTTTGCGTCTTCCGATGCTGATGTTAAACACAAAAATTATGATTCAATTCTTCTTTAAGAATTGAATCATATTAAAATGTATAAAAATATGTCGAAATTCGTAATTTTTTCAACTTTGACCGATGGTTGCAAGTACCTTTGCAAATTTTTTATTCATAAATTTTCCCACAATTTCGACTCAAAATTCGAAAAATTAATATATTTGGGACGCTTTATTGAACATTACTTCACCATTTACAGATTTAAATCGAAAAATATTAATTATAATTCGAAGATTTTACTTGTAATTAAAAGATTACATTTGTAATTCCAAGATTTCATTTGTAATTCGAAGAATGTGTTTATAATTTGAAAATTACATTTTTAATTCTAAAATTCAAGTAGCAATTTGAAAAAGAGCAATTGTAATTTAAATTTACAAAAGAGCAATTGTTATTAATTATTTCGAATTACAATTGACTATTTTCGAATTAAAATTTATCTTTTTCGACTTACAATACTTTTTCTTAATTACAATTGAGATTTTTCGAATTACCATTGTCTTTTTAGAATTAAAAATCGACTAAACTGTTTCTGAATATTTCTTCAAAATTTTTGTCCAAATATTTGTCTATAATTTTATACTTTCAACATTTTTAAATTTTTGTCAACAAACGCAAATAGTTCGTTATTACATTTTAAAAATATTTGTTTACGAAAAAGTCACAGTTGGTAGAAAGAAATTTTTCCTCTGATTCTATTTTGTCCCTTTGCTTATAGAGTAATTAAATTTTAACTATTTATTAAATTGAAATACATTGTCATTGTAATTTATAAAACAATATAAATTGAAAAAAATTGACTGTCAATTAATTTGTAAAAAAAACTTAATTAACCATTCCATTCTAAGGTATCTGCTTATATTATTTAGAAAGCCATCCACCAAATCTATTTAAATCGGATATACTTTAATAATGTTTCGTTTTTCATTATATTTCCATATTTTTTGGTATTTATTATTTAATGCATTTTATTTTAAAAAACTTTGTTCGTTGGTATGTTTTTTTATGTCAATTTGAAAACACTTTGTTATTAAAAACAATAAAATATATCTAAAAAGGTGTTATTAAAAAAATATTTTTTTACCATTTTTAAAATTAAAATTTCGGAATATTTTTATTTTATTTTGAAGATAAAATTCCGGGCTTTATAATGAGCTTAATATAAAGTCGTTCGTATGTCGCGTTCATATTTTATTGGCTTCCAAAAATGGTCAAAAAGGAACTTTTTGGCCCCTTTAACCGCGAATAACTCAAAATCCTGATGTGATGGAAAAAATTGGGTTGCAGATTTGGAATCAGCGCACCAAATACTACCTAATTCAGTTATCAAAACCCAATACGCATTTTCTTGTAGAGCGGTGTAATCAACAACACGTTATGTGGATTTTTAAAGCTCGCTGTGACTTAATCCTTTTAAATGGCACAAGGTTCTCTGGAAGAATCAGACAGGAATGTTTTTTATGTAATACCAATGAAATAGAAAACATTCAACACTTTATGTGCAGATGCCCCATTTTAAACAGTTTCAGATTGCAATATTTTAATAACGTAACAATATCAGAAGAAGTTTTAGTAAAAATCTTAGACGGTGAACTATTTAATTACGAAATTCTTGTTAATTATATTATCAACGCAATAAAATATAGAAAACTTTTGATAGATGAATTCAGTTATTAATTCCAATAGTGATAAACATATTTATTTATATTTTTAAGCCACTTTTTCCGGCTAACGACAATGTCAAAGCCGTATGTAAATTATTTTTTCTTTAATTTTAAGGTGAAATCTTTGTATTAAAATTTTTTTTGAAAATAAAGAATTATTACTACTACTACTAGTAGCTGTAAAAAAGCCAAATGGAAAAGTTCGCATATGTGGGGATTACTCAACTGGCCTAAATGATAATTTAGAACCACATCAATATCCACTTCACTGACCAGAGGATCTGTATAACAAAATGAGTAATAGTTGTAAATATTTTTTGAGTGATGAGTAACACTCAAAAAATTATGTTAGTAAAATCAACTGAAAATGTCAGTTAAAATAACTACTTTGTAAGTTGTTTTGGGGTCAACTACTTTTTCAGTTAAATCAACTAACAATGTTAGTTATTTTAACTGACAAAAAACAACTGATTTATGTAGTAAAAACTACTTACATTTGTAGTCAAAACAGCTTACATGTAGTAAAAATAAAATAATCAATATATAATTTTTTTTTTTAATTTTAAGAAAAAAAATTAAAGACCAATTTTTTTTTTTTTTTAAAAAAAGTTGTGAAAATATTTTTATATATAATATAACTGGATAATATGAAACTACACCTTTTCCAATTGAAATTCAGAAAAGATCAATTGTAATTCAGAAATCCCAATTGAAATTCAGAAAAGCACAATTGAAATTCAGAAATCATAATTGAAATTCAGAAAAGCCTAATTGAAATTCAGAAATCACAATTGAAATTCAGAAAAACCCAATTGAAATTCAGAAATCACAATTGAAATTCAGAAAAGCCCAATTGAAATTCAGAAATCACAATTGAAATTCAGAAAAGCCCAATTGAAATTCAGAAAAGATCAATTGAAATTCAGAAAAGCACAATTGAAATTCAGAAAAGCCCAATTGAAATTCAGAAAAGCACAATTGAAATTCAGAAAATCACAATTGAAATTCAGAAAAGACCAATTGAAATTCAGAAATCGTAATTGAAATTCAGAAAAGCCCAATTGAAATTCAGAAAAGCACAATTGAAATTCAGAAAAGCACAATTGAAATTCAGAAAATCACAATTGAAATTCAGAAAAGCCCAATTGAAATTCAGAAATCGTAATTGAAATTCAGAAAAGCCCAATTGAAATTCAGAAAAGCACATTTGAAATTCAGAAAACCACAATTGAAATTCAGAAAATCACAATTGAAATTCAGAAAAGCCCAATTGAAATTCAGAAAATCACAATTGAAATTCAGAAAAGCACAATTGAAATTCAGAAAAGCACAATTGAAATTCAGAAAAGCACAATTGAAATTCAGAAAATCACAATTGAAATTCAGAAAAGCCCAATTGAAATTCAGAAATCGTAATTGAAATTCAGAAAAGCCCAATTGAAATTCAGAAAATCACAATTGAAATTCAGAAAATCACAATTGAAATTCAGAAAAGCCCAATTGAAATTCAGAAAAGCACAATTGAAATTCAGAAAATCCCAATTGAAATTCAGAAAAGCACAATTGAAATTCAGAAAAGCCCAATTGAAATTCAGAAAATCACAATTGAAATTCAGAAAAGCCCAATTGAAATTCAGAAATCGTAATTGAAATTCAGAAAAGCCCAATTGAAATTCAGAAAAGCACAATTGAAATTCAGAAAAGCCCAATTGAAATTCAGAAAAGCACAATTGAAATTCAGAAAATCACAATTGAAATTCAGAAAAGCCCAATTGAAATTCAGAAATCACAATTGAAATTCAGAAAATGTAAACAAACCAATTATGAGTCACCACTACATATACACAATAAACAAATGCTGTACAACTATGAGAGTATTTAACTTTATTCTCTTGCTACGTATTGTAGAGAGCAGACAGACAATAATACACTCATAGAATGTTGTAGGTAAAATTTAGTTTAACAGAATTTTTATTATTTTTTGTAAATTAATTAATATAGTGAACAAAAATATTTACTCTACCTTGACAAATGCATTAATGAAAAATTAGTTTTAAAGAAAAATAATAAAAAGTCAGTTTCACTTGATGTTGCCTTAAGCAATTTATGAGTGTATTGTCTGTCTGCTCTCTACAATACGTAGCAAGAGAATAAAGTTTAATACTCTCATATACACATCTCTGTACTGCATTGGCATAATGTGTCTATGTTTGTAGTGGTGACTAATAATTGGTTTGTTTACATTTTCTGAATTTCAATTGTGATTTCTGAATTTCAATTGTGATTTCTGAATTTCAATTGGGCTTTTCTGAATTTCAATTGTGATTTTCTGAATTTCAATTGATCTTTTCTGAATTTCAATTGGGCTTTTCTGAATTTCAATTGTGCTTTTCTGAATTTCAATTGGGCTTTTCTGAATTTCAATGGGGCTTTTCTGAATTTCAATTACGATTTCTGAATTTCAATTGGGCTTTTCTGAATTTCAATTGTGCTTTTCTGAATTTCAATTGGGCTTTTCTGAATTTCAATTGTGCTTTTCTGAATTTCAATTGTGCTTTTCTGAATTTCAATTGTGTTTTTCTGAATTTCAATTGGGCTTTTCTGAATTTCAATTGTGATTTTCTGAATTTCAATTGTGATTTTCTGAATTTCAATTGGGCTTTTCTGAATTTCAATTACGATTTCTGAATTTCAATTGGGCTTTTCTGAATTTCAATTGTGCTTTTCTGAATTTCAATTGTGCTTTTCTGAATTTCAATTGGGCTTTTCTGAATTTCAATTGCGTTTTTCTGAATTTCAATTGTGCTTTTCTGAATTTCAATTGCGATTTTCTGAATTTCAATTGTGCTTTTCTGAATTTCAATTGGGCTTTTCTGAATTTCAATTACGATTTCTGAATTTCAATTGGGCTTTTCTGAATTTCAATTGTGCTTTTCTGAATTTCAATTGTGCTTTTCTGAATTTCAATTGTGCTTTTCTGAATTTCAATTGATCTTTTCTGAATTTCAATTGGGCTTTTCTGAATTTCAATTACGATTTCTGAATTTCAATTGTGCTTTTCTGAATTTCAATTGGGCTTTTCTGAATTTCAATTGTGCTTTTCTGAATTTCAATTGTGATTTTCTGAATTTCAATTGTGCTTTTCTGAATTTCAATTGGGCTTTTCTGAATTTCAATTGTGATTTCTGAATTTCAATTGTGCTTTTCTGAATTTCAATTGTGATTTCTGAATTTCAATTGGGCTTTTCTGAATTTCAATTATGATTTCTGAATTTCAATTGGGCTATTCTGAATTTCAATTGGGATTTCTGAATTTCAATTGTGATTTCTGAATTACAATTGATCTTTTCTGAATTTCAATTGGAAAAGGTGTAGTAAGAAACAAACCAGGATGTCATAAATTTTTAGAAAAATTAAAATTTTTCTTTCACACTTTTCTCAATTCAAAAACCATATATAACAAATCGAAAAATTATAATACATAATTATAATTAGAGCCTGAGCTCGACTGTCTTTACAGAAACAATAATTTAAAAATAACGACTATAAGTCGCCCTAAGTGGCAATATCAGTATCTTTGGAAAACTGGCAACACCTAACATTTGTGTCTAAAATATAGACCATGTCTGGCAACGTTTGCAAAAATAAGTTCTTAGATCAGAATTGATGAAGGAGAGGAAGAAGAATAATGATTACTAAAAATAAAAGTTTATTTACATAAAATAGCAATAACAACACTTCTGTTAGAAAAACTACAGCAACAACACCACTCGAATTGAAAAAATCAGATTTAGTTGATACTTGCTTAACAGCCTTCGTGGCGTATCGGTCTAGAGTGATTGTACGTTACAAGCAGTTAATAGCAAAATATTACAGATGATGATGGGTTCAATCCTCGGCGGCTGCGATCTGTAAATAATTTTCACATATAGAGTTCTATTGACTATTAACTAAATAAATTTGACATTAAAAGTTTTTCTGAAGATTATTATAACTGGACAGTGACGGTCCGTGAAGTTGTCACTGGGTGTTCTCTAATTTTTAAAAACAGAAAATTTAAGTATAAAATTCATGTTTTCATGGACCTAACGCATTCCCGAGATAGGTAAAGATGGGATGTTACTAGTTTTGTACATTTTTTAATGAGATGCAGCCTAAATTCTATTTTATTGTCATTTTGTTGCCTCACCACATCGACAATTAACAAAAAGCATTATTTCGCAAATAAATGGAGTACAAAAATTAATTTTGGAGGCATGTCAACAAAAAAAATTAAAACTGAGGCTTTGTCTACCACGGGAACGTGTTACGTCCAGAAAAACATATTTTATATACATAAATTTTATATTTTAAATAAGTAGAGAACACCCAGTGACAACTTCATGGACCGTCACTGTAACTGGATAATATGAAACTAGTAAGAAACAAAGGATGTCATAAATTTTTAGAAAAATTTAAATTTTTCTTTCATACTTTTCTCAATTCAAAAACCATATAATATTTTTTGTAATTTTCAGAAAAAAAAATTAAAGATCAATTTTTTTTAAAAAAAAAGTAGTGAAAATATTTTTTTTTGATAAAAAATTTGAAAAAAACTTTGAAAATTTTTCAAAGATAAAAAAAATAAAATTAACTACTTTTAATAACTGTTACTACATTACAGTACTTTTTTGTTAGTTATTCAAAAAAACGACTTAAAATAACTAACAGAAATAGTTGTTTGATATTTTTCATACAAAAACAACTGACTTTGTAGTTGAAACAACTAACTACTTTAAAATATACAAACAACTAGCATGTAGTAACTTACATAATTTTCTGAGTGATATTGATCTTTCCGATGCATATCTACAAACGGAAGTTACATCTGATTCAGCCAAGCTTCTAACCATTAACACTCACAGAGGTCTATATGGGGTATTCCAAGCCAAATCACTCACTTATAGACCCGACCCCTTTCGATTTAATTCATTTTTGGATATGTTTTAGTACTTATTAAATGCAACTTGGACACCAATTTTCAGCCTTTTATTAAACAATTTTTCAAAATAGCGATTTTTTCAAAAAAATTGAAATTTTTAATTAATTTTGACCATTAAAAAATATAAATATTTAAAAAAAACGCTGGACAACGTTTTGTTGGTATTTAAATGTAGTTTTAGAAAAAAAAATATGAAAAAATTATTCGACGTAATTATCACTTATTTTTTGACGTTTAAAAATTAAAATCGACTTTTTGAAAAAGTCAAAAAAACTATAAAAATTCTACTCTAAATTACGCAACTTTTAAGCCATAATTCCAGATGTGATCGCAATTTGTTCTATTTTTTTTTTAATTTTGAAAATTGCACCTTTTATTGTTTGACTCTGATTTATTGTTTTTATACCCTTCACTTAGTGAAAGAGGGTATATATAAGTTTGTCATTCCATTTGTAACTCATCGAAATATCGATCTGGGACCCCATAAAGTATATATATTCATGATGCCCGATCGATTTTAAGGCATTCTAGCGATGTCCGTCTGTCCGTCTGTTCGTCTGTCTGTCTGTGGAAAATGCTGTCGCGGACAAAATATTACACAGAGATGACTGAAACTTAACATATTTATTGGAAGTTCTCCCGAGAAGTTTGGTATTGCATTTGAGCGATATCGGTTCAGCGGTTCAAAAGTTATGAACGAAAATGTAAGCACACCTCAAAAATTTCAGTACATTCAACATAACCTAAAAATACAAAATGCTTTAATTCGGCTTATGGTTGACATATGTGAACATAATTGAACACCAAATGGTATCTAAACAAGTACGAACATATTTTTTGACAAAAAAAGAAAAAAATCGCGGATTTTTTTTACCAAAATTTTTCTTCGCGGAAAATTTTTTTTCAAAATTTTTTTTTTTTCAAAAGTAATTTCCTTTTAAATGAAGTTTTTTGCAATAATCTTTTTGAAATTGTGGAGGGTATCACTACATTCGGCAAGGCCGAATTTAACTTTTTTACTTGTTTTTCCATGTATTTACATGAAATTGGGACGGTCTTTTTCGGTCTATAGGACGGCACTTTTTTGCGGTTGCTTCAAATGACTCCATATGAAACAAGGATACTCTAGACATAATTGTCCATAAATTTACAGCTTTTTGTCCCGGTCGTAGAACAAAAATTTTGAGAAATCGGCTGTTAAACTCTTGTTTTTTCCATGTATTTACATGAAAATTTCGACGGTCTTATTCGGTCTTTAGGACGGCACTTTTTTGTGGTTGCTTCAAATGACTCCATATGGAACAAAAATATTCTAGACATAATTGTCGATATATTGTCAGCTTTCTGTCCCGGTCGTAGAACAAAAATTTTAAGAAATCGGCGGTTAAACTCGTAAAGTCTTTTTTTTCCATGTATTTACATGAAATTGGGACGGTCTTTTTCGGTCTTTAGGACGGCACTTTTTTGTGGTTGCCTCAAATGACTCCATATGGAACAGGGATACTCTAGACATAATTTCCGATCTACCCAGTTGTGACGGTCGTAGAACAAAAATTTTGAGAAATCGGCTTTTATACTCGTAAAGTCTTGTTTTTTCCAAGTATTTACATGAAATTGGGACGGTCTTTTTCGGTCTTTATGACGGCACTTTTTTTTTGTGGTTGCTTCAAATGACTCCATATGGAACAGGGATATTCTAGACATAATTGTCGATATACCCAGTTGTCCCGGTCGTAGAACAAAAATTTTGAGAAATCGGCTGTTAAACTTGTAAAGTCTTGTTTTTTTCATGTATTTACATGAAATTGGGACGGTCTTTAGGACGGCACTTTTTTGTGGTTGCTTCAAATGACTCCATATGGAACAGGGATACTCAAGACATAATTGCCGATCTAACCACAGTTTTTTGTGCCGTAGAAAAAAAATTTTGAGAAATCGGCTGTTAAACTCATGAAATTGGGACGGTCTTTTTCGGTCTTTAGGACGGCACTTTTTTGTGGTTGCTTCAAATGACTCCATATAGAATAGAAATTAAAAATCAAATAACTCAAAAACTTTTGATCTCAGGGTTTTCGGATATTCTGTGGTCAAGTTCTTCAAGTAAAGAGCAACAAAAATGTCATTGGACTTTTTATCGTATGAATAATACTTACCGAGATATTTGCTTTTTAAAATTTTTCGGAATGCGAATTTTTAATTCAAAATTTCGTAATGAGTCCACACATGGATAGAGGAAGGATGTTCCATAATTTTTTTTGTTGTCTTTCTTTTGAAAATTTTCTCCGTTTTGCTCTATCTTGCTTAGTTTTTGAGATATCGGCCTTTTTAATGAAAAAAAAAACAAATTGTTCGTAAGTTTTGTAAAAAATTCACTTTCTCTACATAATATTTCAGTTTGACATCCGGGTAACCGTTTCGGTCTACCCGGGTAACCGGTCCTGACCTTAGGCTCTAGTTTTTATATAGAGCTGCTTCTTTAAATGCAAGAAAAATAACATTTTTGCAAAGTTTAGGGCCGCCACCCTTGAGTGTTTTTCTTTGTTAGGAAGACCAAATTGGTCAACTAAATTGTGCGTTTACCATTTGCAATGGTAAATTTTAAATTAAACATTGTTTTTATTAAGCTTTTAATAGGTTTTAAAAAATAAATTTTAATTGTTTTTTTATTTCATAAAAAACAACAACAGCTGATAAAAAAAATCGTGTTCAGCGTTGTAAAAAGCATTAGGGATGATTATTTTGGGAAAACCCATAGTTGTACAATTAAGTAGAAGAAATTTTTTGGGATTTTGAATTGCGATTTTGCCAAAATCCAAGTTTTTTTATGGGATTTGACACTTGTAATTAAAAAAAGTAATGGGATTTTCTTGGATTTTCACTGAAATCCCATTTTTTCTGGATTTCGAGGTATTGTAAATGTCATATTAACAAATTGAAATTTAAACATGTTTAAGTGGTTAAACATGTTTAAAGAAATGAATGGGAATTTGGTATAATACCCTATTCACACTTGCAGTTTTAAACCGAAAATACGTTTATTATACCCTCCAACCAGAGTATGGGGGTATACTCACTTTGTCATTCCGTTTGTAACGCATCGAAATATCGGTCGGGGACCCCATAAAGTATATATATTATTGATCAGTGATCGAATCTAAGACATTCTAGCGATGTCCGTCAGTCCGTCTGACTGTAGATAGCACGATACAGTCCAAAATAAAAGAGCTAGCATCCTGCAATTTGGCATGAATATGTCTTATGGCCCTAGGCAGGTTTAGTTCGTAAATGGGCAAAATCGGCTTAGGGGGAAAAAAGTTCCCCCTTATAGAACTGAACCAACCTCTAAAAAAATACACTTTTTTTACATGTTTTTTTGTATTTTTGTTAAATAAATGAAACATTTGTTATATTTATTGGGATGGGAAGGTGCTCTCAACGTCCCCCACTGACCCCCATAACCTTCCCCCCCCCAAAAAAAAAAAAACGCCCCTGACATTTTTTTTACATTTTGGAGGGTAAAAAAGATTCGGCACAGCCGAATTTAACACTCTCACTTGTTTTTTAAGTGTGTTTATCCAAATTCCCGTTTAAAAAGTCTCTTATGGTGTCTTAGTTTTGGAGTTAAGAACATGAATTTTGTAAAAAAAGATGCTGTTTTGAATAAAAGCGTTTCAATCAATTTAACAAATTTTCTTTTATAATGTATTAAAAATGAATTTAAACGAGTAGAAAAGTTAAATTCGACTTGGCCGAATCTATGAATCCCCTCCACAATACCCTTTTAAGTGATTGTAAATTTTCTAACGTGAATAAAATAAAATTTTTTTCACGTTATTTTGTGTACAAAAACTTTTTTTTAAAGTAATTTTTGAAAAAAAAAAAAGAAAAATTTACTAAATTATTTTTGAGCGTAAAATTTTTTTGAGTGTAAAATTTTTTTGGGTGTACTTTTTTTTTTAGTGTAAAAACGTTTTTGAGTGACAAAAATAAGTTGTAAAATATTTTTGTGACTTACTAATGTTTTTAAAACATGTTTAACGGGGTTTCAATCCTGAAATACAATAAAACAAAAAAATATTGCAACTTTTTTACCCACAAAAAATATCAAAAAATAGCTAAAAATCGCAAAAAAAAATTAAAACTGCGTTATTCGAGCAAAAACTAATATTTTTGGCAGCATTTTTAATGTTTGGTCTAGAAATTTTAATTCTGGGTTCAGAATTTTTATATTTTTTTGATAGTCTTAGCAGAATTATCATTAACCGATGCATATTTTTTGACTTTTTAAGTTTTTTCATGATATTGTCACAGACTATTATTAGTCTGTGATATTTTCATACTTTTTACACTTGGTCACTTTTCCTATAAACATATATTTGCACTGTTCTTCTAATAAGGTACCTACAGACGACGCAATATTATGCACAATATTTTTGACGTTTACCCACAAATGGCATACATAAAAATACAATTAGGGTTTTCACAGTGATGATTAAATTTGCCTTTTTTAGTTTGGTATTTGGCAAATGTGCCAATCGTCAAAAAAAATGCCAATTTGAATGTGGCATATTTTGCTTAAAATGCCCAACTCAAACCTTGTCTAAAAACAAAATGCCAGTGTGCAAATAAAAAAAACATAAAAATTAAAACAGCTGTGATTGTTTATGATGAAATTTCGAACGCGGCAACAAAAACATTTATACAAAAAGAAACATAAAAATTTTTTATGTTTATTTTAAAATTGTTAATGTAAAAAGTTAATTAAAGTTATTTTGTGCAAATTATTAACGAAAAGTGCGCTCACGATATGTGAAGAAAAAATGGTGGCAAATATTTGACGTTTAGTAAAATCGTCAGGTTATTATTGTTTTAGCCTATACGCCATCAACTCGGTTTTGAGAAAAACGATAAAATAGGTTTACAATCACTTTTCTCGAAAAATACTCGATAGATTTGTTTTTAATGTTCCTAATCGATTGCTTTATATGTTTTTAACAAAACTATACATTTTCATACCTATACATTAGAGTGTCCCTTATTTTGGAAATGTTGGAAATGTTGAGACGGTACCCCCTCCTTTTTTTCCTTTTGACTAAAAAATAACTCAGGAAAAATTTTACGCACCTACGACCACGCCTTCCCTACGCGACGGGGCCGTAAGAGCGGGGCCTTAAAAATCATTTTTCCATACAAAGCAAAAAAAATTTTTTTTTGATTTTAAATTTTTTTATTTTAAATTTTGTTATTAATTATAATATAGCTTGGTTAGCTTATTCACGACAAAAAAATTGATTTTGGTGGGATGAGGCTTTCAGTTCTAAAAATTTTTTTTCGAAAAAAAAATTTAGAGCTTTTGGGGTCCTACAGTAAAAATTTTTTAAAAAATATTTTTTTTAGTTTTGACAAGCAACCGTTTTAGTTGAATTGTTGCTTTTAATGATATATTTTCATAAAAAAATATTATTCCTATCTGTGACATCTTTATCGTGATCTAAAAAAGGGTAAAAAATGCATTTTTGATGTTTTTCGATACACGATCAAGATGTCACAGATATGAGTAATATTTTTTTATGAATATATATCATTAAAAGCAACATTACAACTAAAACCGTTGCTTGTCAAAACTAAAAAAAAAAAATGTTAAAAAATTTTTACTGTAGGACCCCAAAAGCTCTAAATTTTTTAAAACTGAAAGCCTCATCCCACCAAAATCAAATTTTTTGTCGTGAATAAGATAACCAAGTAATATTATAATTAATAACAAAAAAAATTTAAAATAAAAAAAAAAATTTTTTGCTTTGTATGGAAAAATGATTTTTAAGGCCCCGCTCTTTACGGCCCCGTCGCGTAGGGAAGGCGTGGTCGTAGGGGCGTAAAATTTTTGCTGAGTTATTTTTTAGTCAAAAGGAAAAAAATGAGGGGGTACCGTCTCAACATTTCCGACATTTCCAAAATAAGGGACACTCTACTATACATGCAATAAATAAAAAGTTTTAATGGTTTTACTTAAATAACATTTTGTCGTTTTGTGCTCCATATCAAATTTTATTTTAAAAATATGACTTTTTGTTTGATGTGGATTACAGTAAGTGCATGGAACAGAGACACCCCGAAAGCATAGAAATGAACTAAATTTTGTTCAGCTTTTGACACCTAATAAAACACGCCAAAAATTGACTTCCTGTTAGCATAGAAATAAACCAAATTTAGTTCTCCTTCTGACACCTAGGGAGCGCTTGCTCAAAATATGTAACAAATTGGTCTAAGCAGCAAAACAATAGTAAAGTATAATTTTGTTATGTTTGTATGCAAAATTAGCTCCATGTGCAAAAAATTATGATATGCAGCACAACAATGTACAATGAATCTAAAAAATGTGGATAAAGAGCAAAGTCGATGCTAAATATCTCAGATTCTGTACAAGATATTAAAAAATGGATTTTGGAATATAAAAGAGAATATTAATGCCATTTATAATCCATTCCTAACTCATTTTTTTTCAAAAATGGCGTATAGGCTAAAACAATAATCACCTGAATGGCAAATTTGCCAAATACCCAACTAAAAAAGGCAAATTTAATCGTCACTGTGAAAACCCCAAATATAAAATATTGAAGTGAAAAAAATACATGCAGATTGCGCATAATATTGAATCGTCTGTACACGCAAAAAAAAAATCTGTATAAGATTGAGCAATCCTACTTGGTAAAACTTTTTTCATACCAAAAAATTTTTTTTACCAAATTTTTGCTAAAATTATGCTTGTCCATGTTAAAGTAACATCAGTAGCGCTTTAACCCTTAGGGCACACTGGGCACGTGCCCAGGGCCCGACCTCAAGGGGGCCCCCAGAAGTAGAAAGTATAACATATTCGCTTACAAAAAAAAAAAAATTTTATACAAATTTATTCAATAACACTTAGTCGGTTGAGTTAACAATAAGGCTGAGTATAATTTTTAATTTTATTTTTTTTTTTATTTATTTATTTTTCTTGTCTAGGTTCCATTTCTTAAAACAGTTAATAACATGAATTGAACTTGTACCAATTAACTATAATAAATATAAATTTAAAAGCTTTTTCTTGTCATTCGATTTAAAATTTTTTTTTTCAAGTGGGGCCCCCAAATACTTGTGTGCCCAGGGCCCCTGACATACCTTAACCCGGCCCTGAGTAACATAATTCATTTTTTATGTAAAATAACCAAGTAGCTTGCACAATAACGCATATTACTTGCTCAAAAATTTATCGAAAGAAAACAAAAAAAAAAAAAAAAAACAAATACAGACCGCCATTTTCATTTTGTATTTTTGTGTGCGTTGTTCGTTTATTTTTGTGTTATAAAAACGTAAAAAGGAAATTGATAAATAAAATAAAAATAAATTAATAAATAAAAATAAATAATTAGTTTTCTAAAAGATAAATAAATGTAAAATAAAAGAATGTTAAAGTTAATTTTTCTTTCATCACTTAAAACACCATTCATTAAGAAAAAACAATGGAGTCCCAGACGTACGTTTCGATGAATAACAAATGGAATGATAAAGTGAGTATACCCGCATTCCGAAGACACCAATAAGGTTTAATAGATTTTTAGTTAAAAATTAGTGTTTGGTAATAATTTTCTATTTTTACAGGTTAGGTTAGGTTAGGTTGTAAGTGGCTGCTGACGTTTTACGTCAACACACGTAGACTCTGAGGTCCATTGTGATACCACGGGACCGTAATAGGTTTCCCTACTAGTCCCTGTCGTTAAACCATTTTGAGCTTCTTATAAAACTCCTTAGATGTTGAATTTTGACATCCAACAAATCAGAAAGATCGTACAGCTCCCTAGATCCCAGTAAAGCAAGTCTCTGACCAGAAAGTGCCGGGCAATGGCAAATAAAGTGTTCGATAGTTTCCAACTCCTCTTCATCCATGCAACTTCGGCAAAAGTCATTCGACGGCACATTTAACCGCTCTGCGTGCTTCCCTATAAGACAGTGCCCGGTAATTATAGAAACCACCGTCGAAATCTCTCCTCTTGGAAGCGATATCAGCTCACTTGTGCGCCCCTGATTAAGAGAAGGCCAAATCAGTCGTGTTGTCTCACACGTCCATCCATTTGCCCATCTTTGATAAGTCTCCGTCGCAGAACAAAGCCGTAGGTTTTGCTTGCAAGTTTCTAGAGGCATACCAACACATTCCAATTCTGTTGGAACCTGTAAGGTAGTTCCTAGTCTTGCAAGCTCATCGGCTTTGCAATTCCCTGGAATGTCTCTGTGCCCTGGGACCCATATGAGTCGTATGTTAAACTGCTTGGCCATCTCATTTAAAGACGTGCGGCAGTTAAGGGCAGATCTTGTTTTCAGAAACATTGAATCCAGGGACTTGACCGCGGCTTGACTGTCAGTATAGATGTTGACTGCGGTTGTAGACAAGACATTGCAGCTCCACCAGTCAGCCACTTCTTTTATTGCCAGCATCTCTGCCTGGTAAACACTGCAATGATCTGGCAATCTACGAGCCAGGCTCAACCCAAGCTCTTCCGAATAGACTCCAAAGCCCACTTGTTCGTGGTTTAATAGATTTTTAGTTAAAAATTAGTGTTTGGTAATAATTTTCTATTTTTACAGGGTACTGCTAAATAAATGTTTGAAGCTATGGCGAATCCTTCACTACAATAAAGAGCGTGGACACCAATCCTGCCTTTAGTTATAAAATTAAAACCTAAAAACCCAAAGCCAAGGGAGTCCAGACCTGTTTTGATGAGTTACAAATGGAATGACAAAGTAAGTGTTCCTCCTTACCAAGAGACCAATGGGGTTTACCAATTTTTTAAATTAAAAATTTATGTTTTGTAACAATTTTCTATTTTAACAGGATGCTTTTAAATAAATTCGTGAAGCTATAGCGGATCCTTTACTTCAAGAAAAAGCGTAGGCAGCAGTCGCTGGAGAAAATTGTACAAAATGGGTTAGTTGGTCGGTGGTAAATTAAATCCTACACAACATTTATTATATTAATATGGATTTATTCTGTGAAAATTTTAAATTCAACAAATATACAAATTTTTACAAAAATTTATTGAAAATTTATTTTAGCATAAATGTGGTAATTTTTAGCATTATTTTTAGTCATCTTTTCTAATAATTTTGGTATATTTTACCACATCTCTTTTGGTATATTTTACCAAGTTTTTACTTAAATAGCATTAGCATTTTCTTCAAAATTTTTTACATAAGCGTTTTGGCTAAATTGCGAAAACTACTTCGTCGGTTGTAGTTTTAGCATATTTTTGGTAAAATTATGCCAGATTTTTGCTCACTCCGACACAGATTTTTTTTTGCGTGTAGAGGCCTATAGAAAAAAATACAAAAAATAGCAAATGTAGTTGTACCTGTATGTAAAAAAATATTCAAAAATTAAATAAAAATAAACGTTTTTTGTGTAAAATGGCTTATCTTATAAAATTCCCGGATTTCCGGGGAAAAATTAAAAAAATTCCCGGGAATTCCCGTCAGTCTTTTCCGGACCCCAAACACTAGTTGAATTGTATAATTCAAACGAAAACACATTAAAATTTGTATAATTACAAAGTGTTATCCGTTGCCATTTTTATTAAAAAAATTTGCAAAACACACAAAAACCAAAATTTTGTTTTCTCAATATATTATATTTGTTTTCATTTTAAATAAACACTATAAAATTAAAAAGTCGAAAGCAAAATATTATTTGTTGAAAAATTTCAAAATTTTCTGATACGTTTTACTTTTCAAAAAAAGTATAACGTATTATTTACAAATAGTGTTGTAAAATTATTGAGTATTTGAGTACCGAGTACTCAATACTGCCTATTTTTTAAAGTACTCTATACTCAAAAGTAACTACTCAATACTTTCAGGGTTGTATTTTTTACTTAAAGTGTATAGTTTGACCAATAAAATATAACCATGAAACGCACCTCCGTGCATGAAAAAAAAAAGAATTAGAAGACGAAAATTGAACCGTCGTAGTAAGATCACGATCGTCAAGTAACTACAATTACTACATTAAATTAAAAATATTTATTTAGCGCTTTTTGAGTCACTGTTTTGCCTGTAAAAAGTGGGCATCACTGCAGAGAACATAAATATTTACACAAAATTTGTCGATATGTATTACCAACTAGCTTTAACTAGCCGTTAAGTAAAGGCAGAATAAAAAAACGCTAATTCCATATCACGATACGTTATAGATGAAATAAAATTTGTATAGAGTACAAAACCAAATGGTCGATTGCCTAAAACTATTCGCTTTGTGGAAACCGTCGTTTAAAACTGTAGTTAGCATTGTATTTCTAGACACACATACACGTTTAGATATGCTTTCAGATTTTCTCTGACTACGGCAGGTAGGTTAACGTATTTGTTTCTAACTAATTTTTATTCTGTTCGTGCTAAGAGTAGTAAGAGTATTCGCTGCCCTTCTTATATGTGTGTATATTAGGGTGCCACGAAACATGACTTTTTTCGAATTTCATCGGGCAAGTTATGGTTCGTTTTGGTCTTAAAACTCTATGTTTAAATTTTTAGCCAAATCGGGCAAAATTAATACAAGCCGGGGGGTGGTTAAAGTTTTGCCCTAAAAATTTTCACGTAGCTTGATTTTTCTTTAATCGTTTGTTCGAAATCTTTTTTTTGGCGTTTGTTATTCTTCACGTTAGCTCAAAATCGTTTAACGAAAATCGCTCAATCAAACATACACTCAGAAAATTATGTAAGTGACTACATGTTAGTTGTTTGTATATTTTACAGTAGTTAGTTGTTTTCAACTACAAAGTCAGTTGTTTTTGTGTGAAAAATATCAAACAACTATTTCTGTTAGTTATTTTAAGTAGTTTTTTTGAACAACTAACAAAAAAGTACTGTGCTGTAGTAACAGTTATTTAAAGTAGTTAATTTTATTTTTTTATCTCCGAAAAATTTTCGAAGTATTTTTCCACAAAATTAAAATAAGTTTTGGTTCCTTTTTTTTTCATAACTTTTTTTAAAAAAAAACTTGGAAAAAATTTTGGTCTTCAATTTTTTTTTATGAAAAATTTTTATTTTTACTACATTTTAGTTGTTTTGACTACAAATGTTAGTAGTTTTTACTACATAAGTCAGTTGTTTTTTGTCAGTCAAAATAACTGACATTGTTAGTTGATTTAACTGAAAAAGTAGTTGACCCCAAAACAACTTACACAGTAGTTATTTTAACTGACAACTTTCAGTTGATTTTACTAACATAATTTTTTGAGTGTACTATTAAAGACATAAAAAATAAGTATTTTAATTTCAGGCGTGTTTTCTTCGAGTTTTTTATATGTTACTATAACTACTTGTAAAAAAACAGTATCACTACTTAACTTTACTATTTTTGGCAACACTTTTTTTCTTTGAAATGTACTTGGTATCACTTTATGTTTATTATTTTTTATTAAACTTATTTTTATTTAATTTATAAAATTGATTACATAATTGAAACACTTGTTTTTTTTTTGAGAATTTAAATTAATCAAACTTATTTTTGGATTTGTTTTTATTTTTTATTTGACTTTTCAAAATAAAAAAACAGTGTTGGTTAGTGATATAAACGAAAATTTCAAGATTTGGCACCACTTTTATAAATACTTAACTTTTAAGAATATAAAATAACCCTACTTATGAAGTGTATATCTACTTAAATTTGTATCGGAATTTTATAACAAATTCGAAAAAAACACACCTTTCATCGTTTTTTTGGATGCTTCAGTATGTGGGTCAACAGTTTTTGTTTAACACTCGGTTTGCAACACCTTCAATAAATTTTAATCAAAAAATAATTTATGGAACGCCATTATTATTGAACGAACATCGATGCCCAAATTTTATTTCGAAAATGCGGGACAAACTCCCGAAAATTACGGGATTTGAAAAAATTTCGCGAGACAAAAATATTTTTATGAACAAAAAAATAAAAATTTAGCAGCATGTGCGTTTAGAAAAAGAAAAAAAAATTATGCCAAAAGTTGTGAAATATAGAATACATTCCGGGACAAATATTAATAAAATTTTCCTTGGGCAATTATGGTTCAGAGTTGCATCTCTTAAACAGAACAGTGTGTACTTAATGCTTTTATCCCCCTTATGAGCTAAATTACACTCAGAAAATTATGTAAGTTACTACACGTTAGTTGTTTGTATATTTTACAGTAGTTAGTTGTTTTCAACTACGAAGTCAGTTATTTTTGTATGAAAAATATCAAAGTTATTTTAAGTCGTTTTTTTTAATAACTAACCAAAACGTACTGTAATGTAGTAACAGTTATTTAAAGTAGTTAATTTTAGTTTTTTTATCTCTGAAAAATTTGCAAAGTTTTTTCAAAAAAAAAAAAATTTCGTTTTTTTATTTTTCACAACTTAAAAAAAAAACTTGGAAAAAATTTGGTCACAATATTTTTTTGGAAAATTTTTTTTTAAAAAAATATTTATATTGTTTATTTTATTTTTACTACATATTAGTTGTTTTGACTACAAATGTTAGTAATTTTTACTTCATAAGTCAGTTGTTTTTTGTCAGTTAAAATAACTAACATTGTTAGTTGATTTAACTGAAAAAGTAGTTGACCCCAAAACAACTTACAAAGTAGTTATTTTAACTGACACTTTCAGTTGATTTTACTAACATAATTTTTTGAGTGTAGTCTCAAAGGCGGCATTGAAATAGTTCTAATAGTGAGCTCTCTTTCTCGCATCTTTAGAGACTAATTTAGCTAAAGTAAATTTTAGTACACACACATTTCCATTTTGAAGATACAACGCTGGACCAGGACTGTGATCACGTAAAACATTAGTTAACTATCGTCGATTTTTGGAGCCTTGTTGCTCCTAAACTAATCAAAATATTTCCAATTTTTGTAATGTTTCTGGATTAGACATCACTCTTTAATAATTTAATAAAGAAAAACTTTCAGATTTCCCTTCAAAACGATATGTATTTTGATGTCGTTTATGCATCGTCTATCGTTTTCGTTTTACGTGATTAGCCCCCAGAACTTCTCCATGGAAATTTTATAAATATTTTTCCCGGAATGTATTCTATGTATAAATTTTGGCGTACATTTTTTTAAAAATATTTTTTTCAAGCAAGCACTGAGATTGCAAACTTTTTTGTTCTTTTTTCCTTAAAAAGGTCCTAAATCTCCATCATTTGGGGGCAGTGTTCGAAAAAAAAAACGGTACGTTATATAACGTACGGGTTTTTCCAAAGAACACATTCACTAAAATTCACTAAAATTTTCACTAAAATTTTTTTCGTGTACGCAAACAGAATACCGAACGTTATGTTTGCGAATTGACGAACTCGAACTTTACGATAACGTACTGCACTATAAACAGAAACGCTACATCGTAGTGGTTGTGTGTTTTGACGATTGATACAAAATAAAGTACTTTTGTGTACTGTTTCCGTACTTAGCAGATTTTTTGTTTTAAACTTAAAATGGCGATATCTCGAAAACTAAGCAAGATAGGGCAAAACGAAGTCCACACATGTGAAGTGGCCCGGCGATACTATGGAGATTCTAAGAACCAAAAATATGCTCCGATTTGCTCTATCTTGCTTCTTAGTTTTCGAGATATCGCCATTTTAAGTTTTTGAAAAAAATCTGCTAAGTACGCAAACAGTACACTAAAAGTACTTTATTTTGTTTGTGTACATAGCACAGAACATAATCGTAAAGATTATTAAGCATAACGTTCGGTATTCTGTTTGCGTACACGAACACAACCACTTAAAATAATTTTTAGAGTTTCTGTATTTCTAGTTGGGAATGTGTTTGCGTATTTCCATCGGCATAGTTCAGTACAGAACACTAAAGGTACCTACAGACAACGCAATATTATGTACAATATTCAATTATATTGATGGTGTGTGGGTAAGATTGACCATTG
Source organism: Pegoplata infirma (assembly GCA_963921195.1). Classification (NCBI taxonomy): domain Eukaryota; kingdom Metazoa; phylum Arthropoda; class Insecta; order Diptera; family Anthomyiidae; genus Pegoplata; species Pegoplata infirma. Next base: position 674,932 of record OY992541.1, read on the forward strand.
TACAATCGTCAATATTACCCACACACCATCAATATAATTGAATATTGTACATAATATTGCGTCGTCTGTAGGTACCTTAACGTGGGGGGAGGGGGGTCGGTAGGGGTAATTGTGGGGGCACATTTCCTCTCGAATAAGTGTTAAAAAAAATAATTCTTATGCTTTTTGCACTAAAGAAATACAAATTTATCATTATATAAAAAAAAAACAAGTAAGAGTGTTAAATTCGGCTGTGCCGAATCTTTTATACCCTCCAACATGCAAATAAATAAAAAAAAAAATTGCAGGGGCGTCTTTTTTTTTGGGAGGGGGGGTCGGTAGTGGTAATTGGGGGGCACAATTCCTCTCGAATAAGTGTTAAAAAAAAATAGTTCTTATGCTTTTTGCACTAAAGAAATACAAATTTATCATTATATAAAAAAAAAAAATTATTCCACGCCCATAAAAGGGGGAGGGGCTGACCGTAAAACGATATTTTCTAATTCCGTGGGTCCAAATGCAGGACCTTGAACTTCTTGTAGCATAAAAATGTTGGATTTGTTAAACAAAAACACAAAAAATCATGTAAAAATATGATATTTTTCAGAGGTTGGTTTAGTTCTTCAAGGGGGAACTTTTTCCCCCCTGGTCCGATTTTGCCCATCTCCGAACTTAACCAGCCTATGAACATAAGACATATATGTGCCAAATTTCAGGAGTCTATCACTTTTTTTTTGGACTGTATCGTGTCTTCCACAGACGGACGGACGGACAGACGGACGGACGGACGGACAGACGGACATCGCTAGAATGTCTTAGAATCGATCACTGATCAATAATATATATACTTTATGGGGTCCTAGACCGATATTTCGATGCGTTACACACGGAATGACAAAGTGAGTATACCCCCATACTGTAGTTGGAGGGTATAAAAAAAAAATTATTCCACGCCCATAAAAACGGACCGAAAAACGATATTTTCCAATTCTGTGGGTCCAAATGCAGGCCCTTGAACTTCTTGTAGCATAAAAATGTTGGATTTGTTAAACAAAAAATCATGTAAAAATATCGTATTTTTCAGAGGTTGGTTTAGTTCTTTAAGGGGGAACTTTTTTCCCCCTTGGTCCGATCTTGCCCATTTACAAACTTAACCTGCCTAGGAACATAAGACATATTCGTGCCAAATGTCGGGAGTCTAGATCTTTTATTTTGGACTGCATCGTGTTAACTACAGACGGACGGAAAGACGGACGGACGGACATCGCTAGAATGTCTTAGAATCGTTACTGATGTTAAATATATATACTTTATGGGGTCCTAGACCGATATTTTGATGTGTTACACATGGAATGACAAAGTGGGTATGGGGGTATACTGTAGTTGGAGGGTATAAAAATGACATTTTTCAGTTTCTTATGGCGCGTTTTTTCTTTCTAACCTAATTCGTAGAATAATTTGAAAAAATTAACCATATGGTTCAAGACTACTTTTTTGAAACCTGTCACTTATGTCGAGTCTACATTAGTCTGTGACCTCATCCTGAGTCCAGTGGTATCACTTTTGTCGGGGGCAAACTCCCACAAGGGAGTGGGTGTGACCAGAGTCATAGAGTAGGATAACAAATGGCGTTTGAAAAAGTAGTAAACAAAAACCATATGGTATTGTTTACGAAATTTTATCACAAATCGAAATTTGAACGAGATGGAAGATACCAGTTTTACAGTGAGAATGCAGATTGTTTTTTGTCTCTCTTTGCTTTGCGTTTGAACCACAGACCATATAGACATGCAACACGAGTGCTTATTTTGGTACTTTCAATATGGACGCATACAAAATACTACTAAATTTACTTCTCTGCCTAGAATACGTGTGCCTGTACGTGTGAGCTTTTACATCTGTATTTTCGTTGTTCGTTTATGTTTTGTATGAAACATCAAAAGTTACACGCGCGTGCCGTCACTAATACATACACATGAGCGAAACACCCCTGGTTTGCACTTTAGTTTGGCATTGCCAGAATTTTCCAATTCTCTTTGGTGATGCCAGATCTACAAAACGGTCGATGGATTACTTTATAACTTTGGGTGCAACTTTAAAGATGCAAATGGAGGGGTGGACGTAAACATGACTTAAGCCCAGACTTTTTATACGAAATTTAAATGAAACATCAATTTCACATTTACTAAAATTCGCGCCGTTTTATATTACTTCATGGTTTTACTAAAGTATTATATGGAGTTCACACTAGCAACCTTAAACAAGTTGTTCAACAAAACACCAGGAGCAGAATAAAAACGTAATGGACACAGAACAAAGACTTTTTTAAACATCTTACTCTTGAACACTTCACTTTTTCGTTTTCCCCATACAATTTTAATGTCAAACGGCGTTTTATTTTGACAGATAAATTGTATGGGGAAAACGAATAATTAAACTAGTTTAAATGAATTTGAATATCGTATTTTTTACTGTTATTCCACATTCAATCAATGCATACTTTCATACATTTAATGACAAAATTCATTAAACGTTTTAAACAAGTGCTACGTATATTATTATTTCCATGTAAGTTTTCATTGAATGGAACTTTAATGACACCAGTTTCATTGATCAAATGAAACCTGTCTTCGGTTGAAAACGTGAGTCATTTTTCATTTAGCTTATGTCAATTTTCATTATTTTCACGAATCTTTTCTTTAGTGTAAAAGCAAAAAAAAAACGTAAACATTTAATCATTTTTAATGGAGGAACTAAAGGAACCAATATATATATGGGGCATTCCATGTCAAATCGGACACTTTGAATAACATTTTTTTTAGATTTTCCCAATTTGTTGTCAGTTTTTAGTACCCTTCGAAAACTCCTTCGTTGAAAATTTTCAGATTTTTATGATGACCCGTTCAGAAGATATCGAGTTTTTTAAAATTGGTAGTTCGTTCCCTTACTCAAATTTCTTTTACTCATAACTTCTTCAATAATGGTCCAAATTGCAATTTTTTTTTTTCAAATTCTTTGTTTTTTATGTACTTTAAAAAACAAATCCAAAAAAATTCTAAAAAGTGATTTAGTATGCGATTTTTAAGTTTTAAAATTTAAATCTCATTTTTGAAAATGTATGTACTCTCTGATTTTTTTGAAATTTTTTTGTATAAAACTCCTATCGATTCAACAAATTTTTTGCCCAGTACACTGATAGAAAAACGCTTTATATCACTAATGAATGGAATTCATTAACGTTGTTTCATTGTAACAATGAAATTTTTCATATGCTGAATGAAATTTCATACATATTGTGCAAGATATTCATTAATTTTGATTCATTAGATTTCGTAGTTTCATTAAAAAATTTCATTAAGTTTTGTTTACAAAATTTTCTGTTTTTTGACACTTGTCGTGTCGCGTCTGTTTAGTCTGTTAGTTTACGCGCGCAAAAAACAGCTGATCAGAGCGTGATTTTTTCTAAGAATTTTTTACGAAATTTAAAATGAAATATTGTTGATTAATTATAAATATTTATTAAACTCACGTTGTTTTAAATTATTTCGGGGGTTTACTTATGTATTAAAAGTACGACCTGCAGCCAAACAATAACAACTAAGAATTAGCCATCAAAAAGGTCAACTATAAAAACATACATAGTAAACGTTATAGTAAAATTTTGTGTGAGAAAACTGAGTGAAATCTATAGATAAAATAAAAAATATGTGAAAGTGTTTTTTTAACTTGGTTATTATGTGATTTTTTCAGATTTTTTACGAAATTTTAAATAAAAACTAAATTAATAATTTACTAATTTTTGTGATGTTTAATATTAGTTTGTGGTTTAAATTATGTATTACAATTTAAGGTTGGAGTAAAATTTTGTGCGAGAAAACTAAGTGAAAATTATTTTTTATTATTTTTAATTCTATAAAAAGATCTTTACAATTTCATACATATATTTCATTTTAAAAATAAAAGTAACATTTATTCAATAAAAGTATTTCATTTCAAAAATAAAAAGTAGGATTTATTCAATGAAAGTATTTCATAAGAATCAAATAATTTTTTCATTAAAGTAATGAAACATTTTCATAAAATACAATTTATATTTTGTATGAACAATTTTCATTAATTTAATGAAACTTGTTCTTGCAATTACATTTAATGATACCAATTTCATTAATTCAATGAAACCCTACATAGGTTCCTTTTTAACGTCATTTTTCATAACATTAATGTAAATTTTCATTATTGTCATGTACAAATTTCTATCAGTGTAGGAATTCCGGTAAATAATTTTTTTATTTCCCGTTTCCCGGGAAATTTAGAAGTCCGGGAATTTTCAAACGCTAACTGTATCTATTACCTATACTCAGGGCCGGATTAGCCATGTCGGGGCCCCTAGGCAATGCATGTCTCGGGGCCCCTTCAGACTTTTTATAATTCCAAAAAAAAAAAAACACAAATTTTCCAAGCACAATGTAAATATTTTCTTAATTACGCTGTTTTTTGTCAATAGTTTACCCGTTTCTGGAATTCTCTTTTCCTTTTTGACCTTCTTAGAAGTAATGTTTCATTTCCTGGAAGCCTTTTTTAAGAAAAAGTATTTTAAAAAATTGCTTCTAAGAAGGCCAAAAAAGCATAAAAGAACTCAAACAAGTAAAAAAGTTAAATTCGGCCTTGCCGAATGTAGTGATACCCTCCACAATTTCAAAAAGATTATTGCAAAAAACTTTATTTAAAAGGAAATTACTTTTGCAAAAAAAAAAAAAATTAAAAAAAAAAAATTTCCGCGAAAAAAAAATTTGGTAAAAAAAAAAAATCCGCGATTTTTTTCTTTTTTTGTCAAAAAATATGTTCGTACTTGTTATAATACCATTTGGTGTTCAATTATGTTCCTATATGTCAACCAGAAGCCAAATTAAAGCATTTTGTATTTTTAGGTTATGTTGAATGTACTGAAGTTTTTGAGGTCTGCTTACATTTTCGTTCATAACTTTTGAACCGCTGAACCGATATCGCTCAAATGCAATACCAAACTTCTTGGGAGAACTTCCAATAAATATGTTAAGTTTCAGTCATCTCTGTGCAATATTTTGTTCGTGATAGCATTTTCCACAGACAGACAAATACTTTATGGGGTCCCAGACCGATATTTCGATGACTACGTGGAGGGTATAAAAAGGGGTAAAATAGAAGCAGTGTTCGATTCCCACCAGAGGCCTTGATCTGTTATGCTACCACGACACGAAGGTAATTTTTACCACTTTTCGGTTAAACCAATTAAATTAAAAAAAAATTAAATTAAATTAAAAGCTAGGGCCCCTAGCTTTTCTTCTTTGAAAATTGTACCAACAAAATACTCATCGCTGTGAAAAGAATAATTTTTAACATTTCCCTATTTATTATTCCATGTTTACAGTGGTATTTTTTACCAAGTAATAATTTTCAGTCAAAGAAATACTTGGGCGCATTTTTTTTACCAAGTAATAATTAAAAAAAAGCTAGGGGCCCCGTGGGCCCCTAATACTTTTCAGTCAAAGAAATACGTAGGCACATTTTTTTACCAAGTAATAATTAAAAAAAAGGTAGGGACCCCTAGCTTTTCTTCTTTGAAAATTTTACCAACAAAAGACTCATCGCTGTGAAAAGAATAATTGTTAGCATTTCCCTATTTATTCTTCCATGTTTACCTAGTATTTTTTACCAAGTAATAATTTTCAGTCAAAGAAATACGTGGACGCATTTTTTACCAAGTAATAATTAAAAAAAAAAGCTAGGGGCCCGTGCTTTAAAAAATAATAATAATAAAAAAATAGGGGCCCCTAGCTGATGCAGGGCCCCTAGGCAGTTGCCTACTTTGCCTTAAGGGTAATCCGGGCCTGCCTATACTGTACAGAGAAAATTTATGTATTTTGTTTTGCTTTCAATATTCGCACAGTTGCAAGCTGTCAAATATACATTTTCTGCAGCAAATGCATTAAAGGAATTTGGCGCCTAATTACTCAGTGCGTTTTTTTGGCACTTTATTTGGCGCCTAATTACCCAGTGCGTTTTTTTTGGCACTTTAAATCAATTGTTTAGAAAAAAGTTTTAATTGAAAGTACTCTCAAAAAATTATGTTAGTAAATTCAACTGAAAATGTCATTTAAAATAACTACTTTGTAAGTTGTTTTGGGGTGAACTACTTTTTAGGTTAAAACAACTAACAGTGTTAGTTATTTTAACTGACAAAAACAACTGACTTATGTAGCAAAAACTACTTACATTTGTAGTCAAAACAACTACCATGTAGTAAAAATAAAATAATCAATATATATTTTTTTTTTTAAAAAATTTTCAGAAAAAAAATTGAAGACCAAATTTTTTCAAAGTTGTGAAAAATAAAAAAACAAATTTTTTTTTTTTTTTGAAAAAAACTTTGAAAATTTTTCAGAGATAAAAAAAATAAAATTAACTACTTTAAATAACTTTTAATACATTACAGTTTTTTAGTTGTTTGATATTTTTCATACAAAAACGACTGACTTTGTAGTTGAAAACAACTCACTACTGTAAAATATACAAACAACTAACATGTAGTAACTTACATAATTTTCTGAGTGTAGAAGGTATGTTTTATCTAAAAAATTAATGTTTGTGGACTGTGTTAAGTTAACATTTGTGATATAAACTATGTTTTCATGGACTGCAACTTTTAAAATTCGATCGGATTCGGTCCGATTCTTTGTATTCATAAATAATGGCTCTAAATTTTACCACACTCAGAAAATTATGTAAGTTACTACATGTTAGTTGTTTGTTTATTTTACAGTAGTTAGTTGTTTTCAATTACAAAGTCAGTTGTTTTTGTATGAAAAATCAAACAACTATTTCTGTTAGTTATTTTAAGTCGCTTTTTTGAACAACTAACAAAAATGTACTGTAATGTAGTAACAGTTATTTAAAATAGTTAATTTTATTTTTTATTTCTGAAAAATTTTCAAAGCTTTTTTCCATAAATTAAAATAAATTTTCGTTTTTTTTTTATTTTTTACAACTTTTTTAAAAAAAAAAAAACATGGAAAAATTTTTGTCTTCAATTTTTTTTCTGAAAAATTTTTTGAAAAAAAAAATACATTGATTATTTTATTTTTACTACATTTTAGTTGTTTTGACTACAAATGTAAGTAGTTTTTACTACATAAGTCAGTTGTTTTTTTATCAGTTAAAATAACTAACATTGTTAGTTGATTTAACCGAAAAAGTAGTTGACCCCAAAATAACTTGCAAAGTAGTTATTTTAACTGACATTTTCAGTTAGTTTTACTAACATAATTTTTTTAGTGCAGCATCAGAATCTGTCCGTCCGTCCGTATGTCCATCTATCGGTTTAAGCACGATACAGGTCGCAATTTTCAATCAAATGACTTGAAATTTGAAACTTAAGCATATTTTGGGCCATTGAAATTGGAGAAAATCGGTTCATGTTAAGACCTAGCCCCCATACAAACGCCCCCTTTAGATTCGGCTTAATTGACTCTAATAACCGTATTATAATAGACATCGCTTTGAAATTTAGCAGGTTATCAAATTTTGTATGCAGAAATCTTCATTTCAAATTTCAAAGGAATCGGGTCAGTCCTTCTGGTAGTCCCCATACAAACCACCATCCCGATATTTACATAATTCCCTCAAAATTCATGAAAATGGAAATATTTGATAAAAATGTTATTTTTAGGTGTTAAACGTGTACTTTAGTAACCTAATCAAATCGGAATGTAATTGGACCATTTCTGGACTTAGTCCCCCATATAAAAATTTCGACCGATATTCAGTTAAATCGGTCTATTGTCAAAAAAATAAACAAATTCCACTAAAATTTGATCTGTGTGTGTTTCTACACTAAATAAAGATCTAACAAAAGACAGATCCAATCGGTCCATGTTTGGACTTGGGACCCATTTTCCGGAAAACACTGGTGTAGGGTATTATATGGTCGGTCTTGACCGACTATAACTTTCATACTTGTTTTTTCCCTGTTGATGTTTACTAACTGTATGTATTTTAAGAATTCTGAACTTTTTAATCTTAATCCGGTCTGCAAAAAACAAGCCTATTTTAAAATTTAATTCTTTATAAATTTTATAATCGCAATTAAGCATTAGGAATTATAATTTTACATTTCCGAATTAAGCGCCGCTAGATTAGGTACTTCGGCCACTGTGGGGCGGGCCAAAAAAAATTGACTTTTCTGATTTCCTTGGTCCAAGTGCAGGTCAATGAACTTCGTATAGTATAAAAAAGGTATATTTCATAACATGTAAAACAATTGTTTTTCAGAGGTAGTTTTAGTTCTTCTAGGGGGAACTTTTTTCCCCCTGGTCTGATTTTGCCCATCTATGAACTTACAAGGGAAGTCTCCCTAGTGTCACCCGCGGATCTTTATGGAATTGGTTTTATTTTGTAGATCAGAAAAAATAAAGGGACACACTAATTATTTTTTAAAGGCCCAAATTCATATTTAGGGGGTAAAAAGGAGGGGTGAAGACAAGGCCATTTTTCAGTTTTTTCGTTTATCTCCTATATTATGTTAGAAACCTAGTCATGTTACATACCAAATGAAAGGTCTATGGAAAACATATCTTCGTGTGCTAAGAACGTGTCGAAACATGCACAACTTTTCGTGATATTGAGCAAAATGACAAAATTTTAGGACATTTTTGTTAATAAGTCGAAAAATATTTACTTTTTTGGCACGTTGTTAGCATCACGAGATAGGTATTTTAAATACCTTTAATCTGATAACAAATAAGTTGATATTAATTTTGAGTAAATAGGAGCAAATCGTAAAAAACTGAAAAAGGTAAATTTCCCCCCATACAAATCGAACCCCTCTAAAAATGAGTTTGGGCCGCTAAAAAAAATAAGTGTCGAATTAATTTTCGTTCTGAACAATATATACAAATTTTATAAAGATCGGAGAGTGACACCAGGAAGACTCTCCGTGTAAGCTATAAACTTCACTGATGACTTATTTTATTGAAATTTAAATTTTTGTATCGAATTTTCAAAAAAAAAATAATTTTTTATATTGAAATATTCCAAAATCAGTACAATCAGAACATATTAAAAAAAAAATCAGTACAAATCAGTACACCGTATTTTGATCAGTACACTTGACCAAAATTTAGTACATGTACTGATCAAATCAGTACGAATGGTCAGCCTACTTATAGTCCAAATTGTATGTTTCTAGGAACATTAGTGTAGAAAATACAAAATGTGCCAAATTGCCTTTTTCTCCCCTTTTCGCCCCTTAAAAACAGAATTTCAAGCCTCTAGCAGAAGATAAAAAATGTACCAATTCGGCGGAATTTTCAAAAAATATTTTTTCCAGAATGATATGTTAACATTAACCCCCCAAAGGCACGGGTAAGTTTTGTCCAAATTGGCTAAAAATTTAAACATAGAGTTTTTAGACAAAAACGAACCATAATTTTCCCGGCGATCGACGAAATCCGAAAAAAGTCATTATTCGTGCCACCCTAGTGTATATGTTTTTTGTTGTTGTCCATTGGAATTTCGTTTTAACAATATTGGTTATATTCATACGATGATGATAATGATGATGATGTTAATAATGATGAGAACTAAAAACAAGTGTCTGAGCTGGTAGTGGTAATAGCTGTCAGTAATAGTAGTGGTTTCGTACTAGAAAAAGTAGTAGTGTTTGTAGTAGTCATGTTAAGATATTATTATTTTTTAACACACCTTTATTTTACGTTTAATTAAAATAATTTTGCACTAAAAAAAAATTTAAATACATACTGAAATAATTAAATGCAAGTGTCACAATTTCAAATTAAAAACATTAAATGTTAAATTATTAAAATAAAAAAAGGTAAAAGGTTAAAAAAAAACACAAAAAAAAGAAAGTTTTCAAAACAATGTTTAAAATATTTCGGCTCGTCGTGTCTAAATTTCTCAAAATATATGTACATATGTGGGCTACAAATGTGTCTTAAAAAAATGTTCTTATAAAAATAGTTGTTACTTAGTATGCAGACCTACTACAGTGCGATTTTAATTATAATGAATCGAAATGCTATTTAAAAACTTTCTTTCTAACTGTAAGATTATAAAGTTGACGAACATCCATCTTTAGTCAAATCCAAATCAAGACAACTGGTCTGTCTCTAAACGGTTAACAAGGGAGAGCATCCGAACAATACAGTTAAATCAATAAGAAACCTAGAATAGTATTAATGTCAATATATAAGAAAAGAAATATGTTCGGAAACTTGGATCACCAGTGTAGTATGTGTTTACGTTTTGTATTATTTGACCAAGCATTTATCATGTTTGTTTAGGTGTTTGTTGTTTCTAACGACTATACTGGAAGTTATTAGTTGAAAGTACGACTTAAAGGAAAATATTCCAACCCTTATGAACCGACTTGTCTGGAAATTGTAATATATATAAAGTAGGCAATGCTAAGGTTGGGGGTTTCGGCTTTTTTGGCCATATTTGGGTAAACAAATAGCGCAAAATCGTTGTTTAGGATTTTACTATCGAGGTGAAATTTTGGGACATAGTGACGTGGTGGTAAATTTTACCCATTTTAATTTTAGTAAAACAAATTGTTAGACTTCTTTCTTTTTAATCATTTGCTTTTTAAAACTTAAGCTACAACATTAATAATTACAACGAATGTAAAACTAAAAAAAAAATCTTATTGTCAGTTCTTTTCTTCAAAACAGGTACTTTATATTACGAAGATTTTTTATATAAAAAAACATCAAATAAATAACTTATACACTCAAAATAATCACTCTGTTAAATACTCTGTAAAATGACTGTAATCTCAATTCAACAGATATTTGACAGAGTTTTCTGTCAAGATACAGATTTAAAGAAAAAACTTTGTATTTTGTTGCGACAAAAAAACAAAGTTTCCTCTGTACTATTACTTTTAACTTTGTAATCTTAATTTTACAGATAATTGACAGAGATTTCTGCTAAAATACAGATTTAAGCGAAATATTCTGTATTTTTTATAACCAAAAAACTAAGTTTTATCTGTATTTTTACTTATTTCTACACTCAAAATAATAACTCTGTAAAATACTCTGTAAAATGACTGTAATCTCAATTCAACAGATATTTGACAGAGTTTTCTGTCAAAATACAGATTTAAAGAAAATACTTTGTATTTTGTTGTGACAAAAAAAAAACAAAGTTTCATCTGTTAAATTACTTTTAACTCTGTAATCTTAACACTCTAATGCATAAGCTATTTCTTGTGAATATTTTTTAATCGTATTTATGGCCTCAAAAAACATGCATCAGAAATCAAACAATGCATTGGAGATAAAAAATATAGTATCACAAAGTATTTTCCGCCGATTGCATCCCAGCAAAAACATGGTAATAAATGTGAAAAGTAATCATTACCAAGTACATTATTTATAATGAGTACCCATTACCATTAACATTATTTTAAGCCCAAAAGTAACTACTTCTCAGTAATATGTTATAAAAGCACCTCTAAGTAATAATATCTTCTTGCACTTGCAGTTTTTAATCTTTACAATTCAATTAACTTAAAAAGTACTTAAAAACTTAATAATTTTAAAAAATTACGCAATTTTTAAGTTTTAGTAAAAACAAGTTACATTTCAGTTTTAATTAACTAATTATTTTACTTCTTATTGGTAATGGGTTTTTACTCCTTATTTGTAATCCGAGGCAGTAACTACTTATTTATATCCATACTCTTCACTAGTTATTTTTGTCTCACGCCCTAGTTTAAATCTTAGGGTTTTACCTTCAGGAAAACATTTTAACTTCTTTGATTTAAAAGTTTCTAAATTCTAAGGGGTTTTTTATAGACAAAAGCTAAAGAAAGAATCTTAAAATTTTGACTAATAATCATCAACTTTTGCAATCATCAGAACTTTTTCTTGAAAAAAATCATAGTAATCTAATGATTTTACTATAGGAAAAACATTAAAAATCTTTCATTCTCAAAACATATCTGGGAGTTCTAAATTTCCAAAAAATCTACGGAATCAAAATAAAAAAAAATATGAATATTTAACCGCTTTCGGGGGCATTCGTTTCTAGGACACCTAGACGCATGTTAAAGGGATCGCTTCAGAAATAGGTCTGGGTTTTTCTATTAAAAAAAAAAAAATACCAACAAATTAAAAAAAAATTGGCTTCCTATATTGAGCACTTTGCATTGGCTTCCTACGCCAATGCAAAGTGCTCAGATAAAAGCGTTTTAAAAACTATACGATATATGGTCTATATCTTCTGTTTTTGCATCGCGGGTCAAAATTGGGGTTTTCCTAAAATTAATAAAAATAAAATAATATCAAAAACAAACAAAATTTTTAATATATGGTTTTTGAATTGAGAAAAGTGTGAAAGAAAAATTTTAATTTTTCTAAAAATTTAGAAACAAACCAGGATGTCTTAAATTTCTAAGAAACAAATCAAGATGTCTTAATTTTTTAGAAAAATTTAAATTTTTCTTTCACACTTTTCTCAATTCAAAACCATATATAACAAATCAAAAAATTATAATACATAATTATAATAAGAGCCTGAGCTCGACTGTCTTTACAGAAACAATAATTTAAAATTTTTTATAATTATTTAAAAATTTAGAAGTTTGTCGAATATCGAAAACCTGCCGAAACGCGAGACCCAAAAAAACACACACTTTCTGCAAGGAGCTCAAAACTACTTATGTAGAATTTAAAAAAAAAAACTTTATGAAACAAAATATATCATTAAATATATCCCACACCGAAAAAAATCCATGCAACATTTTACGAAATAAAATTTCGTACTTGTTTCGTAACATATACGAAAATTAACTTTATATTACGAAAAACAAATTAGTCCGGACTTTCGTAGATTTACGAAACATACGAAAGTATTTCGTAATCATGAACATTTTTAATTTCCCTGCACGAAAAATTACCGTTCCTTGATAGGTCACGGAACCGAATGACCTATCACAAACTTTGAAACCTTTTATATAAAAAGTGTTAGGACTTACACTGAAAAACTTTTCAAAGTTTTTTTCAGAGATTCGAAATTTAATTTTAAGATTTAAAGCATATTTAATAAGGTTTTTAATTTTAAAACGCAAAAAAAAATGCAAAAATTCTTGTGTCCGAAAAAAAAAATTCTAAAGAAAATTAGTGAGAATGTTTTTTTTTTAAGAAAAATTTTAAATAAAATTCTTAAAAATTAAAAAAACTTTTTTTTTGTAAATTTACAAAAATCTATATGAACATTTCCATTTAACTTTTGATTTTAAAGTTTAAAAAATATTAAAATTTTGTTTGAAGGCACATCCAAATCGTTTAGTACGCGTATTAACATGCATTTAGTAAGTTCAAATCCGTTCGCGTGAAGAACTTTCCGCTGACGGCGCGAAAGTTATGACGGTTTGAAGATTTACATTGAAAACCAAAAATTTTAAAATTACAGTTATTATTAGAATTTGACAAAATCAACGTTAATTAATAAAATCCGGATTAATAACGTCCATTAACGTGGATATACAATCAGATTTTTACGTTAAAAGTTTGTTTTAATAAGTTGCTCTCTAAATGCTTGATATGCAATTTACGCGAAATCTAATGACGATGGACCAAATTAAAGGTCATATTCGGATTTAGCACCCTCAAATTCACACAAAAAATTATTGGCTAAAAAATTTAAATTAAATGTATTGATCAACAAAATTAAAATGAGTCAATCAATGTTTTGATTAAAATTTTTGCTATTTTTTGTTACCAATTTTCAACATACCAGATTTTTTTTCGCTTTAATTTATTTGAATAGATTAATTCAAAAATATAAAAAATAATCGGGCATTACTTTTTTTTTATTGTTGGCAACATATTGGAAAGCAAAAAAGATGAATTTTTAGATAATTTTGTCATAAGCTTACAATTCATTTGTAAAATCAATCATTATTTTGATTGACTTTAAACAAAAAATTGATCAAATTTTTGATCAAAATCGAAAAAATGTTTGATTGAAATAATTTTCAATCAATCACCTACAATTTGATGATTGGTATAACAAATTTTTTAATTGGAGGAGTTTCAATCAAAAAATTGATTGAATCCGCGTTTTTGTTGATTGAAATTGGTTTCAAATTTTTTCTGTGTTAGTTAAGAAACTTGTGCATTATGCAAAATTGTAAATTTTTTAAAGTGATGCAATTTCTGATTAATGAAATCTTGAAAGATGCATAAAATCCACAATCTTCAAAATTTATTAATGCCGCTCAATTTTGGAATAAAGCTTTATAAGTACCAGCAATTGCCATTTATAGAAATTAATTTTTATTAGCGGTTTGGGTGTGCCCTGGCGGTTTATCTGGAGACAAAATTTGCGCGTTTTCAGCGTGCAGTTACATTAAGTCCCAGTTTTTGCACACGGTCCATAAAACGCATTACAAGCAATCGTCTGAAGGGTATACTGTAAATCTAAATTCTTTTCGCGTGAAAATACAAGCAAAAGTTTAAAATCGTGAAATGTCAGATTTTTGCAAAATTTTTGCTAATCAAAATTTTAACACACTATATCGATTTTATTATAAACAAGTGAGAGTGTTAAATTCGGCTGTGCCGAATCTTAAATACCCTCCAAAATGTAAAAAAAAAAAATTGTCAGGGGCGTTTGTTTTGGGGGGGGGGGGGTGATGGGGGTCAGTGGGGGACGTTTAGAGCACTTTCCCTTTCCGATAAATATAACAAATGTGTCATTTATTTAACAAAAATACAAAAAAACATGTAAAAAAAGTGTATTTTTTCAGAGGTTGGTTCAGTTCTTCAAAGGGGCACTTTTTTCCCCCTGAGCCGATTTTGGCCATTTACAAACTTAACCTGCCTAGGACCATAAGACATATTCATGCCAAATTGCAGGAGGCAAGCTCTTTTATTTTGGACTGTATCGTGCCATCTACAGACAGACGGACGGACGGACATCACTAGAATGTCTTAGAATCGATCACTGATCAATAATATATATACTTTATGGGGTCCCCGACCGATATTTCGATGCGTTACAAACGGAATGACAAAGTGTGTATACCCCCATACTGTGGTTGGAGGGTATAAAAATCAAAAAATATTTGGATCACGCGATGTGCTAGCCACTTTTAAAAAATATTGCGAATGTGCCTCGCAAAAAAGTGGATTTTTGATGACTTTCCTCTCAACCTTTGTCTAGCTAGCTCTCCGCTCCTATTGAGGGCACATTCATGAGACCGGTTTTAAACTGTAGGGAATTACGACAGCTATCATTCTATCAGCTATCATTAGCTTTTGAAAAGTATAAAGCGGCACAAATTTGCTGATCAAAAAACGACGAAAAATTGAAAATTAAGTAATTTTAACTTCTAACCGTTACCACCAAATAACTTTTTATACCCTCCAACCACAGTATAGGGGTATACTCACTTTGTCATTCCGTTTGTAACGCATAAAAATATCGGTCGGGGACACTATAAAGTATATATATTATTGGCCTATGATCGATTTTAAGTCATTCTATGAATGTCCGTCCGTCCGTCTGTATAAAACACGATTCAGTCCAAAATAAGAGAGCTAACTCCTGAAAATTGGCACGAATGTGTCCCTTGGTCATAGGCCGGTTAAGTTCGGAAATGGGTAAAATCGGATCAGGGGGAAAAAAGTTCCCCCTTAAAGAATTTAAAAAAAGTCTCAAAAAACACAATTTTTTACAGTTTTTTTTTGCATTTTTATTAAACAAATGAAATCTTTTTATGTCAGAAGGTGTTAAAAGTCCTGCACTTAGACTCCGGGGGCTACAAAATTAAGTTTTTTGGGCCCGCCCCTTTTGTGGGCGTGGATTTAAAAAAATCATAAAAATTATGAGTAAATGGTATTACTAAAGTTAGAAAAGCATAAATAATAAATTAGTTAACATTTATCGCGATGGGTAAGGTATCCCCAACCAACCCCAAATAGCCCCGCCCCCAAAAAAACGCCTCTAATTTTTTTAAAATATATTTTAACATGTTTGAGGGTATCAAAGATTCGGCACAGCCGAATTTAACACTCTCACTTGTTTATTATTGATGGCACACCAAAATCATAAATACATCTTGTTTGAACAAGTATAGGGACCATATATTTTAAATCTTCGAAGAATACGTTGGACGGCGCAAGTACAATAGGCCAAAGAGTACATAATTTTTATGAAATTTTAATCGGCTTTTCCACATTTCTGAAGTTTGATTTGACTGATTGGCAATAATCATCGCCCAGCCCAAACCGCTGAAGCTAGAGACTTGAAATTTGAAATGTAGGTTCGGCTCCCAACAAAACCACCCACAAAGAAGGGATTTTTGGAAATTCCGATTCTAAGGGGGGAAAATAGGGCCCTTTGGGGGATTTTGTATCTTTTGAACTAATAGTCCTAGAAATTTCAAATTTTAACTCTAGGATCCTCTCGCGGAAATAAAATTACAAAAAAATATTTTTGGAAAATTCCGCCTCCAAGGGGGGGAAAATAGGGCAAATTGGTACATTTTTTATATTCTAAACAAATGGTCCCAGGATCTTGAAATTTGAACTCTATGAGCCTCTCGCGGAAATAACATTTTGGAAAAAGTAATATTGTAAATTCCGTTTCTAAGGTGAGGGAGGGGGAAAATAGGGCAAGTTGGTACATTTTGTATCTTCTGAACTAATGGTCCAACAATCTTGAAATTTTTAATATATGATACTCTCGCGGAAATAACATTTTGAAAAAAGTACTTTTTTGAAAATTCCGGTTTTGAGGGCGACAAAATGAGGAAAATAGGGCAATTGGGTGAGTTTTGAACTAATGGTCCTAGAAACTAGATATTTGGACTTTAGTATCCTCTCGGGGAAAAAAACATTTTTTTACTAAAATTTGTTCACTCAAAGTTTTTTTTCACTCAAAATTTTTTTTCACTCAAAATTTTTTTTTCACTCAAAATTTTTTTTTTACAAAATTTTTTTTACTAAAAATTTTTTTTTTACAAATTTTTTTTTTGCTCAAAACTTTTTTTCACCCAATTTTTTTTTACTCAAAATTTTTTTCACTCAATTGTATTTAATACTTCAGTTTTTTTACTTAAATTTTTTACTTAGAAGGTATTTTCACCCAAATTTTTTTTACTCAAAATTTTTTTTACTCTATTTTTTTTACTCAAAATTTTTTGACTCAAATTTAAATTTTTTTCTCATTTTTATTTTATTTTTGGGAATTTATTGATTTAATCACTTAAGTTTAGCGGGACATAGGACAATTTTGAATATTTTCGATCTTTTGAACTAATTTCAGAAACCTGAAATTTGGAATATAGGATCCTCTCGCGGAAATAATACTCTAAAGAAAGTACTTTTTTAAAAAATACGCTTCTAAGATGGGGAAATGGGAAAAAGGGCAATTTGCTACATGTTCTATCTTTTGACCTAATGGTCCTAGAAACTTAAAGTTGGGACTTTAAGATCCTCTAACGGAAAAAACATTCTGACACAAAGTTTTTTTTTTAAATTCTGATTCTAGGGGGTTTAAAGGGGGAAAGTAGGATAATTTGGTACATTTTGTATCTTCTGAACTAATGGTTCTAGAAACTTTAAAAATTGGACAATAGGATCCTCTCGCGGAAATAACGTTCTGAAGAAATTATTTTTTGAAAATTTTTCATTCAAATATTTTTCTATATTCTGAACTAATGGTCCTAGAAACCTAAAATTTGGACTATAGGATCCTCTCGCGGAAATAATATGCTGAAGAAAGTACTTTTTTAAAAAGGCACTTCTAAGAAGGGGAAAATGGGGAAAAAATATTTCTGACCTATTGGTCCTAGAAACTTAAAATTTTGGACTATAAGATCCTCTCGCGGAAAAACATTCCGAAACAAAGTTTTTTTCTCAATTCCGCTTCTAGGGTGGGAAAAAGTGGGAAAATAGGACAATTTACTTTACACTTTGTATCTTCTGAACTAATTTTCCCAGAAACTTAAAAATGTTGACTATGGGATCCTCTCGCGGAAATAACATTGTGAATAAAGTACTTTTCTGAAAATTACGCTTCTAAGGGGGAAAAGGGAAAAGAAGGACAATTTTGTGTCTGCTGAACTAATGGTCGTAGATACTTGAAATTTGGACTGTACGATCCTCTAGCGGAAATAACATTCTGAAAGAAGTACTTTTTGAAAATTCCGCTTCTAAGGGGGAAGTAGGTACTTTTCTGAAAATTACGCTTCTAAGGGGGAAAAGGGAAAAGAAGGGCAATTTTGTGTCTGCTGAACTAATGGTCGTAGATACTTGAAATTTGGACTGTACGATCCTCTCGCGGAAATAACATTCTGAAAGAAGTACTTTTTGAAAATTCCGAATTTTGGAAAATTTCGCTTCTAAGGGAGAAAAGGGGGAAAGTAGGACAATTTTGTATCTGCTGAACTAATGGTCCTAGATACTTGAAATTTGAACTGTACAATCCTCTCCCGGAAATAACATTCTGAAAGAAGTACTTTTTTGAAAATTCGTTTTTAAAGGGGGAAAAGGGGAAAGAAGGGAAATTTTGTATCTGCGGAACGAATGGTCCTAGATACTTGAAGTTTAGACTGAACAATCCTCTCGCGGAAATAACATTCTGGAAGAAGTACTTTTTTAGAAAAATCTGCTTCTATGGGGGAAAAAGAGGAAGTATAACAATTTTGAAATTTGAATCCTCACGTGAAAATAACCTTCTAAAGTAAGTAATTTTTTGAAAATTGCGCTTCTACGGGGGAAAAGGGGGAAAGTAGGGTAATTTTGTATCTGCTAAAATAATGGTATTTGACAATTTTGAAATTGAATGAATGAATGAATATATGATTTATTGAAAAATAAAATAACAGATTATAAAAATAATTTTAAATGATTTTTTTTAAATAAATCAAAAGTAAGACATAACATAAAATGTTGTGTGTCTAATTGGCAAAATATGGTAAATAAACTAAAAACAACTTATTTATATGATAACAAGTGAAATACATTTAATAAAATTCAGATATAATTAGATCCCTGTATTTTAAACAATTTAATAAATATTTGTAAAGACGCACGTAATCCTTGCCGTTCAATACTTCATTAACTTCTTCAAGTGATAGAACTCTTTTACCAAAAAAGTTTAAACGGTAACTGGCAAAAATAGGGCATCTGCCTATTAAATGATGTGTGTTTTCCTGTTCATTACAGTTACAGAGTGAACAAATGTTATCATTGTTTCCACTAAATGCACGAGCGTTTAAATTAAGAAGGCCACCTCTAGCTTTTAGTATCAAGCTAACGACGTGTGCAGAATTACCATCGCAAAAATATGGGCGGATATTATACTGTAGTGTGGGGTAAATATCATGAAATCTAGAGTCTCTGGCACTTACAATGAATTTCTCATATTCAGTGATTCTCAAAGATTCTAGAATTCGATTGTAAAAGAATTGAATATTAGTTCGCCAAATCTCAATATCCTGAGTTATACCAAGTTCATTACACAATGATTTCCAATGGGGAAGCCAAAAAGTATCCTGTCGCAAGTTCTCATCGGCAAGCAGCCGTGGAAGTCTATTGACAGGGAGATTTAGGACCTTTCTAATGTAACTAAAGTGTAAATTCAGTGTCTCCAAAAAAAGCGAGGGAAGACCAGTTTCGATATGCAACATATAATTAGGGGTATTTTTGGGGAGATATAACATCTTTTTCAAAAAGTAGCGCAACAATTTCTCAACTTCGTCGAAGTTAAGATAGCCCCAAACCTGTGCCCCATAAAACATTATCGATTTTGCTGCAGTATTAAAAATTTTAAGTTTGTTTGAAAAATTAATTTTTGGGTGGTGAATATAACTTAACCAGGTGGCATTTATCGCAGTTTTGGATAGGGAAAGTTTAGATTCGAGGTGTTTTCTAAAAGATAAATTGTACGTTAAATTAATACCAAGGTACTTGTATTCATTCACTACATCAATCAGATTGTCACCAAACTTCCAATATAGACCCTGGCTAATTCTTGTACCAGTTCTGAAAATCATTATCTTCGACTTATCGAGATTAATTTTCAAAAGCCACTGACTACAATAAACATACAATGCATCTATCATATTCTGCAACACCTTTGGAGAGTCTGATAGGAGCACAATGTCGTCGGCGTATAATAAAACTTTTACAACAGTCCCAGCAACAGAGATTGAAATTTGAATCCTCTCGCGGAAATAACCATCTAAAGTAAGTACTTTTTTGAAAATTCCGCTTCTACGGGAAAAAGGGGGAAAGAAGGGCAATTTTGTATCTGCTGAACTAATGGTATATGACAATTTTGAAATTTGAATCCTCTCGCGGAAATAACCTTCTAAAGTAAGTACTTTTTTGAAAATTGCGCTTCTATGGGGGAAAAAGGGGGAAAGTAGGGTAATTTTGTGTCTGCTAAGCTAATGGTCCTAGATACTTGAAATTTGGACTGTACGATCCTCTCGCGAAAAAAACATTCCGAAAGAAGTACTCTTTTGAAAATTCCGTTTAAAAGGGGAAAAGTAGGGCAATTTTGTATCTGGGGAAAGAAGGGCAATTTTGTACCTGCTGAATTAATGGTTCTAGATACTTTAAGTTTGGACTGTACGATCCTCACGCAGAAATAACATTCTGGAAGAAGTACTTTTTTAGAAAAATCTGCTTCTATGGGGAAAGTAGGGCAATTTTGTATCTGCTGAACTAATGGTCCTAGATACTAGAAATTTTAACTGTACGATCCTTTCGTGGAAAAAACATTCTGAAAGAAGTACTCTTTGAAAATTCCGTTTTAAAGGGGGAAGTAGGGCAATGTTGTATCTGCTGAACTAATGGTCCTAGATACTTGAAGTTTGAACTGTGCGATCCTCTCGCGGAAATAACATTCTGGAAGAAGCACTTTATTAAAAAATTCTGCTTCTAAGGGGGAAAAATGTGAAAAGTAGGGCAATTTTGTATCTGCTGAATTAATGGTCCTAGATACTTGAAATTTGGACAGTACGATCCTTTCGCGGAAATAACATTTTAACTTTTATGAAAATTCTGCTTCTATGGGGAAAAAGTGAGAAAATAGGGCCATTTTGTATTTGCTGAACTAATAGTCCTAGATAGTTGAAATTTGGACTATACGATCCACTCGCGGAAATTACATTTGAAAATTTCGCTTCTAAAGCTAAGTAAGTTGTTCACCGGTGAAAAAAAATGTTTCGAAACATCAATTAATTTGTAGCGAAAATTTGACAGTCATAAGTTTGGTTATGTTTTGCGCGTCAGAATACATAAAATAACTTTAAATAATATTTTTTGGTAAGTTATGTGATATTATTAATGTTTACAGTCCCAAACACTTATAATTACTTCATTTTACATCTAAATGTTAAATTTCACCGCTTTTTAAATGGTCTGTACAATTTAAAAAAATGTTGCTTATAGTGTTGATGCGTATTGATGCAACATATACCGGGTTATTTTGCCGGTTTTTCACCAGTGAACAGAATACCTCTTCAGCGAAATTTTTACGCTTTTGTAAAGCCAGTGTGAAATTTATGTTTTTTTTATATGGAGTTTGACAGATTTTCACGTGAAAACCGAGCAACTTACCCACCTTAAGGGGAAAATTGGGGAAAATAGGACAATTTGGTACATATTGTTCCTTATGCACTAATGTTCTAAGATCCTTTCGCGAAAATAACATTTTGAGAAAAGGGTTTTTTAAGTTCCGTTTTTCAGGAGGGAGGGGGGATAAGGCAATTTGGTACATTTTTTATCCTATGAACTAATAACCCGAGTAAAAATTTTTATATGATGCAATATATAATGATATGTAACACAATATATATTTATACGCAATTTGATCCGAATAATGGTGGATCATTTTGCATTAAAAAAGATCAACTTGTATAAAAAATGATTTGATTTCATCCGAGTTTTGACCAGACATTGTCATATATTGGTGGATCTAATTAGATCTAATTGCATAAAAACATATAAAATCCTGGTGTTTTTTGGTTTGGGTTGAGATACACCACAGGTCAACGATACATTCACCAAACATATAATTTTCCAAAACAAAAAAAATGTTTGGGTACGCTTCGAACCAGATAGGTGATATACATAGCCCTGGCAAGGAAATGTTTAGGAACATTTTAAAAAGTTTCTTATACTTTGCCTAAAAACTTGGAAAATTTTTGTTTAATTGGAAACATATATTGTTTTGTATGGAACAGAATAAGCTATATATAATTTTATGTTAAATTATACAGAAAAACAAATTTTGTATTGACACTCATATAATTTTATATAATTATATCAACCGTACACCTTTTAATACGAATCATGATTAAATTATATATAACTGCATATGATTGCATTTAAAAAATTTAGAAAATATCCTACGGGATATATAATCATATATGATATATTATGTTTGTATCAAATTATATATTGTTATATATGTTTATTTTTACTCGGGAATCCTTAAAACTTCAAATTTGAACTATAGGATCCTCTCGCCGAAATAATTTTCCGAGATAAGTACTTTTTGGAAAATTCCGCAGCTAAAGAAGTAAAAAGGGTGAAAATAAGACAATTTGAACCATTTTGTATCTTTTAAACTAATCATCCTAGAAACTTCAAATTTGGACTATAGGATCCTCTAGCGGAAAAACATGCTGCAAAAAGAGTTTTTTTGAAAACCCGCTTCTAAGGCCGAAACAGGGCAATTCGGTACATTTTGCATCATCTAAACTTATGCTCCTAGAAACTTGAAATTTGTACTGTAGGATTCTCCCGCGGAAAAAAACATTATAAAGTCCAGTTTTTAAATTCTCATTTTAAGAGGAAAAATGGGACACTTTTCATACTTTCGGAAATAATGGTACTAGCAACTCAATATTTTGCACTTAAGTTTTGGTTATACCCCTTATACATAGTCCATAGATGAAACACATTTTTAGAACATGGACTTGAACTAATTTTATTAATTATATTTTGTTTTAAGCTGGCTAAAGAGCATTGAAAATTTATTTTTTCAACAGAGTATTTGGTTACCCTGGAAACATAATTTTTACTACTTAAAGGTCGAAATAAAAAAAATTATGTTTAATTAAAAATTAATGAGAATTTAAAGTAATAAAGTTGTTTTTTTTTTTTTGTTACAGATAACTGGTAACGAAGTACCGGGCGAGTTAGCTAGTATATACATATGTTACTAACTTTCTTAAGCGCCAATCAGACGACAGACATATTTTACAATTTGTCTAACGACCAAATGCAAATGGCGTCAATAATAGTATGTGTTCAGATGTGTTCGCAAATATTTTCAGAAAAAAATGAGTGGTTGGAAGACAAATTGTAAGATATGTCTGTCGTCTGATGGGCCCTTTATTACTTGAAGTGGTTTTATTTTTTTGCTATATATAGGCCATAGAAAAGATTAGAAGGTACGCAGTGTTGTATTTGATGTATTTTCCAATATGGTGGCAAAATGCTTGTTCTTCCTCATCTCACACGTATTTAATATCAAATTAGATTCTTTGTTTATAAAAAATGGAATTTGTCTTTCATTTAATTAAATTTATTATTTATTTTTCTGTATTCAACGATTTTTTAAAGATAATACGCACTATTGATAGTTTAAAAACTTTTTTTTTCTTTTGTTGTTTGCTTTGTTGTTGTTCTCCTTTATCTTGCATTGTTTTTATTAAACGTCAAAAGTTACATAATGTGCTGTCACTAATACTTATTCAAGTGAAATACGACTCTGTTTCATTTCTATTTTTTTCTATGATATAGGCTGACCATTCGTACTGATTTGATCAGTACATGTACTGATTTTTGATCACGTGTACTACTGATCAAAAAACGTTGTACTGATTTGTACTGATTTTTTTTAAATATGTACTGATTGTACTGATTTTTGAACATTTTAACATAAAAACATTTTCATTGAAAATTCTATATAAAAACTTGAATTTCCATATAATACGTCTTCAGAGAAGTTTTTTATAACTTAGTCTGCCAATTAGATAATTTAAATTAATTATAAGGAGCGTAGAGTTCGTAAATGAAGAGGTTCCTCAACGCAGAAATGAATCTGAACATGAGATTATTTTGATATTCATAAATTTATATAAAAAAGCGCACAGAATCTTTGAGGTTTTCTATAACGAAAAGTTCACGAGATAATGAATTTTCTATCTTTTAAGAAAGATAACGTAATTCCACGAATCCAAACGATTCTAAGATGTTCGATGAGGTAATTTCATCAGATTTTATTGGAAAAGGCGCTCAAAACATGTGCTTATTATCTGGAAAGTTTTTTGAAACGGAAGAGTAACCAAAACTTAAGAGAAAAAGTCCTCAGAATCTGAGGGATTTTCTTATTCTAAAAACATGTGGGGTTTGTTATATTTAATGCACTGAAATGAAGCTTTTGAAGTCAACTAAATTTTATGCAAAATAAAGACAACAGTTCATGGCAGTTGTTTTTTAACAGTTGTTTTTTAACAGTTGTTTTTCAACAGTTGTTTTTACTGAAATACTAAATAAGTTTGTTAGTTTAACCCACATTTTTTTAATGTTGAAAACACCATCAGTGTTTTCCCATAGAAAAGAGTTTTCAGAGAGTTTTTTTTTCTAGAAAAAAAAAAAACACACATAAAAATTTGGACGTACTGATTTGAGTTTAGAAAAAAATGGTCACCCTAGCTATATAGTCTTACAAGATCTTGAAGAGATCGAGACACGTGCATTTTTAAAAAATATATCTAATATGTAAGACTTTAGTTTTGTAATTTACAATTTTATTTTGCATAATTAAGAAAATTGTTTCGTAAAAACAAAAAAATATTTCGAGAATGTACAGGGTGGTCCAATAACAAGTATCTTTTTAAAACATGCAATGAAATGAACAATACTCAATAGTTTTGGAACCTTATGGCTTTATTTGAAAGAGCAAATATTCCCATTATTTATGGCAAACGACTTCATTCATGCGGATGCCTGGGTTAGCTCCGCAGTAGCTCATCCTCGGCACCCATTTTTTTAATGTTTCTGGTTCTATCTCACGAACGGTTTGAACGATATTCGTCGAAAGGGCCTAGAACATTTCTGGATTTCCCGAGTTGCATGAATCTTTCACGAGACTCCTCAAAAAAATGTCTAAAGGTTTTAATCGACACCTCTGAAGTGATCAATTGTCACCGCGAATAAAGCTAAAAACACGATTTCCGAAGTAAGTGCGCAAAATATCGATTGTTTGATGGACTGTGGGACATATTGCGACATCCTTCTGAAAAGAAATGTCATCTAAGTTGATATATTCTATTACG
This sequence comes from Pegoplata infirma, assembly GCA_963921195.1. Taxonomy (NCBI): domain Eukaryota; kingdom Metazoa; phylum Arthropoda; class Insecta; order Diptera; family Anthomyiidae; genus Pegoplata; species Pegoplata infirma. The sequence goes on from OY992541.1 coordinate 700,286, forward strand.
GCCAACAAAAAGTCGGTAATCATGGCTCTGTAGCGCTCATCTTTGACGAAGATGGGGTTTTCAGCTGTATTTTTGAAAATATTGTGTAATGATGCTGATACTCAAATCTGTTGCTTCCTATAGATGAATTGGATTCTTTACAATACCGTGCGAGTTTTACGATACCAAGATGTAGCAATTTGTTTGTTAACATAACCTCATTTGAGTGCCTTAATTCGGTTAAAAACTTTTTTTTCGAAAAACGTACAGTTTGGCAGCGCAGTACTGTGCTACAACGCGATACAGCGGGACAAGCCAAGGACGCATCAATCAATGAATTCGTTTGCCATAAAAAACGGTAATGTTTGCTCTTTCAAATATAGCCATAACATTCCAAAAAAGTTGAGTATTTATCATTTTATTGCATTTTTAAAAAGATACTTGTTATTAGACCACCCCTTAGTAAACTTTTTCGTGAAAACTTATAATTTTTACGAAATTATTTCGTAAGAAATAAGTACGAAACTATTCGTACAATGTACGAAACATTTCATATTAGGCAGGCAATTTTTCAAATTTTTTATATTTAATATGTACGAATTTATTTTTGTAATTTTCGAAATTATTTTGTATAATATAGAAAAGTGTTTCGTAAAAACAAAAAAAAAAATCGTAGAATGCACTATGGTTCCAAAGCAATTATTTTTTGGCATAAATTCGAAAAATGAAGCAAAGTCGGTAGTTTTAAATCTGAAATACTTTTTTATCTCTGAACACATTAAAAAATCGATTTAAAATAAAAATTTTTTGGGAAAAAAAATTCGAAAATTTTTTACCAAAACTTTTTTTTTTGCAAAAATGCTGATGTCCTTTAAATAAGTTTTACTACAGTTTTACAGTTTTCCTTTAAATAGGTTTTACTACAGTTTTACTACATTTGATCTATATATTCAGACGTATGTCATCTGGTTCATGTTTAACGATTTTTTTTTTGTCGGACGGTGTATTAATTTAAAAATTGTAAATATATATTTACGGTCAAATTCATAAACCAATTGTTATTTGGCTTTAAAGCACACACTACTAGTTAAAGTACAATAAACCTTTAATAAACCTTTTTACGAAATTGTATTCATAAATGAGGAGTTCCATAACAAAACGCGCCAATTCCACTTTTTGATTTTTTTGTTTTTTTGACTAAATACTATTGTACACATTCAAATCCATGTAACCATTACTAAAAAACATCAGAAAGCTCAATATTTGTACATCAATTTACTACTGACTTTAATTATGAAACATCCCAAACCTCAGTACTTACACTCACACTCAGTACTGACTTTGTTTACATTTATGCGTTTATCTAAAAAACTGTTAAAGTGGAATTGGTGCGTTTTGTTATGGACCTCCTCAAATGTACTTTAACAATTTTACAATTTAGCGTTTTTGTGTTGGCAACAGCCTTGCAATATTTCTCATTTAATTGTTTGTGATGTATAAAATCATGAATCGATTGACTCGGTAGTCAGAAGTAAATATTTTTTTGCAGGTTGGAGAGTTAGAAAATATTTTGTGGGAAATAAAAATTTGTTTAAAACGCTTTTCTTAACGTTATATAGAAATCAAATAGAAGTAAGAGCGAAATAATTATAATTTTATTCCAAGAGTACAACAAATATTCGAGTACCGAATGTGTTATGATTGCATGTACAATGTAAATTCTAGCCATTTATTTATAATTGTAGTTTAATGTGTTGAATCAAATTTTATAAAAAAAATTAAATTTAAAGCACTTTAGAAATCGCTTTCGGTGCGGAAACTTTTTTCACCGGATCAACCTAAAACTGGAGTACCACATGGTACTGGAGTGGTATTTTGCACTCAAGAAAAAGTTATATCCCTAATGTACATCACCATTTTGTTTTATTTCATTTTAATTTATTTTTAAGAAATATTTGACAATTTTTTATTGAAAAGATATCTTCGATTTATAGAATAGAAATAATTGGAATATAACTATTCTAGGAAGGAGAATGTTTCATTACATCTTTATAGATTAAATGCTGAGCACAAAAATAATGACTTCTCAACTCCAAACTTTATTGAAGGTTTATTGTAGAACTAGCTTACAATCCCGGTACTTCGTTACCGGTTGTATTGAATACCGGATAATAGAAGGATCAGGATTACTCTATCGATTTTCAAAAAATTCCCCTACGTAGTCTTTGTTTTATTTACTTGTCGACGTTTAAGTCTTCCATAAAAAATATTTCAATGAATAATATAAACAATAAAATGTTAATAACTTTGCTGGTACGTTATCATGTTCGTTCCGGGGGAAAAATATAATATAAAATATAAATGACAATTTTTGAGCCCTTATGTCGGGATTTTGGATTTTGAGTGAATAAATATTTCAGTGAAAAAAGAAATTGGAATAAAAAAAAAATATGGAGTAAAAAAAAGCTAAACACCAAAAATTTGAGTTAAAAATATCATTCCATATTGTTCCCTGCTCTATTCCATATTGTTCCCCGTTCTACTCCATTTCATTTCCAATTCCATCTCCATCTTCTAAGGTCATTATTATAGGTACAGAAAAAGTACCAAAAGTACACTTTATTACCCCCATTAGAAACGGAATTTAAAAAAAGTACCTCTTTCAGAATGTTTTTTCTTCACCGGAGGATCCTACAATCCATATTTCAATTATCTAGGATCATTGTTTCAGCTAATATTAAAAGTACTTTTTATCCCCGTTAAGAAACGGAATTTCAAAAAAAACAAGTGAGAGTGTTAAATTCGGCTATGCCGAATCTATGATACCCTCCAACATGTTAAAACATATAAAAAAATCCAGGGTCGTTTTTTTTTGGGGGGGGCTTGGTGGGGGGGCTTGGTGGGGGGGGCTTGGTGGGGGTGGTGAGGGATATTTCCCCCATCGCGATAAATGTTAACTAATTTATTTATTATGCTGTTTGCAATTTAGTAATACCATTTTCTCATTATTTTAATGTTTTTTCTAAATCCACGCCCACAAAAGGGGGCGGGTAGAAAAAAAATTAATTTTCCAGCCCCTGGGTCTAAGTTCTGGAGTTTAAACCCCTTCTGACATAAAAAGATTTCATTTGTTTAACAATAATTGCAAAAACAGATGTAAAAATGGCGTTTTTTAAGAGGTTTTTTTAGTTTGTTAAGGGGGAACTTTTTTCCCCCTGGCCCAATTTTTCCCATTTCCGAACTTAACCGGCCTATGAACATTATACATATTCTGACCAATTTTCAGGGGTCTAGCTCTTTTATCTTGGACTGAATCGTGTTTTATACAGACGGACGGACGGACGGACATTCATAGAACGACTTAGAATCGATCATAGATCAATAATATATATACTTTATGGGGTCCCCGACCGATATTTTTATGCGTTACAAACGGAATGACAAAGTGAGTATACCCCCATACTGTGGTTGGAGGGTATAAAAAAACTTTTCCCAAACTCTTTTTTCACCGAAGGATTTTACATTCCGAAGGATTTTACATACTTTTTATAAAAGGTACTTTTTATAAAAGGTTCTTTTTATAAAAGGTACTTTTGATAAAAGGTACTTTTTATAAAAGGTAATTTTTATAAAAGGTACTTTTTATAAAAGGTACTTTTTATAAAAGGTACTTTTTATAAAAGGTACTTTTTATAAAAGGTACTTTTTATAAAAGGTACTTTTTATAAAAGGTACTTTTTATAAAAGGTACTTTTTATAAAAGGTACTTTTTATAAAAGGTACTTTTATAAAAGGTACTTTTTATAAAAGGTACTTTTTATAAAAGGTACTTTTTATAAAAGGTACTTTTTATAAAAGGTACTTTTTATAAAAGGTACTTTTTATAAAAGGTACTTTTTATAAAAGGTACTCTTTATAAAAGGTACTTTTTATAAAAGGTACTTTTTATAAAAGGTACTTTTTATAAAAGGTACTTTTTATAAAAGGTACTTTTTATAAAAGGTACTTTTTATAAAAGGTACTTTTTATAAAAGGTACTTTTTATAAAAGGTACTTTTTATAAAAGGTACTTTTTATAAAAGGTACTTTTTATAAAAGGTACTTTTTATAAAAGGTACTTTTTATAAAAGGTACTTTTTATAAAAGGTACTTTTTATAAAAGGTACTTTTTATAAAAGGTACTTTTTATAAAAGGTACTTTTTATAAAAGGTACTTTTTATAAAAGGTACTTTTTATAAAATGTATTTTTTATAAAAGGTACTTTTTTATAAAAGGTAGTTTTTATAAAAGGTACTTTTCATAAAATGTACTTTTTATAAAAGGTACTTTTTATAAAAGGTACTTTTTATAGAAGGTACTTTTTATAAAAGGTACTTTTTATAAAAGGTACTTTTTATAAAAGGTACTTTTTATAAAAGGTACTTTTTATAAAAGGTACTTTTTATAAAAAGTACTTTTTATAAAAGGTATTTTTTATAAAAGGTACTTTTTATAAAAGGTACTTTTTATAAAAGGTACTTTTTATAAAAGGTACTTTTTATAAAAGGTATTTTTTTTTAAAGGTACTTTTTATAAAAGGTACTTTTTATAAAAAGTACTTTTTATAAAATGTACTTTTTATAGAAGGTACTTTTTATAAAAGGTACTTTTTATAAAAGGTAATTTTTATAAAAGGTATTTTTTATAAAAGGTACTTTTTATAAAAGGTACCGTTATTTCAATAAATTAAAAAAAGTACCAAAAGTACACTTTTTTCATTTTACCCCCGTAGAGTCAACATTGGCAAAAACCTACATTGCAAATTTTAAGTTTTTAGGACCATTATTTAAGAAAATATAAAAGGTACCAAAAGTACAGTTTTTTATCCTTTTTACCCCTAAGAATCAACATTGGCAAAATCCAGCCTTAGTAGATTTATATTCCGGGAGCTGAACCTACATTCAAAATTTCAAGTGTCTAGGACCATTTTTTAAGGAAATATAAAAGGTACCAAAGGTACATTTTTTTTACCCCTTTTACCCCCTTAGAATCAACATTGGCAAAAATCCGCCCTTACTGGATCTATATTCCTGGAGTTGAACATACAGTCCAAATTTCAAGTCTCTGCGACCATTATTTCAGGAGATATAAAAAGTACCAAAAGTACAGTTTTTTACCCTTTTTGTCCCCTTAGAATCAACAATGGCAAAAAATCTGGCATTACTGGATCTATATTCTGGGAGGTGAACATACAGTCCAAATTCCAAGTTTCTATGACCATTTTTTCAGGAAATATAAAAAGTACCAAAAGCACAGTTTTTTACCCTTTTTACCCCCTTCGAATCAACACTGGAAAAAATCCGGCCTTAGTGTATCTATGTTCCGGGAGATGAACATACAGTTCAAATTTCAAGTCTCTATGACCATTATTTTAGGAGATATAAAAAGTACCAAAAGTACAGTTTTTTACCCTTTTTACCCCCTTAGAATCAACACTGGCAAAAATCCAGCCTTAGTGGATCTATATTCCGGGAGGTGCACCTACAGTCCAAATTTCAGGTCTCTAGCTTCAGCGGTTTGGGCTGGGCGATGATGAATCAATCAATAAGTCAGTCAGTCAGTCAGTCACATTACTCTTTTATATATGGGTGAAATCAAAAAATGTCAGTGTTTTTGAGCCAAAATTGTACAAACAAAAAATTTTAATTTTTGGTGAATTTTTTTATTAAAATCGATATGTTACATCACTACTAATATAACTATAAAAAATCTCTTCTACAAATTGTTTCAAACAAATTTTATCGAAAATTTTATGATTTTTTTGGTGACGGAGTTTACATTCACCGTAGAAAAATACAATAAATTTTTTTAATTTTTTTTGAAAACATTTTATTGTAATTTAAAACACTTATTTATGTAATTATTAAGAATTTTTGTAATTAGGATTTTTTTCTTGTTTTTGCTATTTAAGAATTTAAAATTCTTTTTTTTTTAACAGGATTTTTCTAAGGAAATGTAAAATAAATTTATTATTATATCTGTTAAAATGATTTTTTTTTATTTTTTGAATGACTAGTGTGAATATTTGCATCGGTTTTAACAACTACATAAAGTTTTTTATTGCTATCTGCAAAAAAAAACAAAAAGTTGACGGAGTTTACAGAGACGGAGTTTACATTTCGTCACTTTTTGCCCTTTTTTTCAAAAACTATTTGTCGGAAATTTGTTTCCGAAAAAAAATCATTAGATGTCAACTAGATACGTCAAAATATGACGGTATTTCAGATACACGCTAAGTAGTTTTGTTGTAAACGTGGAGACGGAGTTTACAGCATTTTTCGATTTTTCATTTATGATTTAGCTTTTCATATCGGGAAATTAATATGCAATGAAAAAACGTGAAACCAATGATGCACAATGATACTTTATAGCCTCGCGTTTAATAAATGGGGCAATAACATATTATTTTTCTAAACATAATACGTCAAAAACAACAAAATTGTCGGGTTCCACAATGTCGAAAAAAGTGTCGAAAAATCGTTACACAATTGAAGCCGTGTCTGCATGGGTAAAAGAGATAGTTATGCCTATATAAAAAAATTTTTTAAGAACGTCAACATTCCCTCTTTAAAAATGTAGTCAATTATTAAGCCCTTGGTTTATTGGTTTATAAGATATAACCGGTTAAAGTTTAAAAACTGAACTGGTTATTGGCGACGGAGTTTACATTTGGCCTACAAAAATGAAAATAACTTGTTTAAAATAGCTTATTAATATCCAGAATGTTGTTAGTTATGTAGAACGGCAATTTATATGACGTTGTACAAAAGAAAATATGCGAATACTTTAACCAATGTATGAGATATTACACGATTACATGGTTTGGTTGACATTTTTTGATTTCACCCATATATAGATATACCCTACTATAAACCTTTTATAAATATTTTGCTTTTACACGATTTTGAATAATGTTTTAGCAAATTTTGGCTATAAAACTTTTATTAGCATGTCTTAAAACATTATAAATTTAACCGTTATACGTTTTTATTTTATTATTTCTTATAGTAACAACACAATTCTTAAAAAGTTTTTGAATAAATTAAAGGATTCGAAGTATTTGTACTTCATGTTTTTTTATTGGAAAGTCCACAAGAAGTTTTTTGCCGTGGATTTTTAAACGGTTCTTTTAAAGTCTCGGTCAAAATGTCATACCACCATACAAATGGTGGTGGAGGTATTGCCGACGCCGGTAGTCATCGAGGATATTCTGGCGATGAGCGTGAGTCACGGAGCGGTGGAGAAGATGGCAGTGTCGGGCGAAATGATGATAATGAGCTTTTATTACACGACAAACCCACATATCTGCTAGAGCATTTGGCAACATTCACGGTAAATAAAGATTCAGGAATAGTATTTCCGGCCGACGGTATGCGACGTTTATTACAATTGGAAAAAACTACTGGTATTTGGTCACAAAAAATGCAGCTATGTTTAGACTATCGTTGGGTGCTAATTATGGATTATGAGACAGGGGTAAGGAGTGTGGTAGAAGACGCATCATTATTTTTTTATCTAATAACAAACTGCTTGATTTACAGAATATTATCGAGAGATTTCCAGCTTCACTTATACAGGAGCCAACTGCATTTACGTCCAACGATGCCATGGAATTGTATAACAATATTTTGGTATTTATTGTATCAGGTGGAAGTGGAGCCCGTTCTGAGATGCATATATTCCAGGTAAGCGACAGTTCCGATTAATTTAAATCTATATATGCGACGCGCAAAATAGAAAGGGACCTAAGGGTAAAAAACAGTTTTGTTCAGGAGATCCATTTTAAAGATTTAAATACGTGTATCTTTGGTGTACCATCACTGAGCGTGTTGGTATTGGTCTCATTTGAAAGCGACACATCTCATGACGTCAGGAACGTATTGGTCAACCTTGAAAACGAGAGTAGGTCGTCCCTACCTCTTGTTTTCGCTTTTCCATGAGTTTAATATCAATTTTGCTCGCGTTTTTTCGAATCAAGCTTTATTTTCTGAAATTATTAATTGTGAATTGTAATAAATACTCACCCGAGTAAAAATGTTTAGATATATTTTTATATATCACGTCTTATCCGAGATTTGAAAGATCTTACTCGGATCAGTTCTGATCCGAAATTTGAAAGATCAGTACTGATCCGAAAAATGGATCGCTAAGATTAGATCAGTTTTAATCGGACGGATACAATGTCATCCGAAAAATGGGTTTATATAATTAGACAAACCCATTTTTCGGATGAAATTGTATCCGTCCGATTAAAACTGATCTAATCTTAGCGATCCATTTTTCGGATCACTACTGATCCTTCACTTTTTTACTTGGGCATTTATAATTCTTTTAAATCGTGAATATCAATCTGTTAGTACGAAAATTTTTTTCACATAACCTTATTATGTTATTCGCGGAAATAATTTAAAACTGATAACATTCTTGCTTACTGGATAACATACTTACATAAGGAAAAATATAAATTTTTTGAAGTTTCGTAAAATCAAGTTATTTTGTTAATTTAGTAGGGGAAAAAATGAAAATAAATAAATTTTACCGTTAGGTTCCTTTCTTTTTGTGATTAGAATCGTCGACTTCACTTTCGTAAAACGCGCATATCTCTGGGAGGGAACACTTTTGGGGCATGGGATCGGTCTCATTCGATGCTCAGATGTTGTCCACATAAAAACAAAATGAAAATTGATTTATTTTACCCTTAGGTCCCTTTCTCTATGCGCTATCACATATATAAAAATAAGTTGTATTTTCTTTGTAATGCGTTTTCTCTGGAATGAGTGGAATGATAGGTTTTGTCAATACCTGGACTGTGATCACGTAAAATGATAGTTCACTATCGTCGATTTTTGGAACCTTCTTGCTCCTAAACTAATCAAAATATTTCCAATTTTTTTAATGTTTCTGGATTAGACAACAATTTTTAATAATTTAATAAAGAAAAACTTTAAAATTTCCCTTCAAAACGATATGTATTTTGATGTCGTTTATTCATCGTCTATCGATTTCGTTTTACGTGATTAGCCCCCAGGTTTTTATGTGCATTAAGGGTGTTCTTATTAGTAAGGGAAATATTTTAAATTGTTTTAATTGCTTGGCACTGGGAAAATTGTTTCTTTAAACTAAAAACTTGAAAAAAAATTAAAAAAAAAAAAATAAGGCAATAAAAACCTAAATCGGTTAAAAAATCAGCCAAGTTATTACAACTTACCCAGGCAACTAGCGTGTGGCAGACCAAAACAATTTTCTTGATCGGAATGTTTTCAATAAAAAAACTGATTAAAAAAAATTATTTCATGATTAAAATTCGTTTTAAATTCTATCTGTGTTTAGTGATTCCAGAGACTTTATTTACGGTTAGGCGCTGAACTCAAATATCCTTTTCAACATTGTAATAATTAAAGTTATTGTTATTTACAGTCACAAAGTGTTTCAGCTGTACATTTGGTGGAGGATATGAAAAACTTACAAAGGGGAAATTTTCACCTACAGCAACGGGAAGCAACGGCGTTGCATAATGTGTCGCAACATACACAACAGCAGCAGCAGCAACAACAAATCTCAAATCCCAGTCATTCACAACAGTTCTTCATGGATTCTAACAGTAACAGCGGTGGTGTTGGCACAAGTGGACTGAGCAAAACCATTCATACCCGAATTACTGACCAGCATTCTGGTCATTATCAGCAACGTATGGTTGGCAACAAGGATCAGCATGCATACGGAATGAGGGTTGCAAGTGGAACGGACAATGACCATGCAACAATGGGGATAGGGGAAACCGACTCCGATCACGGAGGCCATGATTCACGTGCTCTAGGAGGTGGTGCGAATTTGAATGACGAAACCAGCTCCGTGTCTAGTGACAAATACGAACGTGATGTTAATGTTCTTAATCATTGTTTTGATGACATTGAGAAGTTTATTGCACGTCTTCAACATGCCGCAGCTGCTTCACGTGAACTTGAACGACGAAGGCGCAATCGGAAATCAAAGAAAAAAGATCCGGGCGAGGGTCTTCTTACATTACGAACGCGCCCACCACATGAAAAAGAATTTATTGATATTTTTGCCAAATTTAAGCTTTCGTTTAATTTACTGGCCAAACTCAAGGCTCACATACATGACCCCAATGCTCCTGAGCTGGTTCATTTCCTATTCACACCTTTGGCACTTATTGTTGAGGCAGCTAGCGATACGTATTACGAGTCCCAACTGCCTGCGAGAGTAGTTAATCCATTGCTCACCCGTGAAGCAGTTAATTTGCTAATCAATTGTGTGACCAGCAAAGAAACCGAACTATGGCGTTCCTTAGGTGACGCATGGACAGTGCCAAGAGATCAATGGAAAGAAGACGTGGGCTCTTACCATCCAGTTTTCTTAGATGGCTGGTCGCCTGACTATTTGATCATTGACGAACTAGAAAAACCAATTGCCATGACACCGCCACCACCCGCTGTTGTCAGTAGCAGCATAAAACGTTCGCACGCCGACAATGCACGTGATGTGGTCCTTGACATGGCTGGCAACATTGGCATAGCTACTCATCACGAGAGTACCGTTATTAGCTATGACGACTATGATGGAAGCGATAAATACAATATTCTCGAAAATACAATAGACTCGGCTGAACGTCACTCTGGCCTTAACGATCACCAGCAGCAGCATAATGCGAAAAATCATCAGAATGTTAGTGGTGGTTCAGGAGGTGTTGGCACTACAATGAATATACAGGCAATAACGTCAGGCATTCAAAACCTCTACACCCGTGATATGCGTTCGTCCATTAATGCAAGTATTGATCAAAACAATTCATCTCCGCCTACTGGCCACCATGTACCAATGGAAACAACGAGTGGCGCCCGTTTAGGAGACGACCAAATGATTGAACAATGGCTTGAAGACCTACAATCAGCAGGTGCTAAAATCGTATTGGTCACCTATCCTCGTACAGCCAATAATGACAAAGAGTTAAGTGTGGTTAGGGGCGAATATCTAGAGGTGGGTGTGCTCACATCTTCATGCATTAAGAAAATGCCAAAGTAATTTAAAATATTTTTTAATGATTTCCCATTTATTTATTAGATTTTAGACGATTCGCGCAAGTGGTGGAAAGCTCGTAATATACGAGGACAAATGGCTCACGTGCCACACACAATTGTTACACCCTACAATTACGCTGAGAATGAAGCGATTCGCAACCAGAGTATGTACAGTGGCGGTCATCATCAGCAGCAACCACCAAACTACACAACAAAATCAAGAAATTCTAGTACAACCGTAAGTTTCCACTAACAACATCCGTTTTCTCTTCCAGTCTTCCTGCTAAGATTTATAATATTGATTCTAATTAACTAGGATAACTTTGATTCACGAACATCAACAAATGAAAACGCCGATTGGATACGTAATAAACATTTGGGTAAGAAGGGCGAGTTTAGATACTTTTAATTAAATGTGCATTCCGTAGAATTTTATTTTTGAGTTACGCATTGCAAATCGAACCGTTGAATATGTATGTTTGTATGTACTTGTATGTAAATGTACATATACAGAGGAAGCCCATACAATTGCGAGCATAAGTGAACAGGGATTTCCTAGTTTAGGAAAAATTATTTTATTTTTAACTATGGAAGCAAATCGAATAAAATGTTTACCTTATTTTTTTTTATTTATATCTGTTTAAATTAAATTTAAAAAAAAATTGTAAAAATATAATGACAAAGAAATAAATAACAAGATTATATTTTTTAATGATAAGTGTTACATTTTTGCATGCATTTAGATCGATATTGAGTTGAAAACACAGTCTAGCTAAAAACCGCTCTGTATTCTCCTAAATTCGCTTAGTTTTTTCTCCCATTTTTTGTTATAAAACTCTACTGTTGAGTCTGTATGTAGTCTGTTTTGAGATTTACGGCCATATTTAGAAGTAAAAGTAAAAAAGAAGTTGCTTATATATCGCAAACAACGAGCTACTTACTAGAATGTGTTTGAACCTTAGCAGCTTGTTAGCATAGAGTTTATGTATAAATATTTTTAAAAGCTTACGACTAAGAACAACCCTGATTTCGAATTTCAATTGCTTTTACATTGTCGTGAGAGAACTTTATGAAATATATTTAAATTCGGTTCTGCTGAAGTCCATAGAGTACGAAAATTTTCATAGGTTTTCTTGCTCACTTCGTTTAGTACGTTTTTTTTATTAATTTATATCAAATTAAAACTGAACAAATCACAACTTTATTGTTTTGTGACGGAACTTCTATTATATTTTAGAAAGATTAGGTCCTACCTCTTAAACAAAACAAAAAATTTTAAAAATTGCTTAAAACTGGTTGGCCTATGTCATTTTCACTTAAACAAGTGAGAGTGTTAAATTCGGCTGTGCCGAATCTTTTAAGCCAAAGTGTATAAACATTGTAGGGGCTTTTGGAGGGCAACGGTTGATGCTGAGGGCATCTTCCTCCTAAAAATAAATGTTATCCAATTCATTTATTATGCTATTTAAGTATACATAGTAAAATCACAGACTAATACAGACTCGACATAAGTGACAGGTGTCAAAAAAGTTGTCTTTAACCATATGGTTAACTTTTTGAATTTATTCTACTAATTAGGTTAGAAAGAGAAAGCTAACATAACGAGACATAGGAAAATTATATAAGTGCGTATTTACATTCGGCAATTTTAATTGCGGCAATTCTGATTTTTAAGTGTATCAGAGAGAGAGGTAAGATTTTTTCCTCTCTCTCCGATACACTATAAAGTCAGAATTGCGGCAATTAAAATTGCCCTTTATGAATTCGGACTAACAGATCGGTTTTTTATTGTTTCACTGACTAATAATTTGTAGAAAGTGTTGCCATGCTATCTTAAAACCGCTTAGTTTTTTCCCAGTTTTTGTTATAAAACTCTACCTTCGAGTCTGTATATAGTCTGTGGTAAAATTTTATCAATGATTTTTATTATTTTCGTAACCTCTTTTGAGGGCGGGCTGAAAAACACTACATTTCCTAATTCCTTTTGACCAAGTGCAGGCCAATGTACTTCATATTACATAAAATAATTTATTTGTTAAGCAAATATACAAAAAAAAGTGAGAGTGTTAAATTCGGATGTGCCGAACCTTCTATATCCTCCAACATTTAAAAAGGGAAATGGTCTATATTCGGTTGTGCCGAATCTTTACATACCCTCCACAAAAAATTCTCTACATTGTGGAGGGTATACAGAACTAGTGTTTGGGAATTCTGGACTTTTAAATTTCTTGGGAAACGAGAAATAACAAATTTATTTCCCGGCATTCCCGGGAAGTTTTCATTATTTATATAAATCATTGAAAAACATAAAAATTTCACAAAATTATTGTTTAAAACTGTTTTATTAGAAATAAACAAGATGTGTACAACTTATTAAAACAATTATAAAGTAAATTTAAAGTAAGAGAAGTAAAAGAGAAAAACTAAAAAAAAAAATTATTGCGTTTTGGAGCAAAATACTTTCCAATGGAAGTGTCAGTTAAAATAACTACTTTGTAAGTTGTTTTGGGGTCAACTACTTTTTCAGTTAAATCAACTACAATGTTAGTTATTTTAACTGAAAAAAACAACTGACTTATGTAGTAAAAACTACTTACATTTGTAGTCAAAACAACTAACATGTAGTAAAAATAAAATAATCAATATATATATATTTTTTTAAATTGAAAAAAAAACGGAAGACCAATTTTTTTTTTTAAGTTGTGAAAAATAAAAAAAAATATTAAATTTATTTTTATTTTTTGGAAAAAACTTTGAAAATTTTTAGAGACAAAAAAAAAATAAAATTAACTACTTTAAATAACTACATTACGGTACTTTTTTGTTAGTTGTTCAAAAAAAAACGACTTAAAATAACTAACAGAAATAGTTGTTTGATATTTTTCATACAAAAACAACTGGCAAAAACAACTAACTACTGCTAAATATACAAAAAACTAACATGTAGTAACTTACATAATTTTCTGAGTGCACGTAACTTTACGTTTCAATACTTTCTTCAATGTTATTTGATTCTACTCAACTCTAAAAACGAAAAACCTGAGATTGTTAGTGAGTCTGCTGAAATATATGTGTACATTAGTTAAACTTTGGAAAAGCAATGAATTTTTCAAAGTAAAATCCGTTTATTTTTTCAGCGTGCTTTTCCAAATTCCCGTTTGAAACGTCTCTTATAGTGTCTTTGTTTTGGAGTAAAGAACATGAATTTTCGAAAAAAAAATTTTTTTGACAAATTTTCTCAACTTTTTAAAGTTCAGAACATTTTTTGACACACACATTTTTTGCGTTTTGGAGTAAAACTTTTTATTAAAAACCCTTTTAGATAAAAAAAAAATTGAACATTGGAAAAATTGTCAAGTACAGAAAACTTTTTTTTTTTTTGCTTTTTTGGAGTAATAAAATTCAAAAAAAAATAAATTAAGTATCGAAAAAGTTTTTAAAAATTTTCTAAATCTATTATTTTGCATATTTTTCTAAAAATTTAACAATTTTTCTGGTACAATATATTAAGAATTAATTTAAAAAACGAATTTATTTAAAAAGTTTTATTTTATAAAATTCCAGGTTTCCCGGGAAAAATAAAAAAATTTCCCGGAAAAACTATGACGGAAATTCCCGGACCCCAAACACTAGTCATAACTCAAAATATTTGATTTTGCAGAAAACGCGTTTAAAATTTACAAATGAAACTGCTTTTTTAAGCTGCTAAAAAAGCTTAAAAAAGCGAAATTTAAGTTTAAAAAAAAAAACAATTGTTAATCCAAACTAAAATTCAAAAACGGCCTATTAAAATTAAGAAAATCCCAGTTGAAAATCTAAATTAAAATCCCAATTGTAAAAACAATAACTCCAATTGAAATTTCGAAAAGTCAACTGTAATTTGAAGACCTCAATTTTAACCAGGAAAGAGAATTGAAATTTTAGAAATCTCAATTAAAATTCAGAAAAGCCAACCGAAATCCAAAAAAGCCAAACTGAAATTTCGAAATGCTAATAGAAATTCAGATATTCCAATTGAAATTCAGAAACCCAATTAAGAGGTTTAAGTATCTTATAAGTATCAGTGACATACGTTTAAATTGTTAAAAACAAACCTAACGAAGAAAATTTTGTTTTATCCTCCCAGAAAAATTTTCTGTTCCCAATAATCGGTTCCAAAACGCATCATTTTACCCTGTAATCGATTCTACTTAACATTCCAAAATCAATGATTTTTGTTTGAAATTGTCCCAAAAGCAATCGTTTTTTAGAGCAAGTAGTTTTTTTTTTTTTTGAAAAATAATTTTACATAGAAAATTTTGTTGTAATTTACCATAGAATACGTTCAAAAATCTGTTGAACGAGGAATTTGTTTCACAAATTTTTCCTTTGCTGGTGTTATTTTTTTGACGCAGCTGTTTAAGATGCAAAAATTTCTAATGCAATTAACCACATTTCGTTATATAATAGATATAATAAAAAAAACGGAAATTTTTTTTGGACTTTTCTTCAATGTAATTAAAGTTTACTTGGTCTATTGTCCTCAAATTGTAATTTAAAGTTAGGTCAGATTTATTGTGCATTAAAAATAAGTTTACTTAAGTGCACAAGGCCCTAAAGAGGTTAATCGAAGTTGATTTATATATGTAATAATATAATACTTAATATGAGAGCTTCCTCTGTATGTATATAATTTAATTTAAATAAACGTTTGCAATTGAGCACAATTAACATTTTTCATGCACACATTAGCACAAACACAATTATTAGTTTTTAACACAAAAAGAAAATCGGTATATACATATATGATCATTAGGGCAAGTACTTTCATGAAAATGCATATTTTTACTCAGCATTGTAATCATAACAAAAATTAAATATCTATCCGAATCAAAGAATTTGCAATAAAATGGCATTGATTTGTAGTTGCATATTTTTGCATATTTTGGTATAAATGCATATTTTTGCATATTTTGATATAAATTAGACTTTTTTTAAATTTCATCAATATTTTTTCAAAACTTCCTTAGGAAAATTTAAACCCTATCCACAATTTTTTAAAGAAAAATTTATTTATATATAGAAATCATAATCTAATGCATTTTTTAAAGAAAATGGATTCTGGAAGTATAATTTTTAGATTCTGAAAATTTTTTCCTATTTAAAATGTTCCTATTCTGAGATATTTATGAATTTCTCTTCACTAATCGTAAAAAAATGTGTTTGAATTTAAGATTTTTTACAGGAAAATTGAATTTTTATTTTGATTAGAGTTAGGGTGGGGTCTTTTGCCTTTAAGTTAATTTTTTGACTAGAAAATCGGAAAATTCCGAAAAAAAAGTAAAAAAAAGTATTTTAAAAATAAATATTTTTTTTAGAATAAAAAACACGAAGTATTGAAAAATAACTTGTTTTAGAAAAATGTATTTTAAAATATTTTTTTTTTTTTTCTTTTAGAAACTTTTTTACTTCAGAAATATTTAGTGACGCGAAGAAAAAACTTCTCAAGTAAAAAAATATTTTACTAACTAAAAATTGTTTCCACTCAATAAAACATGTTTAAGAATTGTCGAGGGACTCAAAATATTTGACAAAACCCAATTTATGTTGACAAATTATTTTTTTTAGTAAAAAAAATAATTTTTAGATGCATATTTTTAAAGTTTTTAGTGCATATTTTGGATTTTTAGACGCATATTATAGGCACATATTTTCGTTTTTTAGATGCATGAAAGTACTTGCCCTAATGATCATTTATAAAAAAGTTGTGAAGGTGAAGGTACAGACTCGACATTAGTGACAGGTGTCAAAAAAGTAGCCTTGAACCATATGGTTAATTTTTTTAAACAATTCTACGAAATAGGTTAGAAAGAGAAAGCTAATATAACGCGCCATAAGAAAAATAGATGCCAGATCGGTTTTTATTGTTTCATTCACTCCTAAGTCGTAGAAAGTGTTGGCATGTTAGCTTAAAAGTAGCTAAAAACCGCTCTGTATTCTCCTAATATCGCTTAGTTTTTCCCCATTTTTTCTTATAAAACTCTACTGTCGAGTCTTTATATAGTCTGTGGTGAAAAAAATTAACCATATGGTTAAAGACTACTTTTTTGACGCCTGTCACTTATGTCGAGTCTGAATTAGTCTGTGCCTTAACCATATATTTTTTTTTTTCAAATTATTCTACGAATTAAGTTAGAAAGAGAAAGCTTGTACTAGTTATAACTAGGGTGACCATTTTTTTCTGAACTCAAATCAGTACGCTAAAGTTTTTATGTTTATTTTTACGTGAAATAACTCTCTGAAAACTCTTTTCTATAACAAAACACTTAAAATTATTTTAAAACTTAAAAAATTTTGGTAAAACAAACTGGGGGTTAATTAGTATTTCAGTCAAAACAACTGCCATAAACGGTTGTCGTTATTTTGCAGAAAAGCTGACCTTAAACAACTTCATTTGAATGTTTTGATCAGTGATGCCAACTTTTTACAGGCAAAAAGCGCAAAAAAGTGACTCAAAAAGCGCTAAAAAGCGCTAAATTTAAATAAAGTAAAAAGCGCCAAAGAGCGCTAAAAAATTATTTTGAATTTAACGGTTTTAATATAAATTTTTATAAAATCATCAGGCCAATTTGCAGATTAAATCTAAAAAATTGCTAAAAAACTTTTTTATTATAAAAAATATATTTTTTTTTTAATTTTTAACAAAGTTTTACATTTCGTTGGATGTACTACAACAATTACGTGAAAAATATGGAATTTAGACTGTTATAAGAACGTTTCTGTTGTAAAATATGCATTTTTTCTCAAAGTGATTAGTTGTAGAAAGAAAGCGCTAAAGGCGCTAAATGAAAAAGTAAAAACGCGCCAGTTTAGCGCCTTTTTTAAAAAAGCGCTGGATTTAAAAATTGCGCTTTTGGGGTGGTCAGAAGCGCTAAATCTAGCGCGAAAAGCGCTAAATTGGCATCGCTGGTTTTGATCGTGTCAGCGCAGAAATTATAATAAAAAACCACAGGATTTGAGCATAAAAAAAATCGCGCAGATTCTGAGGACTTTTTCCCATAAGTTTTGATAACTCTTCTTTAAAGAAAACTTTCCAGAGAATAAGCACATTTTTTTTAATAGCGACTGATGTTCTGATTGTTTTTTCCAATAAATTCTAAATAAATTACCTCACTGAACATCTCAGAATCATTTGTACTCATGCAATTATAATTTGAACTTTTCGTTATAGAAAACCTCAAATATTTTGTGCGCCTTCTCATACAAATTTATGAAGATCAAAGTATCTGCATGTTCAAATACATTTTTGCGTTATTTGAGCGTCTTCATTCACGAACTCTAAGCTCCTTAGAAATAATTACAAAACTTCACTGGCGACTTATTTTATGGAAATTTAAGTTTTTGTATGAAATTTCGAATAAAATTATTTTATATATTGAAATGTTCAAAAATCAGTACAATTAGTACATATTTAAAAAAATCAGTACAATTCAGTAAAACGTTTTTTGATCAGTACAGGTGGGTGACGTTAGGGGGCACCTTCCCTTTGCGATTTTGAACTTCCTCTGAGATCAGAAAATTGCATTTGCTTAGCAAAAGTACAAAAAACCCCGCAAAAAATGCGGGTTTTCTTAGGTTGGTTTAGTTCTCCAAGGGGGAACTTTTTTTCCCCTTTGTCCGATTTTGCACATTTCCAAACCTAACCTGCGTAGGAATATAAGACACATTCGTGCCAAACTTCGGAAGTCTAGCTCTTTTATTTTGGACTGTATCGTGTCTTCTATAGACGGACGGACGGACATTGCTAGAATGTCCTAGAATCGATCACTGATCAATAAAATATATACTTTATATTTCGATGCGTTACACACGGAATGACAAAGAGGGTATAAAAATTTTGTTTAATAAAATTTTTAAAAAATCGAAAATACTCATTTGAAGTACCCCCCTAAATTAACGGTCATTTTCAGCTTAAATTTTGAACGGGTTAATGAGGTCATAGAAAGTTGACATAATTTTTTCCAAGTAGTTTTGTCTATAAACTTAATAAAAAATAAATTTTAATTAATTTCATAAAAGATTTTTTTTTTCAAATTATAGTCCTTTTGCCCAAAAACCCCAAACTTTGACCTCAATGCGACACGGGTTAAAGTTATTCGAATTTCCTGAAATTTTTACACAATAATTTTTTGACGCAACTACACAATATTCCGACTAGAGATGCGAGCGTGACACGAATTTTTCGTGATTCACGTGGTTCACGCGTGAATCACGCGTGATCGTGAGTGAAATTTATTTTTACTCATGTGATCGTGAGTGCGCGTGATTAGAAAAAATAGTTTCGTGCGTGAGCGCGCGTGAGTAATTTTTATTTCGTGAGTCTGCGTGATTGTTTTGTGCCGTTTGAAACAGAAAACAAGTAAAAAAAATTGTCATTATATTGAATTTAGAGGGTAATTAACACAAAATTGTGATTTAAATATATTTTTATTATTGTTTGAAGGAAATTAAATACTTTTTGTGCAAGAAATCGAAAAATGTACATAAAAAATTTAAATTTTAATTTCATGAGTCTTCGTGAGAGTGATTATTTCGTGAGCGTGAGAAAACTTTTAGTTACTCACGTGAGCGTCCGTGAACGCGAGCAGAAAAAATTATTTCGAGCGTGATCGTGCGTGAGCAATATTTTTATTTCGTGAGCGTGAGCGTGCGTCAGTCAAAATTCATTCACGAGCCCATCTCTAATTCCGACCAGCGCATTTTGAAATTCGAAATTTGTATTTTTAAGTGCCACTCTAATGCACAAACATATTCCATATGAAAGCATATATGGACCAATATTTTTTGGTTTTTACCACAGTACAGACTAGTATGCAAACAATGGTGCTAATTGCGTACTTTCCAATATGGCGGTGTGGTTTTTAGTACATAATTATCATCGCTGCCTACTGTATGTGTGCCCAGAGTCATAGAGTAGTCCAACAAATGGCGTTTGAAAAAGTAGTAAACAAAAACCATATGGTATTGTTTACGAAATTTTATCACAAATCGAAATGTGAGCGAGATGGAAGATACCAGTTTTACAGTGAGAATGCAGATTGTTTTTTTGTCTCTCTTTGCTTTACGTTTGAACTTTAGTTTGGCATTGCCAGAATTTTCCAATTATCTTTGGTGATGCCAGATCTACAAAACAGTCGATGGATTACTATATAACTATGGGCACATACATAGTGACATAGTAATCCATCGACTGATATCTTCTATCTCGCTCACATTTCGATTTGTGATAAAATTTCGTAAACAATACCATATGGTTTTTGTTTACTACTTTTTCAAACGCCATTTGTTATCCTACTATGTCACTATGTGTGTGCCTGTACGTGTGATGTTTAGTGCATGTATTTATGTTGTTTGTTTACGTTTTGTATGAAACGTCAAAAGTTACACCGTGTGCTGTCACTTATACTTACACAAATCAAATGCACCTCTGTGAACCTACTACCTTTTTAGGCGCAGAGTAATGCTGATAGTAGTATTAAAAGGTAAGCGAGACGGGAAGGAGTACCCCTTACCAAGTTTTTGCTGGGACGGTTAGAGTACTTGCCTTGTTAGAAAGCACCTTAATTTAATCATTATATGTAGGTTAGTAGTTACATATTCGTAAGCTTGCGGCCACTTATTATGTTTGTGCCACGTCTTTCTTTAAAAATAAAACAAAACTCTGAATTTAATACATTAATGAGCTATTTGCTTTTATTTTGTTACTTTTTTTTCACGTATAATTTATTATTTAATATAATTTTCAGTTGTTTCACTTTCTATGTTTTAAATGTTTGTTAAATAAAAAAAAATAAAAATAAGTACATATTATTAAACAATTTGAAATTTTTATATTACAACTAACCTCTATGTTATTGGCACTTCCCAATAAACTAGGATCATATTCATCGCAAAAAACACTTCGAAATCATAATCATTGTCAACAAATACAATCTAGTACGAAATTGCTGCCGCCGCCACCACCAATATGTAATGATGCACCGTCACCTACCATTAATAGCATGGATGTTAGTATTAGTAACATTTACTCAAAGATTATAAAACCGCACACAATAACTAAATCATCCGCGGGAATTGAGGAATATAAGCATCATCTTAATGATGATGAAAAGGGTAATATTAGTATGGCAAAGAATGAAACTATTAGATTTTAGTATCGAACCATTCTGTTGATATTGGAGCTAATTTTGATTTTGGTCGTTCGCATCATTTGCTTCCAGTTTAAATTCCTTTTGCTAACAATAATACTGGCATGACAAATGTATGCTGTATTTTTTTGCTAATGCGTATAACTATTTCCATGCAAATTTATTTAAGGCTGGATTATATTCTACGTGTCTAGATTAGCAATCATCAGTTCTATAATACGTCACAATTGGTTGTAATAGCTGTCATTGCTAATCTGGACAGTTTATACAATGATGGTATACAATTGATGGTAGAGCGCCTGTTCTACTATAGATTGCTAGCAATCAAGTGTCTATATGAAATTGCTAACCATTGCTTACTATCGAGTTTGGCGTTTGTAAACGTCAAATGTAACACTGAAAACCCTTTATGGTTACTTTGGTGGTTGCTAATCTAGACCGGGTGTAAAGACGGCCGTAAAAATTTTTATTTATGTTTTGTTTTAACATGATAATGTTTTTAGGCTGGTGTCTAGCATAAAAAATGATGCAGGACGCCACCTCAGTTTGACTATAAGTTACCGACTAACAAAAAAGAAAATAAGAATTACTGTTGTTATTTTCTTAAAACCAAAAAGGTTTGTAACTTCGATTTGTAACTTTGATAAAAATTCACCTGCTGGTGAATAAAACCGCTTTTCACCAGCTGGTAAATAAAACGCATTATAATTATTTTTCCACAATTTTTTGTTATCAATTTTTTTTTTTATTAAATTTTTTTTGTCATCAAATTTTTTTTTGTCATCAAATTTATTTTTTTTATTCATCAATTTTTTTCATAATTTTTTTTTTTTCATTTAATTTTGCTTTTTCATCAAATTTTTGTTATCAACTTTTTTTTCATCAAATTTTTTTTTATCATATTTTTTATTACATCAAAAAATTTTTTTTTCATCAAAAACTTTTTTTATCAAAAATTTTTTTTTCTTTTGTTTTCATCAAATTTTTTTATCATCACTTTGTTTTTCGTGAAAAAAAAAATTTTTTTGTTACCAAAAATACTCTAAACTTTTGACATAAAAATGTTTAATTAGTTTAAAAAATGTACAAAAAACAAGTGAGAGTGTTTAATTCTTTAGTGCTGAATCTTTTATACTAGAGCCTACGGTCAGGACCGGTTACCCGGGTAGACCGGTTTTCAAGACCGGTCGACTGGTCTACCCGGGTAGACCGGTTTACCCAGGCAGACCGGTCTTTATATTAATATTTTTTTTTTTTTTAAATTTCGCACTTCCACCATTTTGAAGAACAACTAAAGTGTCAAACTGAAATACTACTATTATGAGAAAGTGAATTTTTTACAAAACTTAAGAACAATTTGATTTTTTTTTTCATTAAAGCTAAGTACTCTGTTTCTTACGGTGAAAATTTCACTTAAACTTTAAACGCCTCAAATTGCAATAACACATTTAAAAATCAAGAACTTTTGACAATAATAAGAAAGAAACGATCATAACAAAACTGAAATGTCACTTTTTCACGGCAATTTAAATTGTCTTGTATAATAAAAATGAGTGAAAACTTTTTTAACAATTTCCCCTTAATTCCTCGCGTTGCCAATTTTTTTTTTTTTATATGGAGTTTGACATATTTTTTCCCGTGAAACCGAACAGAGTACTTAGCTTAAAAATTAAAAATGCCGATATCACAAAAACTAAGCAAAACGGAGAAAATTTTCAAAAGAAAGACAATAAAGAAAAATATGGAACAGCCTTCCTCTATTGATGTGTGGACTCAATAGGTCCGAAAATTTGAATTAAAAATTCGCATTCCGGAAAATTTTAAAAAGCCAATATCTCGGTAAGTATTGTCCACACGATCAAAAGTCCAATGGCGTTTTTGTTGCTCTTTACTTGAAGAACTTGACCACAGCATATCCGAAATCCCTGAGATCAAAAGTTTTTGAGCTATTTGATTTTTAATTTTTTTAGGACCCCAAAACTCATTTTTTATGATTTCAAATTCCGATTTCTCAAAATTTTTGTTCTACGACCGGCACAAAAAGCTGTGAATAGATCGAAAATTATGTCTAGAGTATCCTTGTTTCATATGGAGTCATTTGAGGTAACCACAAAAAGTGCCGTCCTAAAGACCGAAAAAGACCGTCCCAATTTCATGTAAATACATGGAAAACACAAGACTTTTCGAGTTTAACAGCCGATTTCTCAAAATTTTTGTTTTACGACCGGCACAAAAAGCTGTGGTAGATCGGCAATTATGTCAAGAGTATCCCTATTCCATATGGAGTCATTTGAGGCAACCACAAAAAAGTGCCGTCCTAAAGACCGAAAAAGACCGTCCCAATTTCATGTAAATACATGGAAAAAACAAGACTTAACGAGTTTAACAGCCGATTTCTCAAAATTTTTGTTCTACGACCGGCACAAAAAACTGTGGGTAGATCGCCACTTATGTCTAGAGTATCCCTGTTCAATATGGAGTCATTTGAAGCAACCACAAAAATGTGCCGTCCTAAAGACCGAAAAAGACCGTCCCAATTTCATGTAAATACATGGAAAACACAAGACTTTACGAGTTTAACAGCCGATTTCTCAAAATTTTTGTTCTACGACCGGCACAAAAAGCTGTGGGTAGATCGGCAATTTTGTCTAGAGTATCCCTATTCTACATGGAGTCATTTGAAGCAACCGCAAAAAAGTGCCGTCCTAAAGTCCGAAAAAGACCGTCCCAATTTCATGTAAATACATGGAAAACACAAGACTTTACGATTTTAACAGCCGATTTCTCAAAATTGTTGTTCTACGACCGGCACAAAAAACTGTGGGTAGATCGCCAATTATGTCTAGAGTATCCCTGTTCCATATGGAGTTATTTGAAGCGACCACAAAAATGTGCCGTCCTAAAGACCAAAAAAGACCGTCCCAATTTCATGTAAATACATGGAAAACACAAGAGTCATTTGAGGCAACCACAAAAAAGTGCCGTCCTAAAGACCGAAAAAGACCGTCCCAATTTCATGTAAATACATAGAAAACACAAGACTTTACGAGTTTAACAGCCGATTTCTCAAAATTTTTGTTCTACGACTGGCACAAAATGCTGTGGGTAGATCGCCAATTATGTCAAGAGTATCCCTATTCCATATGGAGTCATTTGAGGCAACCACAAAAAAGTGCCGTCCTAAAGACCGAAAAATACCGTCCCAATTTCATGTAAATACATGAAAAAAACAAGCCTTTACGAGTTTAACAGCCGATTTCTCAAAATTTTTGTTCTACGACCGGCACAAAAAACTGTGGGTAGATCGCTACTTATGTCTAGAGCATCCCTGTTCCATATGGATTTATTTGAAGCAACCACAAAAATGTGCCGTCCTAAAGACCGTCGAAATTTTCATGCAATTGCGACGGTCTTTTTCGGTCTTTAGGACGTTACATTTTTGTGGTTGCCTCAAATGACTCCATATAAAATAGGGATACTCTAGACATTATTGCCGATCTACCCACAGCTTTTTGTGCCGGTCGTAGAACAAAAATTTTGAGAAATCGGCTGTTAAACTCGTAAAGTCTTGTTTTTTCCATGTATTTAGTTAAAAATTGTGGTAACTTTAAAAAATTAATGCAATTTCCTGCATTAAACTAATTTAAAAATGCATAAACGATAAATCTAATATTTAAATACACCCTACTTCTTAAAATCCGGCAATTTCGATTTTTTAACCGCAATCAAAATTATTTTATCAAATTTATTCGATATTTAGCTATACAGTTTAATAATAAAAATACATTTAAACAAGTTTGTCAAACCTTTAATCAGTATATCGAAGTTCCACTTTATGCTACAGGGCATTATAAGTTTGAGCTGATGTTTATAACTATTCGAAGTATTGATCCTAGAATCAAATTTAGATTCACCGATTGACTCACAAGGGAAGTCTCCCTGGTGTCACCCTCCGATCTTCATGAAATTTGGATATGTTGTTGAAAACGAAAATTAATTCGACACGTATTTTTTTATAGCGGCCCAAAGTAAAGTCAGCCCAAGTAAACACGATACAATTGTCAATAAATTAGTAATTAAAAATTTAAGTTTCTCTTGATCCAATTTAAATTGGAAAAACATCGAATTTCCAAAAAAAAAAACATATTCTTTCATGAGGTGGCAACCCTTTCTGAAATCGAAGAGATAGCACCTTTAAAAAACAAGTTAAACTTATATTTCGGCACTCGTTGACATTTAAAAATTTCAGAACAATTGGAGTGTAAATCATGTGATACCTTCCTTGTTAGTCCCCACATAAAACGATTGCCAGATATATTCATAGAAATATCTTGGTAGAAAAATTAGTAAACCTATTGTAGATCAAGTTTTACAGAATAATGCCGTATTCAACAAAAATTAATGTTGATATCGTTGAATAATCAGTGTAGTTAAATCAACTATTTACAATGTGTCTACAGAATTCAATAGATAAATCAAAATAGAAAAACAAATCTGGTCGTTCATTTTTTTATTATTAACGAGTGAGTTGGTAGCAATGTGAAACATGTTTGTCTCTTGTAAAATTATTTGATGTGTTTCCCAGTTGGCAACGTCCTCGAGCCATCCTCAGTGACGGAGCGGTGACATGTCAGAGTCACTGCTGACATCCACAAGACATCTCTATGTACTGGGTTGAGGACAGTTTCATACAAATTTTCAAAATGTCCTCACTCAAAGGCAGCAGTGGTCAGGGCTGACCTTCTGGGGGCATGTCACCTAAGACTTCTTTGGGGAAATGTCTGACGTAGGTCATACGAAAATAGTTTTTCGCATGACCTACTTTTATCCATTTTCCTTAATTTTTTCCATTTTCCTTTATAAATTATCTTTCTCATATTTAGAAAAAACTTTTCGCCTTTTTTAGTCCCAACTGGATTTGAACCTGGAACCTCCAGTTTATTAGTCCCACACCTAACTACTTGTTCCAAACTTTATTTTGAAAATTGTTTGTCTATTTATTACTTTTATTCTACTTGTTAGATTTAGATTTTGTTTTAATATTTTTGTTAATATTGACATCTTTTTCTTGGAAATTGAAGAGTTGCCCAGATTTAAAATTCTAATTTAATATACTGCTATTCTGAAGACATTTCCTTTTATACATCTTAGAGGAATTGTCCCCACTTTTAAAGCAAACATTCAGTGCTGACAATGTTAGGAAATGTCATCAAGGATTACCTGTGATTTGTCAGAACCTGAAGACATTTCCTCAAGGAATCACTGTGGAAATTTCCTCAGTGACACATTTTCCTACTGGGTTGTTTTTTATAAAAATATTTAATATTATAAAAATAAATAAAAATAGGATCTGATCTGTAAATATTTGGTAAGTAAAAAAATACACTGATTACTTTATGTATTCATACTATATTAAAACTTTTTTTGTTTTTTTTAAGGATTATAAGTCTGTTTGCGTACTTTCCCAGTAAAAATTATCAAGCAACAAAATTTTAGAGAGTAAAAAAGAAATCGCTCTCAAAAATGAAAAATTGTATAAAGTACGCGAACAGAAATCCGTAAAAATTTGCAAGTTAGATAAACAGCTGATTTAAATCAGCTTATAAAAAATTTTGCATTCATTTGTAAATTTTTAGTTTGTTGGTATTTATTTTTTACCTTGTTAATATAAGAAATTTATTTTTGGGATGTATTTTTTTTATTAATTAGTTGATATTTAATCATATTTTATGCACAAAAATGTAACTGCAAAATATTTTTGTGTATCGTTTACAAAAATATAATCATCATATGTTTTTAAAACAGATGTTTTTTCTGCTTGATAATTCTTGCTGGCAAAAATTTATCCAGTAAAAACTTGCAAGTTTCTAAAATAGAACTGTCACTTTTTTCTCTCATTTTTTCTCTCGTTACTGGGGTTTTAAAGTACGCGAACGACTTTTAGACAAAATTCGTAATAATTTGTACAAATTCGTACAAATTATTGAGTTCGCGAACACAGCTTATGTTTGGTGTCATCAGAAAACTGGAGAATGGCTTATGAGTGCATAACATGAACAAACGAAGTGTGTGTGAAAATCTTTGTGAAAATCTTCAAATATTGCAGCTTAAAAAGCCGGAAATAAAAAAATATTGTGATTTATACTTAATAAAAGAATATTAACAAATAACAACAAGCTTTTTTTTAATAATAAAATTTCTTATATTAACAAAAATATGAGTTGAATTTGCAAAAAATAAGAGTTGATTTACAAAAAAACGAGTTGATCAACTTTTACAAAAACTGACAACAATTTTTATTGAAATCAACATAAATATTTGTAGGGTCAAAATTAACAATGATTTCTGTTGAATTTACAACGATTTTCTTTGGGAATACAATGATTTTTGGTTGAGTGTAAAGATGTTGTTAAATTTATAAAAGCACAAGGACTGAGCTGGGCAGGACATGTGGCAAAAATGCCTCCGAATAGAGGTCAACAAAAAATAATGAATGCCATGTCCTACAACACAAGAGCGAGAGGAAAACCGAGGACAAGATGGCTTGATGGATTACACTGAAAAAAAAGCTTCGTGAAAATAATGAAAAATGACTCACGTTATTTCAACTTAGTTTAAACACATTTGAGGATCCCATTGAGTTCGGACCCGATGTGTTCAGACCCCGTGGGCCTAGACCTATTGGGTTCCTTAAAAATCGATATAGTTTTTGATCCAAAATTTGTGTCCGTTTCGCTCTACCTTGCTTAATTTTTGAGATACGTGATTTTAGGGGACCACTGGGGTTTTTAGAATTAAAAATCTCGATAACTTCAAAAATATTACTCAGAGAGCTTTTGGTTATTTTGCGGTCTTGTTATACGTGTTGAGAGCTACAAAAATACTTTTGGACTTTTTGTTGTGTCGGCAATATTTACCGAGACATGAGCAACCCCGAATTATCTACATGTTTGTTTTTTGCGATCAATACTTATGGAGAAACATTTATTAAATAAACACACAATAACACAGCACCTGTTTTTTTTTTTCTTCAAAATATTTTTTTTTACATTTTAAGGATGTTTATTCTGGCTCGAGGTCATTATTTTCTTTACTAATAAAACCATAATATTCTCATAGCATATTTTGCTAAATAATCTTGACAATGGAATCTGACAAATTCCGAAACACGTGTCGATTAAGTCTTGCAAAAATGACCAACATAAATAAATTTAAAACAAAACAAGTGAGAGTGTTAAATTACGCTATGCCGAATCTTTGATACCCTCCAACATGTTAAAACATATAAAAAATCCAGGGTCGTTTTTTTTTGGGCCCTTGGGTCTAAGTGCAGGAGTGTTTACCCCTTCTGACACAAAAGGGTTTCATTTGTTTAACAAAAATGGCACAAAAAGATGTAAAAATGGCGTTTTTTAAGAGGTTTTTTTAGTTCGTCAAGGGGTAACTTTTTCCCCCTTGGTCCGATTTAGTCCATTTCCGAACTTAACCGGCCTATGAATATTAGACATATTCTGGTTAATTTTAAGGGGTCTTTTATTTTGGACTGAATCGTGTTTTTTACAGACGGACGGATGGACATTCATAGAACGACTTAGAATCGATCATAGATCAATAATATACATATATACTTTATGGGGTCCCCGACCGATATTTTTATGCGTTACAAACGGAATGACAAAGTGAGTATACCCCCATGCTGTGGTTGGAGGGTATAAAAATACTTTTCTTGAAAATTATGCTATGAGAATATCATGGTTTTAATAAAAATTAATCAGTATTTTTTCTACATTTAATTTTAAATTAAAAATATTATATTTAATAATAAAATGCCTTAATCGCGACAGCCACGATCAACGCTTTTGTTTGTACTGAATTGTTCTAAAAAATTCCGCGCACAAAAAAAAAACAAAGGAGGGAAAAAATAAGTGAAATAAAAAAAATACAATTCACTTTTGCTAATAGTATGTATTAGCAAAAAAATCTTGTAAAAATGTTGTCAACTCAATTTCAAATTTAGCAAAAGAAATTAGTTCAAAGTTTGTTTAAAATTGCTAATGTGCTAAATGAAGTTTACAAGAATTTTTTGCTAAAGGTACCTACAGATGACGCAATGTTATGTACAATATGCAATTATATTGATGGTGTGTGGGTAAGATTGACCATTGTCATTTTTTTATTTTTTCCATTTTAATTACAAATTATTTTAAATAATTTAAACCTACTTAAACAAGAACTGGTAACAATGACCGTCGCCTCGTTGTAGCGAAATCGACCAAGGGTTTTTGTGGGAATCGAACCCACGACCCCCTGTTTCATACACTCAAAAAATTATGTTAGTAAAATCAACTGAAAATGTCAGTTAAAATAACTACTTTGTAAGTTGTTTTGGGGTCAACTACATTTTCAGTTAAATCAACTAACAATGTTAATTATTTTAACTGACAAAAAACAACTGACTTGTGTAGTAAAAACTACTTACATTTGTAGTCAAAACAACTAAAATGTAGTAAAAATAAAATAATCAATAAATATTTTTTTATTTAATTTTTCAGAAAAAATTTGAAGACCCAATTTATTTTAAAGTTTTTTTTTTTTTTTTTTTTTAAAAGTTGTGAAAAATAAAAAAAAATTAAAATTTATTTATTTTTTTGAAAAAAACTTTGGTAATTTTTCAGAGATAAAAAAAATAAAATTAACTACTTTAAATAACTGTAACTACATGACAGTACTTTTTTGATAGTTATTCAAAAAAACTACTTACAATAACTAACAGAAATAGTTGTTTGATATTTTTCATACAAAAACAACTGACTTTGTAGTTGAAAACAACTAACTACTGTAAAATATACAAACAACTAACATGTAGTAACTTGCATAATTTTCTGAGTGTAGGCTAGCACGCTACCAATTAACCTACAGGGGCCCCCCATTGTACAGTCGTCAATATTACCCACACACCATAAATATAATAGCATTTTGTATATAATATTGTGTCGTCTGTCGTTACCCTGTAGGAAGCCTGGGGTCAAGTGTCTCCAAGTCAACACTTTTGTCGACTATTTTGGGTGACATTTTATTGACATTGTCAACAAAGAGTCTACACCTTTTTAATACATTTGGAAAATTTTAAAATATAACTTGAAATGGATTTCCACACTAATCTAGTTAAACGTTCCAATGTCTCCATATGATCTCATACAAACTATATAGTCAATGATTCTAAAGGCACTATTACTAATGTGGAAATCTAATAAAAAATTCCAAAAATGTGGACTAGAATTATTAAAATGAACTACTGAATCTCTGGTTCCAATGTCTACATGTGGTTCTATAAGAACCACCTAGTCAATAGTACTTAGGGCACTAGTGGATTCGCAATGACAAGCACATGTAAATGTCTACAGTGGAAAACATTGCCTGTCATATAACTGGTCAGTAGTACTGGTGACGAAGTCAATAGTGAATCAGTACAGTTTTACTATCGACATTTCCTACAGGGTAACTTAACATGCTAATCTCAACTAAAAATTTGCTAAAAGTTAGCAAACTAGTATTAGCAAAAAAAATAAGTAAATCTACTAACGTATTTTTTTGAGTGTAGCTTTAAACCCCTGCCGCTCCCAAACGGGGTACGTCCCCACGGACTTGAACACCACACAATCTAACAATCCAAGGATTAAGGGCATATAAATCTTTTTTTTAATTTAAACAAAGTTCGGTAAACTTTATTTAGCGTGGGCACCGGTATTACCATAGTTGGGAAAACCCCCGATTTACAACTAATACAGTACAGTGCCATTGTTGAATTGATAGCACCAAATGGTGCTCGGCCCGATTATTTATCTTGTGTTGGCAGACTTTTGCCAAAACAAAAAAAATTGAACATTACCAGTGCCGGATTAACAAGTAATACTGTACAGTGCCATTGTTGGATCGATAAAACCACATTGCTTTTTTTTAAGTGCGAATATTGATACAAAATAAAAAAAATGATTTTTTGAAATATCAAAACTTACAGAAAAATGTATAGAAGGACTATTATTGATAATCAGATCGGAAGGGCATTCGTTTTTCCCAAAGTGTTGTTAATCCGGTTTTTCTGATTGGGCCGTTTCTGTTTATTTAGGGTTTGTGATGGAAGAAGAAAACAGTGTATTTGTAAAGATGATTTTAATGTGGATTTATTCCAGACCATGATTTCTGTAGCCACCTTTACGTCATCAGTAGAGAAAATTTCATTGATTTTTAAATTGTTTGTTTATTAAAAAAATATATTTTTTTAATGAAAACAAGCATTTCTATGGTTTAAAAAACATTACGTGCTATATTTTTTCTTTACACATTTTTTTAAGCTCCAGTTTCGGCCAAATGTTCGGTTTGGCTCGACCTAAAAAAAAATGGTTTCGACGGACTCTAAAGTTCGGTAATCTTTATGAACAGTATCAAAATTTTGTCCAAGTCTTTTGAACTGACTTTTTTCTCAAAAATTTAAAGCAATGTTCGCGCAGCGTGATTTTGTAATTCATTTTTCAATATCATCATCTCAAATTTAACACCACCATTCGCACTTCATGAATTCATTAAACATGCCAAATCAGAAAGTGCCTACTTTACATAAAACAGAATGGTACGATTCCGAAAAATCTACCATGTATTTTTAAGTGTTCCATAGAATATCTTCACGGTTTCATTTTCTTATGTCTAAAGCATATTAACTGTAATTTATTTATGACCAACTATTTTTATTCAAAAAAGTGTCTTACGGTAAGACGACATCTTTACATGAAACCAAACAAAATGATACACCTCCTTCTGGATATATGATGCAAGAAGAATTAAAACATGTTCTAAGGCAACGTGAACGTCGTAATGATCTTGATATACCCAAAACAGTTACCATTTATATTGAGCAAAAATCTAGTCCAAACGAAGTTGCTGCCTGGTTGAAAGCTAAAGCATTTTCGCCTAATATTATTGAACGATTAAAGGGACTGAATGCCGAAGAATTGTTTGCATTAAAACGAGAATGTATCTTGGAAATTTGTGGCATCACAGAAGGAAAACGCTTAGCTTCCCAAATTAATTTACAAAAAAGTGTTTCGGGCGTAAGTATAAAATTATAAGATAAAATGACTTCAACAATGTCTGCATTAACACTTACCATCTACAGACTATAGTATGCGTTTTTTAACAAAACATCAATGTACTATAGGTAAAATGAAAACAAGTGAGAGTGTTAAATTCGGTTGTGCCGAATCTTTTATTTTCCTCCAATATGTAAAAAACATATAAAAAATGTTTGACAGGGGCCTTTTTTTTGGGGGGGGGGGGGGGCAAGGGGAAGTGAGCGGAGAGCTGGGGAACTCTTTGGCAGTCGCTGTATATGTTTACAAGTTAATTTTTTTCTGCTTTGTGCACTTAAGTATTATAGTTTTATTATTATTTATATTACTTTTTTATCCACGCCCTGAAAAGAAAAGGGCCGAAAAAAGCGACATTTTTTATCCTGGGCCCAAGCGCAGGCCTTTGAACAAAAATACGAAAAGTCGTCTAAAAAATTGAAATTTTTCAGAGGTTGATTTAGTTTTTCAAAGGGGAACTTTTTTCCCCCCGGTCCGATTTAGCCCATTTCCGAACTTACCCTGCCTAGGACCATAAGACATATTTGTACCAAACTTGAGGGGTATAGCTCTTTTATTTTGAACTGCATCGTGTTAACGGACATCGCTAGAATGTCTTAAAATCGATCACTGATCTATAATATCTATACTTTATGCGGTCCCCGACCGATATTTCGATGCGTTACACACTGTCTAGATTAGCAACCACCACCAAGCAATTCAACGTCACATTTGACGTTTACAAACCCCAAAACTCGATGGTAAGCATCATTTTGACATTGGATTGCTTGCAATCTATAGTAGACCATCATTTTGACATATGATAATAGTGGTGGTTATTAATCTAGAAACCGCGTTACACAGGGAATGACAAAGTCAGTATACCCCCATACTGTAGTTGGAGGGTATAAAAAGAATAATTTGTAACAAACTCCTTAAACATGAATTTCTTAATTAAACACACTAAAAAAACACTCCAGTTTGCTCAAAATTTACAAACATATTTAGAGCATAATCGTCTCAGAAGTTTAGACGTCATGGACATTATTTGCTCTAAGCCATTGGCGTATTGTTTTTTCAGGGCCCAACAACAACAACAAAAAAAATTTTGTTGTTCTTTTCGTGAGATTTGTGTTTTCCAATACATATAAAAAAAAAAATTTTTGTTGTTGTTGTTGGGCCCCCCCTCTGCATACGTCGTTGCTCTAAGCAAAATATTAAAATATGCTTCTGCTCACAAAAACTAGGCAATTTTGCTTGCCGCAATTCTTAATTTATAGGAGAGAGGTCAGAGGAATGAAAAGTGGAAAAAACTTACTCATACTGGCAATTCTTTCGATTTTTCATTACCAATATTCAATCTGAAGTTGGATGTACATAGATAAAAATTAAGCAAGAAAAATTGACTCAACTAAGATTTGTTTACTTATTATCATGAAGTAAATGAGCTTTATAAAATACATATATGAATAGGGTGATCCATTTAAACCTTTGTTTTTTAATTTGAAATAAAAAACTTAAAACCTAAATTACACTGTGCTACAAAAAAAAAACACAAAATCGAATATACTTTTAAAAATAGGTTGTAGGTCTCGTCGAAAAGATCACAAAAATGCCCATCAAACTTGCCTGACACCCTCAAATTTTTAAGTTATTGTCAAAAAAACGTTTTTTTGGGACTTTTCTCACTAAACCACGTTTCAACTGTTTTGGATAGAAGAAGGATAGGGCTTTTCATATGTGTGAATTGGTCTATACATATAAGAAATATATGTATTGATTTTTTCAACAATATCTAACTTTTTGAAAATTTTTTAAGTTTATTGATTTTTTTCTGCTATAGTTCATTCAACAACATTTATATTTATAAACGTATTCTTAAAGAAAATTTTCTTGTAAATACGATGAGCTTTACGCCGAAAAAATCGGATAATTGACAGAGTTGTGATAATTTTTCTAAAAAAAAAAATAAGATTTTGCATGAAATTACCGTTCGGATAACCCAGGCAAAAAAAAAAAATAATAAACGAACATACTGAGAGGTCGCGTATCATTATTTGCAAGGTTTTTGGCCTCCTGAATTTGAATTTGACCTTGAAATTGCGCTATCTTACACTGAAAAAAATAGCTTCGTGAAATTAATGAAAATTGACTTAACCTTAATGAAAAATGACTCACGTTTTCAACCGAAGACAGGTTTCATTTGATTAATGAAACTGGTGTCATTAAAGTTCCTTTCAATGAAAACTTGCATATAAATAATGAAAATATTCGTAGAACTTGTTTGAAACGTTTTATGAAGTTTTTCATAAAATGTATGAAAATATCCATTGATTAAATGTGGAATAGTAGTTGGTAATGAGCGTATGATAATTGCTTTTTACAAGTAACTAGTTGCTAACTTTATTAAGGTTTTGATATGGGAATTACGATAAATTCATGTTGGTTAAAGTTATCAAAATTTCCATAGAAAGCCCCTAATCAAGTAAGGAACTAGTTACCTAAAAACAGCACGTATCATACACCCATAAGTGAAAATTTGCATTATTTAACAATTTTGGTAAGTCACATGCAACCATCACAGTAACCGTCACTGAAATTTTATTTAGGGGCATGTCACAGACTCAATTCCGATCGGATTTGAAAAAAAGTTGTTACTCGTAAAACGCAAAACTATTTTTTTTTTCGGAATGAAATCACTTTTAAAAATCAAAGTGGAATTGAATTTCTAAAAGTGGTTTCATTCCGAAAAAAAGTATTTGCTTTGCGTTTTACGAGTGAACCACTTATTCCACTTCCGAACGGGATTGAGTCTGTGACATGACCCTTAATTGCACACTTTTTATGGTTTTCACCTAGTTTTTACACACAACAAAATTTTACTCCAAACTTAAATTGGTCTGAATTGCCATATAAAAGACAAAAACGCGATGACTTTAAAAACACGTGCTGCCAAAACGTAGCAACAACGTAGCAATGGAACAACACAAATTACCCTACATTTCATCACAAAATTTTAATGACTTAAAAAACTATTTTTCTATTGCAAATTATATTATACTAGCTGGCCCGGTCCGCGTTGCTGGCCCAAATATAAGATCAGTGTTATATTTCGCCTCGCTTCAAATATATAGCCTTGCAAAAAATGTAACGAATTTCTTGGATTTGAAAAATTTGTGGGCGTGGTTTTAAAGACACGATTAGGCAGAAAATCATCTTCAAATTATATTGTAGGAACTAAAAAAAAATCACCATGTCTTCGAATTTGCGAACAGTACAAATTTAAAACTTCTTTAGAGTCATTACGAACAACACAAAAATAAATTACGCATATCGTTTTTTCTTATCGTGAGCTATTGTCTTGAGTTCAAATAAACCGTTATAGTTTTCCCTAATTTTCCATTTTTCCGGGACACTTTTCTCATTTACATTTCCTTAAAAACCTAATTAGAACTATAATTAACGTAAAAAAATCGGTCCAGTCATTAGTAGTTAACATATTTAGACAAACGCGTTTGTTAAAATTTGGGTCTCCGATTTTAGATATATTAAAAAAAGTGGGAGTGGACAAATTTTCTTTACGTAAAAACCTTAGTTGTACTATCACGAACGTCAACAAATACTACTAATAGCCAAATCGGCCATACCGTTCTTCTATTTGAGATATATCGATATAAAAGTGTGTGTGAAAAATTTTTATTTTCATTTAAACCTACGTTTGACTATGACGAACATTTAAAAAAAAAAGTTTAGTCAAATCGATCCAGCCGTTCTCCGATTTTAGATATATCGAAAAAAGGACGCGTAAAGGTGAGCGTGATTAATTTGTTTTCTGAAAAACCGTAAGACGAACATTTAAGAAAAAATATTATACACATCGGTCAGTTTAGTCAAATCGATCCAGCCGTTCTTCGATTTTAGATATATCGAGAAAAGGACGCGTAAAGGTGAGAGTGATTTGTTTGTTTTCCGAAAAAACCTAAGACGAACATTTAAGAAAAAATATTATCCATATCGGTCAGTTTTCAAGTGATGCGATTACCAACGAACTACGTTTGATTTTTATTTATATTTTATTTTTCTATAGATCAAATTTTATATGTATCGAAAAAAAAGTCGGTGGACAACTTTTCTTACCATAAAAACCTTATTTGAATTTTACCAACTTGGTCCATCCATTCAAAAGTGGGCGTTGAAATGGAAAATTGTTCTCTCCGAAAAACCTCACTTGGACTATGATGAACATTAAAAACAAAATAAGACAAATTGATCCAGCCATTCCATGATTTAAAATACATATATCGGGAAAAGTGAGAAAGTTGGCGTGGACAATTTTTCTTTCCTTAAAAATGGTTTTCTATGTTCTTTCGATACAAAGAAATTTTACTATCCGTAAAAACCTTAGTTGAATTATGGCAATTATTTTCAACAAAAATTAGCCAAAGTGGGCCAAAGTCGAATATTATAAAAATTCATTTAAAAAAAAAAAATAGTAAAATCGGTGCAGCCATTCTCAGATTTTAAATAAATTGAAAAAGTGGGCGTAAAAGTGGGCATGGTCGATTTTTCTTTCAGTAAAAACTTAAATTGAATTACTATGAACATTAAAATAAAAAATTACCCAAATCGGTGCAGCCGTTTTCCGATTTTAGATAAATCAAAAAAAGTGGGCGTAAAAGTGGGCGTGGTCAATTTTTCATTACGTAAAAACCTAAGTTGGACTATGACGAACATTTCAAAAAAAAAATTGTCCAAATCGGTCCAGCCGTTCTCAACTGATGCGGTTACCAACGAACGACAAATGATTTTTATTTATATAGATTTTATAAGAAACAGTCAAAAGAAACACTTATACGGAACTTTTCACTTGTAATTTCAATTAGATATAACCAGCATAACACACACACAAGTTTCAATAACAAAGCAAAAAAATATAAAATTATTTTATTTTATTAGAAAAAAGTTAACACACATGTAAAAATTGCAATTAGACTAAACACGCGTGGTGTAATAAAACGTCGTATGTTTTTGTTCTGTTTTCTTTCTCTTATTCGCAACGCAGAGTTGTATTTAGTTCTAAAAAATCTTTTGATATTTTTTAATGAAATTATGAAATCTAATGAAACAAGTTTCATAAAATTTGTTCATAACATGCATGAAATTTCAATCAGCTTATGAATTCCTTCATTTCAGTAATGAAACCAAAATAATGAATCCGTTTCATTAATATCAGGAAGGTTATTTTTTTCAGTGTATGAAGTTTTTGATATATCAATTTATGTTAAATATCTCAAAAACCTGACGAGATAGAGCAATTTAGAGGCCAGATTCAGATTCAGCGCTCCAAAAAACTTTAAAAATATTGTACATGACCTCCTGGGTTATCTGAACGGCTATTTCCTGCAAAATCTTAATTTTCTTTTTTAGACAAATTATCACAACTCTGTCAATTGTTATCCGATTTTTTCAGGATAAAGCTAATCGTATTCAGAATTAAATTTTCTTAAAAAATATGTACGTTCATAAATAACAAGGTTGTTAAACGACCTATAGCAGAAAAAAATCCATAAGCTCGAACAATTTTCAAAAAATAACAAAAAAATTAGATTTTATAGAAAAAAAACAATATCTTTCTTATATGTAAAGACCCATTCACACACATGGAAAGCCCTATTCTTCTTTTATCCAAAACAGTTTAAAATTTTCTGAATTACACAAGGTTAAGTGAGAAAAGTCCCAAAAAAAAAGCTTTTGGACAATAACTCTAAAATTTGAGGGTGGCTGGCAAGTTTAATGGGCATTTTTGTGATCTACTTGAAAAGATCAACAACCTATACTATGTCACATCAGAAGTATTTTTTCACTGTAGCACAGTGTTATTAACCGAAAGTACAGTCGCTGGCATTTACATTTTAAAGATAACTTCATTCATATGTTGGCCGAGACTTTGAGATCCATTTTTTTATTTTTTATACCGTCCAACCACAGTATGGGGTATACTAAGTTTGTCATTCCATGTGTAAAGCATTTAAATATCGGTCCAGGACCCTATAAAGTATATATATTATTGAACATTGATCAATTCTAAGACATTCTGGCGATGTCCGTCCGTCTGTAGAGGGCATGATACAGTTCAAAATAAAAGAGCTAGACTTCCGAAGACTATGTCTTATATTCCTAGGCAGGTTAAGTTAGGAAATGGGCAAAATCGGACCAAGAGGGAAAAAGTTCCCCTTGAAGAACTAAACCAACCTAAGAAAAACCGTTTTTTTTTGCAGTGTTTTTTGTACTTTTCTTAAGCAAATTCAACATTAATTTTTTTTTGTTTGCAAATAATTTTGTTTACATTGCTGATGGTATCAAAATATTCGGCAAGGTCGAATTTAACCTTTTTACTTATTTTTTTATTATAAAAGCCTAAAAGGATAACCCTATACAATCAGTTTTACTCAAACAATAATAATTAACATAATTTCTTTCATTTTAATCTAGTATAAGACCGCTCGCTCTTCAGAGTTGCATGCAGTTTTAGCAAAAGCTCGTCCTAAGTCGGAAATGGATGTAACAAACTAATTATATATGGCCAACTAAAGTAAATAAATTAATAAACACTTGTTCAAATTTGTTTAACAATACTTTAATTTTATTATATTTCTCGTTTTTACAAACACAATAAATTAAATAATAATAAAAATTTTAAAAAAAGTTCAGTTTTAAATATATTTGTTGTAACTCTTAAATATTCATTTATTTTCATACCACAATCAATAATTTAGCTGAGTATACTGTCTGCTGCAATATTAAAGGCATCTAAAAATACACTCATAGGCGTTGAGGGATTCATACTGACCATGGTGTTTGCGACTTTATTCTTCAAATTTCTTAATCGTAATGAAGCATGTATGAAAGTCACTGAAAATAAAAATGTATTAAAGTTTCTATTAGTGAATTTTTATTGAATATATTTGCAATTATAATATAAAAACACAAATGAGAGTGTTAAATTTTACTATGCTGAATATATGAATTATATCCTCTAATATGTAAAAAAAAAGTTTCTAAGGCAGTGGTTTTGGCAGAAGTCGTTGGGCGACACCTTTCCCTTCTCGGTAAATGTTTATAAATTCATTTATGATGTGTTATGATCAGGGAAACCAAAAATATGCTCTAAAAAACACGTTTTATACGCTTAAAAAATGCCCTTAAAAACGGAAATTATGAAAAAGTGACAGTGTCTTTCAAGCAATTGCCGTGTAAAGACGTTTTTTATTATTGTCGGTAGATTTTCTTTTTGTTATCGATCAACTTATTGGTTATCGTGAACCACGTGTTTTTTCTTTTTTAATAAAGAGAATATCCTGTTTTAAACTTAATTTATTTTCCTAATTTAATATTTGATATTGGACATTTGACATTCAATAGAAACTATTTAGTGTGTGCGCGAAATGAACGGGGTTCATCCCCCGGACTACAACCAGTTTCGGGATCTTGACTTCTCGGCCGGAAAAAGTAAAGCCAACAAAAATAAAAGACCACGAGCTGAAGATTTCGTTCCTCTACCGGAAATAACAGCGAATCAGGACAACCTGCCACGTTATTTAGTTGCATCGGCTATCTCTTTAGTGGCAAATGTACAGGCGCTGCCGCTAGCATCCCATAATGTTTTTCAAGTAGAAAGGGGACTTAACCATATTTCGCGTGACCGTCTAGAAGTCAAGGAAATGAAAAGTGGAGATCTACTAATCAAAGTACCTGGTATTAAGACGGCTGAAAAATTTCTTAAAGCCAACTACATCGACTGAATTGCTGTAAAAATATCTTTGCATAAAACGCTTAACACCGTTCAAGGCCGTATTTTTTCGAAAAAAATAATGACAATATCTGAAGAGGAATTATTGAAATCATTAGAAGATCAAAAAGTTGTAGAGGTTCGTAAAATTAACAAGAAAGAAAATGAAATAATTGTCGCTACAGGTGCAGCAATAATCACTTTTGAACTTTCTAACCGCCCCGAATTTTTAAAACTTGGCTGGGAAAGGGTTCCAGTTGATGAATATATTCCCAACCCCATGAAGTGTGTAAACTGCCAGAGATTGGGTCACACCAAAAAATGGTGCAACAATGTCGTGAATGTGGTTACGCAGAAAAACATGATAAATGCGCTCGTAAATATGTACTGTGTCAACTGCCAAGTAGAAACTCATCCTTCGTATGACACTCAATGCCCTACATTCTGGAAACATAAGTCGGTTAATTACATCAGAATTTCCAAAAAATGTACGGCACGTGAAGCATGGAAAGTTTTTAATGATAACCCTACATTAAATATGCTTCAACCAATTCAAAGAAACGGCATAAAAAATCCTACATACGCACAAATAGCAAACAACAACACTACAACAACTAACCTAAATCCTACAACAACAACTAAACTAAATAATACAACAACTAAACAAAATCATACAACTAAACAAAATCCTACAACAACTAAACAAAATTCAACAACAACAGAAACTTCTACACTCAGCAAAATCAATCAAAGCGAAAATCAAAGTAAACATGCAGATAAAGCAGAACAAACATTACACAACTCCATTACAACAACCATCATTTCTCAATCAAACGACAACAACAAATTCAACTTTACACTTAAACCAACACAAATACAATTAAACACCACTGAAGTATTAAATTAAACTCCAACTCTTTTTCAAGATCAAGAATCTCTACCAACCATGCAAAATTCTATTTCTCAAATAATCTCTCTTAATAAAAATCAAACAAAACAAAGTACCACTACAACAGCAAATGAAGAAAATAACGATGATATTTTGGAAAATGACAGTATTTTCGGTGTTGACAATGGTAGCAACTCTGAAACATCTGTAAACGATTATTTTTTTTTTGAATACAGATAAAGACATCACTGATGAAATGATGATTCAAGATATAAATGATGGTCTAGGATTTAACTCGCCACCAAAAAATTCAGACGAAAAAACAGACGATAATCATAATTCACCATGTTCACAAAAGTACAACAATTTTCCGCAACTTAATGTGTTAATTACTCCAAACACATTAAGAAACACACAACAAAAGCCCTCAAAGGGCAAAAAGAAAAAATAAACTTTTATGACTTTAGACCTTAACATTACTATTC
This sequence comes from Pegoplata infirma, assembly GCA_963921195.1. Lineage (NCBI taxonomy): Eukaryota > Metazoa > Arthropoda > Insecta > Diptera > Anthomyiidae > Pegoplata > Pegoplata infirma. The sequence goes on from OY992541.1 coordinate 741,814, forward strand.
TCCAGTGGAGTATGCAAGGCTTCATAAACAACAAATACGCTTTGGAGCTTTTAGTAGCAAGGCACAAACCAAACATCGTAGCATTCCAAGAGACGCATATCATAGAGAAAGATCTACATTTGTTACATTTACCAGGATACCAAGTATTTCACCACAATAACATTGATTATGACTATGCAAAATCAGGTATAGCACTTCTGGTGAAAACAAATTTAAACGTGACAAGACGCATAACATCTACAGGTAACTTACTTTCCAAACAATAATAATTAGGGCCAAGGATGAACTTCATATTACGAATATTTATAAGGAAAATAATGTTGATCTATTTGCATCAATTGTAAACAATATAGAGGGGCCCCCGTAGGCTAGTTGGTAGCGTGCTTGCCTTTCAACGTGGGGGTTGTGGGTTCGATTCCCACCAGAACCCTTGGTTTTTTTCGCTACAACGAGACGACGGTCATTGTTACCAGTTCTCGGTTAGGTGGAATTTATTAAAAATGAGTTGTAAATAAATAGAAAGAATAAATAAAAATAATTGATCATGTGATCAAAACTATTATATTGTAAACAATATATATATTAAGGAAAATGTCCATCATATATTGCTTGGGGACTTAAACTCTCAGAATATATTGTGGGGTCCGTCCTCAAACTCCCCAAATGGTAGAATCTTTGAAGAATTTGCAAATGACAACAATTTGGTAGTATTGAATGATGGATCACCCACGCTACTTAACACTAGAAATACATTAACTGCTGTCGATGTATCTATGTCTTCCATTGATTTTGCTCCAAACTTAACCTGGACTTGCCTGCCAATTCCAGAGGTTGCTGATCACTTTCCTATTAAGATTACGAATAATGTCGAAATTCTTAATAGAAAATTTTCATCACGTTTTATGGACAGGAAAGCTGACTGGCCTCTTTTTGAAAAGAGGGCAGCTCTAGTTGAAAGTCAATTCGAAAGGCCGTCTAACATCAACAGAGAGGCAGCTCAATTGAAACGTATTTTTAGAAAAGCAGCGAACGAATCCATCCCGCTCAGCCGGAAACCTAAGGATAAAAATAACCCCGTATGGTTCAATTCGGATATTTCTAAATTAGTTTCTTTAAGGCACGAGGCATGGAAAACTTTTAAAAGGATTCGCAATAAGGATAATGTAATTAATTATAAAAGATTATGAAGGATTATTAAAAAGGAATGTAAAATCGCCAAGAGGAAAACATGGGAAAAATTTCTTAACTCCCTAAATCCCCAAATGGATGTTCGAGTCCTTTGGGGTAAAGTTAACAACTTAAGGGCAAACCGTATTCAGAGTTTTCCCAATATATATGTCGATAATAACAGCCTAACACATCCCTTGGAAATTGCTAACGGATTTGCACAATTTTGGTCCTCCCTTAGTTCGGATGCAGCATTCGATCCTGAGGTCATATCTACCAAAAATAATTTGAGTATTGATGATCTACCAACAACAGGTCGACAGTTTGTAGCAATGAACCAAGAAATTCTAATACCTGAACTGAACGATATAATGAAGACTTTAAAAGGATCGACTCCAGCACGAGATAAAATTACTTACGCGATGATAAAAAATGCTCCAGACATTATAAAAATACGCCTTTGTGCACTTTACAACAACATACTATCGACTGGAATATTTCCCCAGGATTGGAAGACTGCTGTATTATCGCCGATACCAAAACCCGGAAAAAACCCTAACAGTCTTGAAGGTTATAGGCCGATTTCTTTGTTGCCGGTTTTATCGAAGGTACTTGAGAAAATTTTGGCCAAACGCTTTTGGAAGTATACAAGACAGAATTTGTCAAGCTTACAACATGCCTTTATACCAGGGTTGGCAACCGAAACGAATAACGGTATCGGTATTGGTATTACACATTTTTTATATCGGTAACGGTAAAGGTAACGGTATTTTTGATTATTTAGGTAACGGTTAACCGTTACCGAAACAACGATACCGGTACGTACCGGTATTATGAATAAAATTTACCCAACATGTTAAAAAGTCACAAATTTTTTAAAAACACGTAAAAACTGAAAAATGTTGTGCATTTCAACATATAATTATATAGAAGTACTTAATACTTTAATTAATTAACACAGAATTAAATTAAAGTATTCACGGAATATTGTAATATTGTAATATTCACGGAATAAAATAATAAAACAAATAAATCATTGATTTTTTACGTGTTTATAAGATTTCTCTGCCCAATCAGCAGTAATATCTGAACTTTGAGCCATTTAAGAAATCTGATGGTTTTAGCAGAGTCTGTAGAAAAATGCGTCAAGACCACAGATAAATCTGCGGCTTTAAGTTGAAAAATCTTCTGATTTCAAATAAACAGCCTGAACATCGAAATTATATTTTATTAAAGTAAAAATACTTATTTTTGTTAAAAACTGTTAGAAAAAAAGCGAAGTTTTTCATTTCAATAAACTTTTCAAATTTTTTTAATTTTTTTCTAGAAAATGTTCTTACAAACAAGACAATTACTGTAAAATTATTAAAATAATCAGCTGATTCTTTCACATTTGATTAATTTTTAGTTTTAATCGTTTAAATTAAACAAAAATTAAAAAAAATGCCAACAAATTTTTTGGTAAAATTACAATATAATCTGCTAAAATTTTAACAAAAATATTTTTTAAAATAAGCAAACAGAGTCAGTAAAACACAGAAAAATGTCTGTTATTTTTTAAAACTTAATGACAGAGAATTAAGTTAGAAGTATTCATTATAGCAGAAAAATCTGGTAAAAGCTTTCTAATTCAAACTGAAAGTTGTTTTACAGATTTTCCGACAGAGTTTTTCTTCAGACTGTACGACTCTCCACGCTTACCTGCGTGGATGACAACGCCAGCAAAACTTGAGCGAATCAGGTTTGTCGTGGCACTCACTTTTCTCTTCAGAAATTTTTAGGGAAATAGCGAATGTGATCATTGGTTGGACCGATTTCCACATAATTTAGAAAATTGCGAATGTGATCATTGGTTGGACAGACTTTTTCATTGTTTTTGCCCAAATGACAATCCGGTTTACAATGAATAAAAATTTATTTATTTCACCAACATTAAAAATATTTTAATTTGATTTTTATCTGCAAAAAAACTAAAAAAAAGTAATATTAAGACAACCGAAACAAAACCGATATAATACCGGTAAAAATCCGAATAAAGGTAATGGTTTTTAATCGGTAACGGTATTTAAAATTTTTTATTTCGGTATTGGTAACGGTAACGGTAGTCAATATTAAAGGGTTTTTAATCGGTAACGGTATTGAAAGGGTAACGGTAGCCAACACTGCTTTATACCTAGACATGGAGTTCACAGCATATGTCACCAACTTGAGGAAGTTCTGCGTCGAAACTTGAAAAATGGTAAACATAATTTGGTGCTCTCAGAAGACATACATCGTAATGGAGCTTCATGAATGGGGTATTCAGAAAATTATCCTTAAATTGTTAGATTCGTTTCTCAGAAACCGCACTGTTATCGTTAAAGTTGATGGATATCTCTCAATGACACACTCACTGGATAATGGAGTGCCTCACGGTTCCCTACTATCCGTGGTATTGTACTCTGTGTATGCAAACTCACTGGCCAAAGCTGTGGAAAACCTGCCTGGAATCGACTACATTGGCATTTACGCCGACAATCTTTTTGCTGTGGCTTCGGGTAATCTGGAAATAGTTCGATTGAATTTGGATAATCTGGATAGGAAAATACATCAGTGGGCTAAGAGGTGCTGTTATACCAGTTCATAAATCTGAAATTCTCCATGTTTGTAGAAAAAGAGACTGTACGGGTAACACAATTACTATTAGAGACGTTAATATTCAACTTTCGGATTAAATACGAATTTTGGGTTTGCTTTTTACCAGAAATCTTCTTTGGAACTCTCATGTCAAACAGTTAACTTATAAACTAAGTAAAATTAATAACCTGCTAAAGCTCATTTGTTCAAGGAAAAAAGGTCCACATATAGAAACAGCCCTCAACATATGTCGCTCTTTAACAAGTGGAACAATTTTGCATGGTATAACCATTTACGGCTGGACATCAAGGAAAAATGTAGATAAAATTAATACATCCATCAACAACTGCTTCAGGACAGCTTCGGGTCTTCTTCGTACAACACCGCTCGATAAATTGAGATCTGAAGCTAATTTCCCCGATTTTCGTACTCTTTTGGAGAAAACTGCTGTAAATGTAGCATCCAGGGCGATTACCATATCGTCAGATGGCTTGCATAAATCTTTTTGGAAAAAACCTTAACTCAACAACAATTTGTCCACCATCTGCAACTGATAACGTTATCTATATTTTGAGAAAATCAAACATTTCGTTACCACAGAAGCCAATAACACCGATATTTTTTAATGCTATTGTTCAGGCAGATGATAGTTTAAGTCGTTTCGTCAAAAATAATACTGATCCAATGTGCTTCAAAAGAATGTTCTCTCAAAAAATATCTTCTTTTGCTCCAAATGTGATTTACTATACAGATGGATCATTTCACAATAGTATAACATCTTATGCCATAGTTAAACAATTACCACACAATTTGAAAGTATTAAAGAGTCGCGATTACCGGATCATACGGGAATTTTCACGGCGGAGATTGCAGCTATAAGAACAACTATTGCTCTAGCCTCCCAGCATGGTGGAAAAACGTTAATTTGTACCGATAGCCTACGTGCAACCCAGGCTATAATTAAAAATCACAACGGTGTTTATGATGATTTATTACAGTTAGAGAATGGAACTCACCAAATTTTAATACTGTGGATTCCCTCGCACATTGGAATTCAAGGCAATGAAAGAGCTGGTGGTGCTAAAAGGGCACTGAGTTTACCCCAGATAACGGAAAGTCCCTGTTTCCCAAAAGCCATAACAAATCCGTTTTGTGTAACCCAAGGTCTACAGAACATAACTTTAACCAGACCTAGGTACAACAGCCATTTGACCAGGTCTGAGTGTATTATGTTAGCCCGCCTAAGGGTGGGTAAATGTGTTTTTAACTCGAAACACTACTATGAAAAAACTGATCCACCAAGATGTTTCAATTGCAATGTTTTACTTGACATTCCTCACTTGCTGAAAATTTGCCCAGTCTCAAGGATAGAACAATCGCTAGAGGACATACTCGATTGTGCGACTACTAATAACATCACGAAAATCAAAAGAAGTCTGCAACATCACAACATTCAGGATGTCTAGGTCAAAATTTTATAACAAGTTTTTTTTTCTTTTGTAAATTTTAAAAATTATTCTTTAACTTTATTTTTTTCCTATTTAAAATTAATTGTATTTAAACTTTAGTAACCACCCCCAATTGATACTTTAAATTTTGAAATGTAAATATCATAACACGAGCGCATATGGTCCTGTAACCGGCGCCCTTTTTCTATATTTTATGAATTAATTTGTAAAATATTTTGTAAATAAATAAATAAAAAAGTGACTTTTCAGTTTTGTTATGATTGTTCTTTCTTATAATTGTTAAAAGTTGGTGATTTTTAAATGTTTTATTGCGATTTGATTTTCATCGTAAAAAACAGAGTACTTAGCTTAAACTTTAAACGCCTCAAATCGCAATAAAACATTTAAAACAAGTAAAAAAGTTAAATTCGGCTTTGCCGAATGTAGAGATACCCTCCACAATTTCAAAAAGGTTATTGCAAACAACTTTATTTAAAAGGAAATTACTTTTGAAAAAAAAAAAATTTGAAAAAAAATTTCCGCGAAAAAAAATTTTGGTAAAAAAAAAATCCGCGATTTTTTTCTTTTTTTGTCAAAAAATATGTTCGTACTTGTTTAAATACCATTTGGTGCTCAATTATGTTCACATATGTCAACCAGAAGCCGAATTAAAGCATTTTGTATTTTTAGGTTATGTTGAATGTACTGAAATTTTTGAGGTGTGCTTACATTTTCGTTCATAACTTTTGAACCGCTGAACCGATATCGCTCAAATGCAATACCAAACTTCTCGGGAGAACTTCCAATATACATATATGTTAAGTTTCAGTCATCCCTGTGCAATATTTTGTCCGCGACAGCATTTTCCACAGACAGACAGACGGACAGACGGACATCGCTAGAATGTCTTAAAATCGATCGGGCATCATGAATATATATACTTTATGGGGTCCCAGACCGATATTTCGATGAGTTACAAACGGAATGACAAACTTATATATACCCTCTATCACTAAGTGGAGGGTATAAAAAAAAGTGAAATTTTCACCGTAAAAAACAGATCACTTAGCTTATAGCTAAGTACTATGTTTTTACGGCGAAAATTTTCCTTTAAACGCCTCAAATCGCAATAAAATTTATAAAAATCAACAACAATTATAAGAAAGAAACAATCATAACAAAACTGAAATGCCACTTTTTCACGGCAATTTAAATTGTCTTGTATAATAAAAATGAGCGAAAACTTTTTTAATAATTTCCCCATAATTCCTCGCGATGCAAAAAAAAAAAAAATTTAATGGAGTTTGACAGATTTTTTTCCCGTGAAACCGAACAGAGTACTATGCTTATGCCAGTAAGGTTTCGAAGAAAACACATTTCTTCCAAATCGGACAAGTAGCTTAAAAGATATTTACAAAATAATTTTTGGCTAAAAAGCACACAAAATTTATAAAAAAAATATAAGCCACCCTCTTAAGAATATTTTTTTAAAAGAACCGAAATTAAAATTTTAGGGAGCTGGACCACGTGGGATGCACCTACCATGAGTACTCAAATAAAAGACAATTTTACCACAATTTAAAGTATGTAAATTGTACATATTGCTCATTTACTTGTATAGTGTCATAACTCAAAATATGTCGTTTTTGGGTAAACGATACAGAATTATTTGTTATATCCTGCTTTATATTGTGTCAAAAATTCGTATTTATATCTTCTAAACTCACCGTTTAAGACGAGAACACGCCATTATAACATTTTCTATCTATGGGCTTTTGCAATGTAAAACAAGTTTCAATTGTAAACTTTAAACAGGTTTTCTGTAAAGTCAAACATTTTGCGTTATGACACTATACAAGTAAATGAGCGATATGTATTTTATTTATGCAGTTGTTGAATATGGTACCCGCTAGGCCTAATTTAGTATTTTTTAAACACATAAAAATTTAACCTGCTACCCAAAACAACTTTATTGGAACACATTAAGATTATTATTATTATTATTTCTGGCCCTTTGTTCCAACTAGGAATCCCACAAATTTATGTATCGAACTTGCTTAAAATTAAAAAAAACAAGTGAGAGTGTTAAATTCGGCTGTGCCGAATCTATTATACCCTCCAACATGTAAAAAAATTTTAAAAAAAATTTGACAGGGGCGTTGTTTTAAGGGGGGGGGGGGACAAGGTAGGGGGAGGGGTCGGTGAGCTGGGGTGACTCCTTGGCCCTTACGGTATATGTTTACAAGTTCATTTTGTCTGTTATTGTGCACATAAATATTATCTATCTTCTATATATATAATTTCCCTATTTGTGTGTTCCTCTTTTTTTGTCTATCCAGAGCTTTTTGAAGCCCACTTATGAGCTACAAAGCTGAAAATTGGCATGCTTATAGTAAAACACCTGGGGCAGATCCTAACGTAGCCGGATTTTCGTTTTTTTGCCTGTGGGCGGAGAAATAAGCGGGAAAGTGGGCGTGGCAAAATGCAATTTTTTGACGTTTTTGCTTAATTTAAAGCCCCCAAATGACTTAGGAATCTGAAAATTTCCTAGAATATAGTCCTAACGATGCCGCATATCCCCAAATAGTCGGATTTAAAATTTTCGCAATGTGGGCGGAGAATTGAGGGGAAAAGTGGAGTGCAAAATTTAGATTTTTTAAACATTTTTACTTCTTTTGAAGCCCCCAAATGACTTAAGAAGCTGAAAATTTCCTAGAATATAGTCCTAATGATAGCGCATATCCCCAAGTAGTCGGATTCAAAATTTTCGCAATGTGGGCGGAGAATTGAGGGAAAAGTGGCGTGGCAAAATTGGGATTTTTTAAAATTTTTACTACTTTTGAAGCCCCCAAATGACTTAGGAAGCGGAAAATTGCATAGCATTTAGTTCTAACAATGAATTATATCCTGAAGTAATCGGGTAAAATTTTTTAAACTGTGGAAGGAGAATTAAGAGAAAAATGGGGCGTGGCAAAATTGTGTTTTTAAATATTTAGTTTGAAGACCCCCAATGATATATGAAGATGAAAATTGTCATTTTTGCTTATTTTAAAGTCGTCTAATGACTTAGGAAGCTGAAAATTTTCTAGCGTATAGCCCTATCGATGAAGCATATCCTGAAGTAGTCAAATTTTAAATTTTTGGACTGTGGGCGGAGAATATATTTTATTTTTTTGTGTTTCTCTTATTTTTTGTGTATCCAGCGCCTTTTGAATCTCATTGATGGACTTAAAAGCTTAAAATTGGCATGTATATAATAAAACACCAGGGACAGATTCTTACGAAGTCGGATTTTTTGCCTGTGGGCGGCGAATTACGAGAAAAAGGGGACTTGGCAAAATTATTTTTTTTTTTAATTTTAGAGTATTTTTAAGCTCCGCCCCAATGAATACGGAAGCTGAAAATCCCTAACATGTAGTCCTAACTATGAAGTATATTCTAAAGTAGTCCGATTTAACATTTTTGGAATGTAGATGGAGAGTTGAGAGGAAAAAGGGGCAAGGCAATATTGTGTTTTATTTTTTTTATTTGACTAACTTTAAAGCCCTAATGACCTACGCAGCCGAAAATTGCAAGCATATTGTCCTGACACTGGAGCATATACTTTAAAATTTATTTGGACCAACAGAAGTTAAATTTTCAAAACAAATTTTGGTTATGGCAACCGAAAATTTCGGTTGTTGTTATTAAACTATGCAGTTGGCTCTAAATTCGGCTGGCACAACTAAACTGTTCTCTCTGTGTAGGGACAGAGAATTACGAGAAGAAATGGGCGTGGAAAAATTATGTTTTTACATCTTACCTAATTTTGAAGACACCTTATGACCTTGAAAGATGAAAATTAGAATACATATGGTACGGACTATGGCAAAGATCAACTCTGACCTGGATATCCAGTGAAAGGGCGGAAATAAAAAAAAACGGTTGTGAATTTTGTTCAGTTTGTATATATAATCAGTAACGTAGCCGGATTTTCGGCCCTTAAGTCAGGGGGAGTGGCGCAAGACGGCGAAATTTAGTTTTTAAATATTTAAACTATTTCTGAAACCCCTAATGACAAAGGAAGCTGAAAATTGTAAAGCATAAAGTATTGACAATGGATCATATCCTTATGAAGTCAGATTTAATATTTAAACTGTGTACGGAGAATTAAAAGGATAAATTTAAGTGGAAAAATTTTTGTGTTTTTTAACATTTTAACTAATTTTAAAACCGTTCATGATAAAAAGAAAGATAAAAATTGCCATGTATATAGGAGTGACCATGGGACAGATCCACACGATGGATTTTTGATATCCGGTTTATGGACGGAGAGACGAAATGGGCGTGCTTAATTTAGTTCTAAAATTTTATCAATAAAACCTTTAATACTCATTAAATTTTTTTCCAGTTTGGGAAATATATTGATGTAACTCAATCTAGAACAAGTAAGAAAGTTATAGTCGGTCAAGACCGACCATATGATACCCTACACCAGTATTTTCCGGAAAATGGGTCCCAAGTCCAAACATGGACCGATTGTATCTGTCTTTTGTTAGATCTTTATTTAGTGTAGAAAACACACACAGATCAATTTTAAGTGGAATTGGTTTATTTTTTTTGTCAATAGAACAATTTAACTGAATATGGGTCGAAATTTTTATATGAGGGACTAAGTCCAAAAATGGTCCAATTATATTCCGATTTGATAAGGTTGCTAAAGTACACGTTTAGCACCTAAAAATAAATTTTTTATCAAATATTTCCATTTTTATGAATTTTGAGGGAGTTATGTGAATATCGGGAAGGTGGTTTGTATGGGGACTACCAGAAGGACTGACCCGATTCCTTTGAAATTTGGAATGGTGATTTGTGCATACAAAATTTGATTACTTGCTGAATTTCAAAGCGATATCTATTATAATACGGTTATTAGAGTCATTAAAGCCGAATCCAAAGGGGGCGTTTGTATGGGGGCTAGGTCTTAACATGGACCGATTTTCTCCAATTTCAATAGGCTTCGTCCTTGGGCCAAAAGATGCTTAAGTTTCAAATTTCAGGTCAATTGATTGAAAATTGCGACCTGTATCGTGCTTAAACCGATAGATGGACAGACGGACGGACGGACGGACAGACGGACGGACGGACGGACGGACATCGCTAAATCGACTCAAAAAGTTATTCTGAGTCGATCGGTATACTTGAAGGTAGGTCTAGGACAAATATTTCGGGTAGTTACAAACATCAGCACAAACTCAATATACCCTGTACCACAGAGTGGTGTAGGGTATAAATATTAAATTTTTGAAGCACAAGCATAATTTTTATAAAGTTTGGCAAAATATTAGAACTATTGAGAAAAGTGATTTGGTGTTCCGCAGGGACAGGCTATTCGACTAGTAGTTTTATAATTATTTAAATTAAATTTTTATCCACGCCCTTTAAAGAGGGGAGGGGCAAAAAAATCGACATTTTTTAATCCCCTGGGTCCAAGCGCAGGACTATAAACTTTTACGATCATAAAAATGTCTCATTTGGTTCACAAAAATACAAAAAAACTTCCAAAATATGAGCATTTTTAAGAGGTTGGTTAAGTTCTTCAAGGGGGAACTTTTTTCCCCCTGGTCCGATTTGGCCCATTTCCGAACTTAACCTGCCTAGGACTATAAGACATATTTATGCCAAACTTGAGGGGTCTAGCTTATTTATTTTGGACTGCATCGTGTTAACTACAGACGGACGGACAGACGGACGGACGGACGGACATCGCTAGAATGTCTTAGAATCGATCACTGATCAATAATATATATACTTTATGGGGTCCCCGACCGATATTTCGATGCGTTACACACGGAATGACAAAGTGTGTATACCCCCATACTGTAGTTGGAGGGTATAAAAATATGACCTATGACCTCTAAAAAGTCGAATGTGGTGTTAATTAACCTTTCTATTGATATCAGATCGTCTTGAATGGATTAGTTTTTGAACGTACCCTAAACGGGATACGTCCCCACGAGTTTGAACCCCACACTCGAAAACTATCAGTCCAAGGATTAAGGTCATATACTTTTTTTGAAATTAAACAAAGTTCGGTAAACTTTATTTATGCCAGTTTATTTTACGGAACAGGAGGGGGTCCACTTTACACTACTCAAAGGGATACAGTTTGTTATCCATAAGCCCGACCGAAAGCCGGCTACACCGAAATTGGTACCACTCGACGTATCTTTAACACCTCTATTTGATTTCGAGTCAAGTCTGTAACTTTTACTAGTTCCAATTTTTTAAATATTAGGAGCTAGTTGACTTAACTCACATAGCCCCAATTTTTTTTTTCAAGTAGGCCTATTTGAGGCGATATTTTTTTATTAAATAAAATTGTTTCGGCGACTGGTCTTCAGCGAAAATTGAAATCCTTATATCTTCGTCATTTATGAACGGATTCGAAAAAACATACTATTGGAAAGGTAATTAAAATGTCTTTAAGAAAGAGTTTTGAGATAACCCATTAAGACCCAATTTAAAATCTTTTATTTTATGCAATGTTTTCGGTAAAAAAAAACGGAAACAATTCAGTTTTTTATACCCTCCAACTACAGTATGGGGGTATACTTACTTTGTCATTCCGTGTGTAACGCATCGAAATATCGGTCTAGGACCCCATAAAGTATATATATTATTGATCAGCGATCGAATTCTAAGACATAGCGATGTCCGTCTGTACGTCCGTCCTTCTGTGGAAGACACGATACAGTCCAAAGTAAAAGTGATAGACTCCTGAAATTTGGCACATATATGTCTTATGTTCATAGGCTGGTTAAGTTCGGAGATGGGCAAAATCGGACCAGGGGGGAAAAGTTCCCCCTTGACGAAGTAAACCAACCCATGAAAAAATGTAACTTTTTATAGGTTTTTTTTGTATTTTTGTTAAACAAACGAAACATTTTTATGCTTGAAAAAGGTCAAAGTCTTGGACTTTGACCCAGGGGATTTGAAAATTCCTTTTTTTATTTTGTCCGCCCCCTTTTGTGGGCGTGGAAATTAGCAAATAATTCATATAATGATGAAATTGTATATCTTTTGTACAAAATAGTAATTAAATTCGTAAAAATTTTTGACCAGAGAAAAGGTGTCCCCAAGGACCCCCGACAAGCCCCGCCGCCTCAAAAAAACGGCCTGCAATTTTTATTTTTTTTAACGTTGGAGGGTATACAAGATTCGGCACAGCCGAATTTAACACTCTCACTTGTTTTTGCTTAAAATTTTTTTCTGCGTTGCCGGGCGGGCTTAGAGATTACAAACTCCGTATATTATTTTAGCGGCTTCGCTAAATAGTTTTTTTGTGTATCATGCCTTAAACCCTCCCTCTCCGCCTAATTACGAAGATACAAGCTATTAAATTTTCTAACTTTGAAGCGACATAACTCGCGAACCAGAAGTCGCCGAAAAAAATACATCTAAATATTTTCGAATTATAATTAAAAGTTCTATCGTGGTAAAATTTTGGGAGCGATCGGAGCAATGTGAGTAAAGTCAACTTGTACTAAATATTAAATAACTTGCTAAAAATAAATGAAACTTACATGAGAACGGCAATAACAGCGTAAAACTAGACAGTAAAATTGCATCAAACCAATGAAGCAACAGGTATCCAACTAAAAGTGAACCCGCTAAAATATACCATTTCTGATTTGGATTCGAATTCAAATGACGTAGATTTACTCCACCCAGTCGCTGTTTCCCACTGAAGAAATGTAAAATAATTGCTATCACCATTGCTTGAACCAATAGACCGCATATAATTTTTATAGGATTAAATATGATCATCAAACAGTAAATAGACAGAAACATTAAAAAGTAGTTCGTTTGGTAATACAAAAGATTTTTAACCACGCGGTTACCCCATTTATCGTAGTCCTTAAGATTGGGTAATTGAAAACGGGCAGAACCCAGTACGAAATCATCCAAGGTGCGTAAAGACGGCAACTCCAGTTTTTGTACAGCTTCTGCCACATCGGCCGACATTTTGCGATTTTCTTTAAGTTTTAGATATTTATTTGTTTTCCAATTGAAATCAACAGTTTTCCGTTTAGTCCACAAACGGGATGAAAATATACCACGGATACTAGAAGTGTACCTTTTCGCGTACCTTCCTTCGTCTAACAAAAACAAGTTGTCAGAATCGCTAAAATTACTAACTTCTTCTAATTCATCAATGTTTAAATAGTTCCGAAAAATATTGAAGGATTTTAATATTAATCGAAGTTTGATGTTAAAAAAGTTATTTATTAAAAGTAAACCATTGAATACTGAATAGTTATCGAATTGACATTAATGAATCACAAAGATGACGTATGTGCTTGTAGTTTTTTTTAAGCATTATCGATGTTTTTCACTGTTGCTAATATTATTTTTTTACGTTTAGCTAAACGCTTTTTGCATAGTGAGACAATAATCACAATTGGAGCGGCAAGCGGTTTTCCGCAATTGTCCTCATAAAAATAGAATTGAATCTAGTTTGGCGGAAAAACGCGGCGGTTTTTTGTTTTTATACAAAACGTGTGTGAACAGTTGCGGAAAAACGCTTTCCGCTCCAATTGTGATTATTCTCTGACTCTGGCTTTTTGGTTTGTTTTCACTGATGCCAACTTTTTTTTGACAAAAACCCGCTAAATCAAAAAAAAAATCTCCAGAAAATACCACACGCAGAAAAAAATTTGTGTCGGAGTGAGCGAAAATCTGGCATAATTTAATTTAACCAAAACAAGTACACTCATAGAAATATCTTAGTAGAAAAATTAGTAAACCCATTGTAGATCAAGTTTTACAGAATAAAGGTGTGTTTATACACTCATAGAAATATCTTAGTAGAAAAATTAGTAAACCCATTGTAGATCAAGTTTTACAGAATAATGCCGTATTCAACAAAAATTAATGTTGATATCGTTGAATAATCAGTATAGCTGATTCAACTGTTACAATCATAGAAAAGATTAGAAGGTACGCAGTGTTGTATTTGATGTATTTTCCAATATGGTGGCAAAATGCTTGTTCTTCCTCATCTCACACGTATTTAATATCAAATTAGATTCTTTGTTTATAAAAAATGGAATTTGTCTTTCATTTAATTAAATTTATTATTTATTTTGCTTTATTCAACGTTTTTTTAAAGATAATAAGCACTATTGATAGTTTAACACCTTTTGTTTTTTCTTTTGTTGTTTTCTTTGTTGTTGTTCTCCTTTACACACAAAAAAAATTCGTGTGTAATATTTAGCAAGTATACTTGGCAATTTTTTTTTTATATGAAGATGACAGCTGTTGACCAATCCTTACATAATTTGACCCAGTACTTGGCAGCAAAAAATGAACATCATGTTGCCAAGTACAACTTGGGAAAAATTAGTAAGGTAAAAATGGAAAAATAACTCAAGATATAGGGAAAATGTTAGATTTTTTTTTTTCACAACGACGAGTACCAACATGTCGATGAAAAAAACAATATGTCGGTGCAATTGTAAAAAAATTTATTTGTGTACAAAAAAAATAGTTGGTAAATAAAAAATAAAAAGGTAAGTAATAAAATTTAGTTTTTTTAATAAATCATAAAGATACAATATTGTTTTTTTTAGTTACAACTTAATGCCGTTCTGTTTGCTGTGGAAAAAAGAAGCCGCCTTCGAGTACCTAAAAGATGTTCCAATAATATCAGCAGAGGTACTTATTATTGAATTTAAACTTTTATATAATTTTTTATGGAAATTTATTTTATTTAGTAAGTTTTTATATTGTTTTAAACAAAAATAATTTATTAATAAATTTTATTTTTAATAATTACTAAAATAAGGAATATTTATTAATGTGTATTGGGATATCAATGAAAGCTAAATTGGAATATTTTACTAAGTTTTTTTCTAAAATGTCGTTAGTTAAACTTTAACTTATTTTTCTAAGCAACTTGGTAAATTGTGGAAAAAACTTGTAGAACGCATATCCACCCTATAAACTTGGTAAAATTTGCCCCTAATTTTATGACCCAATACCAAGTTTTTTTTTGCGTGTATGTTGCATTGTTTTTATTAAACGTCAAAAGTTACATAATGTGCTGTCACTAATACTTATTCAAGCGAAATACGACTCTGTTACACTTCTATTTTTTTCTATGGTTACAATGGCGTATACAGAATTCAATACACTCATAGAAATATCTTAGTAGAAAAATTAGTAAACCCATTGTAGATCAAGTTTTACAGAATTTAACAAAAATCAATGTTGATATTACAAAATTCAATAGTTGAAAAATACATAGTTGGAAAAAATTGTATAAAATATAAGTACATGAAATGTGCAACACTGTTTTTGCTGATCGCCATTTGTAAATTTTTGTTGTCTTGTACAGAAGGGATGTTTCTCAAAAAAAAAATCTTTTTTATTAGAAAATATTTGGTGAGTAATTAAATATATTTGTTATTTAATTCATTAATAAAGGAATTTTTTATTTTTTTTAGCAATTTGTGATTTGGAATCTTTATAAAAACTCTAGAAGCTAATCAAAATGATTGCCGACAGCAAAACAACAGCGATATACATCACAGTCCAAGGAAACAAAAAAATATCCTCTAAAAACAAAATAAGTTTATGTAAAAATAATGAGTTAATGAAAACCACGAAAAAATATTGTGAAAATATTCAATTAAATAAAATAACATTTACAACACAAATAAGAATTTCATTTTAATAAATAAAATTGCATGAATATACAAAACAAAACGAGTATGATTAACAAAAATACGAATAGAACCAACAAAAATACGAGTTAATCAGCTTTTACAAAAACTGACAACAATTAATGTTGAAATCAACATAAATATTTGTAGGGTCAAAATCAACAATGATTTCTGTTGAATTTACTACGATTTTCTTTGGGAATACATTGATTTTTGGTTGAGTGTAGATAAAACAAAAAAAGAAAAAACAACCCTGTTCGTTCGGTTTTTTTTTTATTATAACGAGTGAACGAGTGAGTTGGTAGCAATGTGTTTGTCTCTTATAAAATTATTTAATGTGTTTGTTTCTTATAAAATTATTTAATATTAGAAGAATAAATAAAAATAGGATCTGTAAATATTTGGTAAGTAATAAAATACATTGATTACTTTATGTATTCATACTTTATTAAAACGTTTTTTGTTTTTTTTAGGATTTTGTTTTGGTATCATCAGATAACTAGAGAATGTTATGCACCCAGCATAACATGAATAAACGAAGTGTGTGTGAAAATCTTTGTGAAAATCTTCAAATATTGCAGCTAAAAAGCCGGAAATAAAAAAAATATTGTGATTTATACTTAATAAAAGAATATTTACATATAACAACAAGCTTTTTTTTTAATAATAAAATTTCTTATAGGAACAAAAATATGAGTTGAATTTACATAAAATACGAGTTGATTAACAAAAAAACGAGTTGATCAACTTTTACAAAAACTGACAACAATTTTTATTGAAATCAACATAAATATTTGTAGGGTCAAAATCAACAATGATTTCTGTTGAATTTACAACGATTTTCTTTGGGAATACAATGATTTTTGGTTGAGTGTACCATCCCACCGAGTCTTTAGATTTTAAGAAAGTAAAATATTACCAAAGTCTTAATACTGCCAAAAAATCATAAACAAAATCAAAAGACATTTTTAAAAACAGCTGTTTGTATGCAAATCTAATAACACACAGCCATTTTTTGAAATATTTCATAAAATCAAAAGTCTTATTGGACTGTCAACAAAATCATATTACACGCGATTTTTTGACAGGTCTTAATACTCAGTGGTATGATATAAACACAGCTTAATGCCGTATTCAACAAAAAATAATGTTGATATCGTTGAATAATCAGTATAATTGGTTCAATTGTTACAATGGCGTCTACAGAATTCAAAAGATAAAAGAAAAAACAACCCTGTTCGTTCGTTTTTTTTTATAACAACGAGTGAACGAGTGTTTGTCTCTTATAAAATTATTTAATGTGTTTGTTTCTTATAAAATTATTTAATATTAGAAAAATAAATAAAAATAATATCAGCAGAGGTACTTATTATTGAATTTAAACTTTTATATAATTTTTTATGGAAATTTATTTTATTTAGTAAGTTTTTATATTGTTTTAAACAAAAATAATTTATTAATAAATTTTATTTTTAATAATTACTAAAATAAGGAATATTTATTAATGTGTATTGGGATATCAATGAAAGCTAAATTGGAATATTTTACTAAGTTTTTTTCTAAAATGTCGTTAGTTAAACTTTAACTTATTTTTCTAAGCAACTTGGTAAATTGTGGAAAAAACTTGTAGAACGCATATCCTCCCTATAAACTTGGTAAAATTTGCCCCTAATTTTATGACCCAATACCAAGTTTTTTTTTGCGTGTATGTTGCATTGTTTTTATTAAACGTCAAAAGTTACATAATGTGCTGTCACTAATACTTATTCAAGCGAAATACGACTCTGTTACACGCAAAAAAAAAATCTGTGTAAGATTGAGCAATCCTACTTGGTAAAACTTTTTTCATACCAAAAAAAATTTTTTACCAAATTTTTGCTAATATTATGCTTGTCGATGTTAAAGTAACATAATTCATTTTTTATGTAAAATAACCAAGTAGCTTGCTCAATAACGCAAATTACCTGCAAAAAAATTTATCGAAAGAAAACAACAAAAAAACAAAACAAATACAGACCGCCATTTTCATTTTGTATTTTTTTGTGCGTGCGTTGTTCGTTTATTTTTTGTGTTATAAAAACGTAAAAAGGAAATTGATATATAAAATAAAAATAAATTAATACATAAATAAAAATAAATAATTAGTTTTTTAAAAGATAAATAAATGTAAGATAAAAGAATGTTAAAGTTAATTTTGCTTTCATCACTTAAAACACCATTCAATAAGAAAAACCAATGGAGTCCCAGACGTATGTTTCGATGAATAACAAATGGAATGATAAAGTGAGTATACCCGCATTCCGAAGACACCAATAAGGTTTAATAGATTTTTAGTTAAAAATTAGTGTTTGGTAATAATTTTATATTTTTACAGGGTACTGCTAAATAAATTTTTGAAGCTATGGAGAATCCTTCACTACAATAAAGAGCGTGGACACCAATCCTGCCTTTAGTTATAAAATTAAATCCCAAAAACCCAAAGCCAAGCGAGTCCATACCTGTTTTGATGGGTTACAAATGGAATGACAAAGTAAGTGTTCCTCCTTACCAAGAGACCAATGGGGTTAACCAATTTTTTAAATTAAAAATTTATGTTTTGTAATAATTTTCTATTTTTACAGGATGCTTTTAAATAAATTCGTGAAGCTATAGCGGATCCTTTACTTCAAGAAGAAGCGTAGGCAGCAGTCACTCGAGAAAATTGTACAAAAAGGGTCAGTTGGTCGGTGGAAAATTAAATCCTACACAACATTTATTATATTAATATGGATTTATTCTGTGAAAATTTTAAATTCAACAAATATACAAATTTTTACAAAAATTTATTGAAAATTTATTTTAGCATAAATGTGGTAATTTTTAGCATTATTTTTAGTCAGCTTTTCAAATAATTTTGGTATATTTCACCATATTTCTTTTGGTATATTTTACCAAGTTTTTGCTTAAATAGCATTAGCATTTTCTTCAAAATTTTTTACATAAGTGTTTTGGCTAAATTACGAAAATTACTTCGTCGGTTGTAGTTTTAGCATATTTTTGGTAAAATTATGCCAGATTTTTGCTCACTCCGACACAAGTTTTTTTTTGCGTGTACACTTCTATTTTTTTCTATGGTTACAATGGCGTATACAGAATTCAATAGATAAAACAAAAAAAGAAAAAACAACCCTGTTCGTTCGGTTTTTTTTTTATTATAACGAGTGAACGAGTGAGTTGGTAGCAATGTGTTTGTCTCTTATAAAATTATTTAATGTGTTTGTTTCTTATAAAATTATTTAATATTAGAAGAATAAATAAAAATAGGATCTGTAAATATTTGGTAAGTAATAAAATACATTGATTACTTTATGTATTCATACTTTATTAAAACGTTTTTTGTTTTTTTTAGGATTTTATGTAAAATAACCAAGTAGCTTGCTCAATAACGCAAATTACCTGCAAAAAAATTTATCGAAAGAAAACAACAAAAAAACAAAACAAATACAGACCGCCATTTTCATTTTGTATTTTTTTGTGCGTGCGTTGTTCGTTTATTTTTTGTGTTATAAAAACGTAAAAAGGAAATTGATATATAAAATAAAAATAAATTAATACATAAATAAAAATAAATAATTAGTTTTTTAAAAGATAAATAAATGTAAGATAAAAGAATGTTAAAGTTAATTTTGCTTTCATCACTTAAAACACCATTCAATAAGAAAAACCAATGGAGTCCCAGACGTATGTTTCGATGAATAACAAATGGAATGATAAAGTGAGTATACCCGCATTCCGAAGACACCAATAAGGTTTAATAGATTTTTAGTTAAAAATTAGTGTTTGGTAATAATTTTATATTTTTACAGGGTACTGCTAAATAAATTTTTGAAGCTATGGAGAATCCTTCACTACAATAAAGAGCGTGGACACCAATCCTGCCTTTAGTTATAAAATTAAATCCCAAAAACCCAAAGCCAAGCGAGTCCATACCTGTTTTGATGGGTTACAAATGGAATGACAAAGTAAGTGTTCCTCCTTACCAAGAGACCAATGGGGTTAACCAATTTTTTAAATTAAAAATTTATGTTTTGTAATAATTTTCTATTTTTACAGGATGCTTTTAAATAAATTCGTGAAGCTATAGCGGATCCTTTACTTCAAGAAGAAGCGTAGGCAGCAGTCACTCGAGAAAATTGTACAAAAAGGGTCAGTTGGTCGGTGGAAAATTAAATCCTACACAACATTTATTATATTAATATGGATTTATTCTGTGAAAATTTTAAATTCAACAAATATACAAATTTTTACAAAAATTTATTGAAAATTTATTTTAGCATAAATGTGGTAATTTTTAGCATTATTTTTAGTCAGCTTTTCAAATAATTTTGGTATATTTCACCATATTTCTTTTGGTATATTTTACCAAGTTTTTGCTTAAATAGCATTAGCATTTTCTTCAAAATTTTTTACATAAGTGTTTTGGCTAAATTACGAAAATTACTTCGTCGGTTGTAGTTTTAGCATATTTTTGGTAAAATTATGCCAGATTTTTGCTCACTCCGACACAAGTTTTTTTTTGCGTGTACACTTCTATTTTTTTCTATGGTTACAATGGCGTATACAGAATTCAATAGATAAAACAAAAAAAGAAAAAACAACCCTGTTCGTTCGGTTTTTTTTTTATTATAACGAGTGAACGAGTGAGTTGGTAGCAATGTGTTTGTCTCTTATAAAATTATTTAATGTGTTTGTTTCTTATAAAATTATTTAATATTAGAAGAATAAATAAAAATAGGATCTGTAAATATTTGGTAAGTAATAAAATACATTGATTACTTTATGTATTCATACTTTATTAAAACGTTTTTTGTTTTTTTTAGGATTTTGTTTTGGTATCATCAGATAACTAGAGAATGTTATGCACCCAGCATAACATGAATAAACGAAGTGTGTGTGAAAATCTTTGTGAAAATCTTCAAATATTGCAGCTAAAAAGCCGGAAATAAAAAAAATATTGTGATTTATACTTAATAAAAGAATATTTACATATAACAACAAGCTTTTTTTTTAATAATAAAATTTCTTATAGGAACAAAAATATGAGTTGAATTTACATAAAATACGAGTTGATTAACAAAAAAACGAGTTGATCAACTTTTACAAAAACTGACAACAATTTTTATTGAAATCAACATAAATATTTGTAGGGTCAAAATCAACAATGATTTCTGTTGAATTTACAACGATTTTCTTTGGGAATACAATGATTTTTGGTTGAGTGTACCATCCCACCGAGTCTTTAGATTTTAAGAAAGTAAAATATTACCAAAGTCTTAATACTGCCAAAAAATCATAAACAAAATCAAAAGACATTTTTAAAAACAGCTGTTTGTATGCAAATCTAATAACACACAGCCATTTTTTGAAATATTTCATAAAATCAAAAGTCTTATTGGACTGTCAACAAAATCATATTACACACGATTTTTTGACAGGTCTTAATACTCAGTGGTATGATATAAACACAGCTTAATGCCGTATTCAACAAAAAATAATGTTGATATCGTTGAATAATCAGTATAATTGGTTCAATTGTTACAATGGCGTCTACAGAATTCAAAAGATAAAAGAAAAAACAACCCTGTTCGTTCGTTTTTTTTTATAACAACGAGTGAACGAGTGTTTGTCTCTTATAAAATTATTTAATGTGTTTGTTTCTTATAAAATTATTTAATATTAGAAAAATAAATAAAAATAGGATCTGGGGGCTAATTCTCGCAGTCGATAGCGATCGAAATTTTACTCGAACGTGCAATTTTTTTCTTTTGGGATGGCATCACTCGTGATCGAGTTATGTGTATCGAAATTTCTAATGATGTCATTCGACATCGAGCGAGTGTTTATACACTCATAGAAATATCTTAGTAGAAAAATTAGTAAGCCCATTGTAGATCAAGTTTTACAGAATATTGCCGTATTCAACAAAAATTAATGTTGATATCGTTGAATAATCAGTAAAGTTGAATCAACTTTTTACAACGCTTATACAGAATTCAATAGATAAAACCAAAAAAGAAAAAACAACCCTGTTCGTTCATTTTTGTATTATCAAGTTGGTAGCAATGTGAAATTTGTTTTGTCTCTTATAAAATTATTTTATGTGTTTGTTTCTTATAAAAATATTTAATGTTATAAAAATAAATAAAAATAGGATCTGATGATCAGATTCTGACCTGTAAATATTTGGTAAGTAATAAAATATATTGATTACTTTATGTATTCATACTATATTATAAATTTTTTTGTTTTTTTTTAAGGTTTTTGATTTGGTGTCATAAGAAAACTGAAGAATGGTTTATTACATAAATAAACGAAGAGTGTGTGAAAATCTAGTGTTTAAGTATTGCAGCTTTAAAAGCCGGTGATAATTCTAAAAAATATTGTGATTTATATTTAATAAAAGAATATTTACAAATAACAACAAGCTTTTTTTTATTAATAAAATTTCTTATATCAACAAAAATATGAGTTGAGTTTACAAAAAATACGAGTTGATTTACAAAAAAACGAGTTGATCAACTTTTACAAAAACTGACAACAATTTTTATTGAAATCAACATAAATATTTGTAGGGTCAAAATCAACAATGATTTCTGTTAAATTTACAACGATTTTCTTTGGGAATACAATGATTTTTGGTTGAGTGTACGTTATCGTGCGGTATTTCATTCGATAGCAAATTAGCTTTCGATATTCCGTTTATTTCTGTATTTTATGATATTACTGTATTAAATTTTTGTATAAAATTACAAATAACATATTTTAAGAGACAAATACAAAAAAAAAAAAAACGGAAAATCTTATTCAACAAGATGGGCGTATTGTATTATAGATGGGCGCTGGTCACGTGATTTGCGTAAATCACGCGTGAGTGATTTTTATTTCAATCACGTGATTGTGAGTAAGCGTGAGTTGAAAAAAATCTGGCGTTAGTCACGCGTGAACAATTTTTTTCCTCACGTGATTAGTAAGTGAGCGAGAATTAAACAAAAAATTTACGTGAGTGATTCAAGCGTAAGTGACTGTGTCAAAATTTTTTGTTTGTCAAAATGTATACTCAGAAGTTAGTCTAAAAATTATATAATTAAAATTTAAGTCAAATCGGACAATTTTAACCCTCCACTTTTTTTTTTTATTAAACTAAGCGTGTAAATAGCTTTACATTTTTGAAAATATATTGATAAATTGATTATTTAATACAATTCAGCTTGACGGCAAAATATTTTTTTTGTACAATTAAAAACTCATTTACAATGTATTGCATTTAATATTATCTAACCGAATTTTCGACGTTAACACATAACCGTGAACTTTGTATGGCAGAACATTGATAAGTATGCCAACAATAAAGGCCTGTTATAATTCGAAATTAATAAAATAAAACTAAATATTTATAAATGCATATGTTTAGGCTGAGCGACAAAAACATGTTTTACATTTAAAACAAAAACAAATCATACGTTTATTACATGCCTAAAACTATGCTTTAAAAAATACAAAAACACTGAAACATAAAATCGAATCGAAAAGTAACGAGTCCCATCATCCGCAAATTTCGAGCTATCGATATTTAACTCGAAACAAAATAATTTCGATCACGACTGCGAGAATTAGCCCCCTGATCTGTAAATATTTGGTAAGTAATAAAATACATTGATTACTTTATGTATTCATGCTATATTAAAACGTTTTTTGTTTTTTTTTTTTTAGGACTTTGTTTTGGTATCATCAGATAACTACACTCATAGAAATATCTTAGTAGAAAAATTAGTAAACCCATTGTAGATCAAGTTTTACAGAATAATGCCGTATTCAACAAAAATTAATGTTGATATCAGTCAATCAAGCCGACCCAAAATTTTCGGCGGCGGTGGCTCGACCAATTTTGCTCGGCGGCGGCTCAGTGTCGGCTGAACTTTTTTGTTCTAGTTTTGTTGTAAAATTTGTTTTTTGAACGGCGGCGGCGCGAAAAAAAGTTAAAAATTGTCCGGCGGCTGCGCGCAGCCGATTTTGAGCCGGTCGGCTTGATTCACTGGTTGATATCGTTGAATAATCAGTAAAGTTGAATCAACTATTTACAACTCTTATACAGAATTCAATAGATAAATCAAAATAGAAAAAACAACCCTGTTCGTTCATTTTTTTTTATTATTAACGAGTGACGAGTGAGTTTGTACACTCATAGAAATATCTTAGTTGAAAAATTAGTAAACCCATTGTAGATCAAGTTTTACAGAATATTGCCGTATTCAACAAAAATTAATGTTGATATCGTTGAATAATCAGTAAATTTGAATCAACTATTTACAACGCTTATACAGAAATCAATAGATAAAACCAAAAATGAAAAAACAACCCTTTTCGTTCAATTTTGTATTATCAAGTTGGTAGCAATGCATTGCAAAGTGAAATTTGTTTGTCTCTTATAAAATTATTTTATGTGTTTGTTTCTTATAAAAATATTTAATATTATAAAAATAAATAAAAATAGGATCTGATGATCAGATTCTGATCTGTAAATATTTGGTAAGTAATAAAATACATTGATTACTTTATGTATTCATACACGCAAAAAAAAAATCTGTGTCGGAGTGAGCAAAAATCTGGCATAATTTTACCAAAAATATGCTAAAACTACAACCGACGAAGTAGTTTCCGCAATTTAGCCAAAACGCTTATGTAAAAAATTTTGAAGAAAATGCTAATGCTATTTAAGTAAAAACTTGGTAAATATACCAAAAGAGATATGGTGAAATATACCAAAATTATTAGAAAATATGACTAAAAATAATGCTAAAAATTACCACATTTATGCTAAAATAAATTTTCAATAAATTTTTGTAAAAATTTGTATATTTGTTGAATTTAAAATTTTCACAGAATAAATCCATATTAATATAATAAATGTTGTGTACACTCATAGAAATATCTTAGTAGAAAAATTAGTAAACCCATTGTAGATCAAGTTTTACAGAATTTAACAAAAATCAATGTTGATATTACAAAATTCAATAGTTGAAAAATACATAGTTGGAAAAAATTGTATAAAATATAAGTACATGAAATGTGCAACACTGTTTTTGCTGATCGCCATTTGTAAATTTTTGTTGTCTTGTAGAAGGGATGTTTCTCAAAAAAAAATCTTTTTTATTAGAAAATATTTGGTGAGTAATTAAATATATTTGTTATTTAATTCATTAATAAAGCAATTTTTATTTTTTTTTAGCAATTTGTGATTTGGAATCTTTCTAAAAACTCTAGAAGCTAATCACGTAAAATGATTGCCGACAGCAAAACAACAGCGAAATACATCACAGTCCAAGGAAACAAAAAAATATCTAAAAACAAAATAAGTTTATGTGAAAATAATGAGTTAATGAAAACCACGAAAAAATATTGTGAAAATATCCAATTAAATAAAATAACATTTACAACACAAATAATAATTTCATTTTAATAAATAAAATTCTATGAATATACAAAACAAAACGAGTATGATTAACAAAAATACGAATAGAACCAACAAAAATACGAGTTAATCAGCTTTTACAAAAACTGACAACAATTAATGTTGAAATCAACATAAATATTTGTAGGGTCAAAATCAACAATGATTTCTGTTGAATTTACTACGATTTTCTTTGGGAATACAATGATTTTTGGTTGAGTGTAGGATGTAATTTACCACCGACCAACTGACCCTTTTTGTACAATTTTCTCGAGTGACTGCTGCCTACGCTTCTTCTTGAAGTAAAGGATCCGCTATAGCTTCACGAATTTATTTAAAAACATCCTGTAAAAATAGAAAATTATTATACAAAACATAAATTTTTAATTTAAAAAATTGCTAAACCCCATTGGTCTCTTGGTAAGGAGGAACACTTACTTTGTCATTCCATTTGTAACTCATCAAAACAGGTCTGGACTCCTTTGGCTTTGGGTTTTTAGGTTTTAATTTTATAACTAAAGGCAGGATTGGTGAAGTGAAGGATTCGTAATGAAGTGAAGGATTCGTAATAGCTTCAAAAATTTATTTAGCAGTACCCTGTAAAAATAGAAAATTATTACCAAACACTAATTTTTAACTAAAAATCTATTGAACCTTATTGGTGTCTTCGGAATGCGGG
The DNA here is from genome assembly GCA_963921195.1 of Pegoplata infirma. Lineage (NCBI taxonomy): Eukaryota > Metazoa > Arthropoda > Insecta > Diptera > Anthomyiidae > Pegoplata > Pegoplata infirma. The sequence continues at coordinate 767,920 of OY992541.1, forward strand.
TATACTCACTTTATCATTCCATTTGTTATTCATCGAAGTCCCACCATTGGTTTTTCTTAATGAATGGTGTTTTAAGTGATGAAAGCAAAATTAACTTTAACATTCTTTTATCTTACATTTATTTATCTTTTAGAAAACTAATTATTTATTTTTATTTATAAATTTATTTTTATTTTATTTAATAATTTCCTTTTTACGTTTTTATAACACAAAAAATAAACGAACAACGCACACAAAAATACAAAATGAAAATGGCGGTCTGTATTTGTTTTTTTTTGTTGTTTTCTTTCGATAAATTTTTGTGCAAGTAATTTGCTTTAGACTACGATGAAATCCTGCAGGAAGCTATGTCAAAAAACTAAAAAACGTCTGTCGCTATAAAGAAAACAATGTTATAAATTCCTATACTTGTCATACACTAAAAATAAAACAAATTAATCATAAACTCTCCATATTGTCTTTTAACATTAATGGAATTGAAAATAAATATTTATATCCCCACTTTTTTAATTATATAAATCAATCTGAAATATTTGTATTACTTGAAACACATCTCTTAGAAGAAAAATTTGTAAATGTAAAAAAATATTTTCCTGGCTTTGAACTATATTTCGAAACAGCAGTTAAATTGCACAGATTTGGTAGAGCAAGCGGAGGCATGATATGTGGTATTAGTAAAAAATTGGTAGATGTGGGGATTACTCATGAGTTACATAAAATATTAGATATAACATGCATTAAAATCAATACCAAGAGCACAAATTTTATGCTGATTCCAATGTACTTAAGACCTGCTACTTGGGGTGACCAATTTAACAACCTATCACTTTTTTTCGAAACTAATAATATTCAAAATCCAATTCTTATTGGTGATCTTAATGTTAGGATTGGAGAATTGGATCAGGAAGTAGATGAATTGTACAGCGAAATATTTAAAGCAGGGCTTGATAAACGAAAATCGAATGATTTAACAATAGACCGTAAGGGAAGGCGATTGGTGGACTTGTGCTCTGATAACAATTTACTTATACTAAATGGAAGAACATGTGGAGATGAGAATGGCAAATTAACGTATATAAGTTCCACAGGCAGGTCGGTCAATGATATTTGTGCCGCCTCGCTAGAAATTATACATTGTGTTGAAGAATTTAAAGTTGATAACCAAATTTGTTCAGATCACATGCCTATTAAATTAACATTAATAATACAACATACTGGTGAAAGAACGGAAAAATTAAATCTTCTTCCTAAATTACAGTGGAAAGCCTCTCAAAAAGATCAGTATCAGCGAAAACTAGATTTTAATTTAGAAAAAATATCTCAGAACACAGAACCAACGCTAAAAATATTGTGTGATACAATAAAGAAATCCTCAATGAAAGCAATCACTAAAAAGCGGAGCTTTAAGCCAAAAGAGGTCTGGTATAATCAGAACTGTAATACAGTCAGAGAAAAATGTTTTAAATTGTTAAATACTTATAGAAATACAAAAAACGAAGAAGATAAAGCAAAATACCTAGAATGTCAGAAGGAATATAAATCTGTTTGTAGTTCAAGAAAAAATGAATATTTACAACAACTGGAGGATAAAATAAACAATATTAAAGATACCAAGCAGTGGTGGAGTATTGCAAAAGAAATAAGAAATCATAAATATCAAATTTGCCCTGGAGTTTCAGCGTCGCTATTTAAAAACTATTTTGATGATGTGACGGTCACCTATATTTGTATTTGATGTGATTTTTTTAGTGTAGGGTTTTACAAGAACGGGAAAATTATTAAGCGATTTTAGGAGAAAACAGCGATTTTTAACTGCTAGTTGGTAACACTTTCTGCTGCTTGGAAGTGAGGGAAACAATAAAAGACAAATCTCTTTTCTATATTCTACTGGTTCCTATTTTTTATGAAAAGTTTGTTAGTTTACTCTTTCTAGTCCAAAAAAATAAAACAAAATGGACCAAAGAAAAAAATAACAAGATTACTTTTGTTTCTTTTACACATGTCATAAGTGTCGCGTCTGTATTAGTCTGCGCATTCACAATAGTTGCTTTGGCATATGCACAAGCATGCATTTACACAAGCATGCAAGATGCATGTGAAAATCAGCTGGGGATTGCACAGTACGAAAGAAAAATGCAATGAAACAAAAAAAAAAATTGCATGGTGTGGCGGGAGCACTCGTAAATTTATAAAGCTACCGTAAAGACGCAAATCAATTAAATAGATTCTTCATACCACGAGGATTTCGGGTATTCTTTAAAGTATATGTTTTAGAAACCGAAACATAGAAATAAAAATTTAACGAAAGCGTGAAAGTATAAATTTTTTATAGATCACATTACAAAAACAAATTCATTTTATTAAAAGGGTAAGAGAAATCTTTCAAAAAAAAACATCTTTTTTTGGCGATCTTTTTGTTAGCAATCTACATACCACGTGATAAAGTGTTTTTTAGTTAGAACTTGAAATATGTTCTAATGTATGTGGATTATTGAACTATTTACCCTAAAGGATCGTTAAAATACCTAAATTATTCCCAATCAGAAATTTATTTGTTCCTTTGAAAATTATACGAAAATTCAGGCAAATTTGGCGGTGACATCTTGTGGCAGTCAGTACAAAAGTTTAACCTGTCACGTATTTCCATCGTTTTCTACAACACCATAACAATCCACGGAAGGTTACTTTATTCTGGTCATCAACATCCTTCATCAGAATTCACCTTATTTTTACATTGCCACAGATCGTGAGTACAACAAAACCGTGAGTAAAAACTGAAAATAGTTAAAACGTGTTTTAGTGTCATATGTTACCGTAACGCCAAATTTGCCCTATTTAACCTTGGCGAACATATATATTTAAACAACAACCACAAAAACTACCGTTACTAAAGTAAAAACGAAAGACTTTAACTTAACCTAGAAATAAATACTTAGAACTACAAAACAACTTAGATTACCCTAACGTGACAAAAATTAATAATAATCTACCTAAATTATTCTACTTAAAACTACTATTACTTAATCCCGGATACGACATAAACGTTTAATAATAATTTTTCGTTAAAACTTAATTTTTTTTGTTAAGAAATTAAAATTAACTAAAATAACTACTTTTATACTTACCTACTTATTCTTAAATTTAAATAACAAATATGTTACTTAAACATGTTTTATAGTGTTAGTGTTAGTTTTTATTTAAAAGTAAGGTTATGTTAAGAAATTTAAATGGTTCCTTTGTAAAATATTGATTCATTAGTTAGGCTATTGAAAATAATAAATATGGGTTGAATATTGTAAAAAAAATTAATAATGTGTTATTGAGTGATATTTTTTTTGGTTGATGATGTAGGGAAGTGAAAAGGAACGGTAAGTTTGTTGAAGGGATACTTGTGAACTCATTTTATTTTCAGGCGACCAGGTATCACGGTGGTAGATCGTTACCATATTGGGGTGGGCAGCCTGAAGAGGACCCTTTCATCGTCGTCCTCACCAATGATTCCAAATCTTACTACATGTCAGTCCGGATACTGTCAAATGTCCGTCCGCATTCGTTTCCGCCTATCCTTTAGCGAACGTTACCCTTCAGCCTTAGTTTAACCCCCCTTTTTGTTTAATTTTGGCACGAATCTTTTTGTGCGAATGGTGGTGGAAAAGAACCACTCCCAATCCGGCGAGCCACAGCCGAGCAACATCTTTTCGTGCCGTTTCCACCAGCCCACCAAAGCCCATTCGTTACAAATGGCGCCCAACATACGGGCATTTTTGAAATGCCTTATCCAGAGTTGGGATGTTTTCGATCGTTACGGAAGTCCCGGAAAGAGTCTACAAGAATCTATGCCTGCATAGCTACGTAACGTGACGGACATCTTAGCTCTGGAGAACCAAGAAACTCTTCGTTGCGCGATGACAATAACGGATGTCATGATCCGAACGACCATGTAGTCAAGTGTTCATTTGCAACGTTATTGTTCATCGCGGAACCAAAAGTGGCTTAGTTCAAAACCCTTTTGTTTTTTTTGTTTTCCGTTTTTTGAGTAAATTGCCAGTATCCGGTACATAAAAACAAAAATACAAATTTAAAAAAAAAACACCATTTAAATTTTTTTGACATGTTAAAAATTTATTTTGTTTTCTATAAGAAAATACTAATTAAATATTTAAAATAACAATAAGAAATCAAATACATTAATTTTTCTAAAATGTTACATTAGATTAATTAATGTATAAAAGGTTTTTAAAAAAATATATTGTTATTTAAGATTTCTGGAATCAGCTATTCACAAACTTCCAACTTTTCACAGTTCTGCATCACGTCAACCATAGTTTTTTGCGTAAAGTTTTGAGAAATTTTCTGAAAAAGAAAAAAAAAAAATTATTAAAATTTTAAGAATTAAGATTTAGATTAAAACTTAGTTTAAAAAAATTATTTAAAAGTTTTATATAAAACAACAAAAGCTTATTTAAAAAAAGGAAAATTGATATTATTGTTTTATTATTCAATTCTATAATAAACTTTTGCATAATATAAATGTTTTTAAAAGAAATTATGCATATTTAAATTTTTTTTATATATATACAAAAAAAAAAAAAAACCTAAAACACTATTTACTACTTTATCTTTAATTATATATTTCGAAATTTATACAAAGCTATTTTTAATTATTTACTAACAAAAATTTAGTTTCGTGCATTTTTGAATCTTATTTCATTCCAAAATGAAAAAACTTATTTCAAATAACCTAGAATTTTAATAGTTCTATGTATAAATTAACTAACTAAAAACACCCTACTGTAACAAAACGGACAAATTAGGTTGAACAAATTTTGGTAACATGATGGTTAAATGAGTGAATACCCATATTATCAGTGAAAAATAACTTCGCTCAATTTTTCAATTACATTAGGCAAAATTTCAATAAATTTGATTTTAAGAAACACTCCCAAAACTACAATATATCCCATGCCAAACATTTTAAAGAAAAGTGAGTCGATTTCGACTTTATAAACACCGTACGTTTTCCTTATTCGAAATTTTAGAAAACACAAAAAAAAAAAAAAACGATAAGTTCGATCTTTTTTTTTGATACGATAATTTCACAATATTTTTTTTTGGTTTTGTGAAGATTTGTTAATAATAATCTGATAATAACTTTCATATAGTTTACCGACTGGAAAGGAAGATTACACTTACTAGCAATTAAAAAAATATTGTAAGAATATTGTTTCTTGCTAATAAATCCATGGCGTAATAATTTTTTTCGTATTCTAAATCGTGGGTTCGAGTTTTAAAGAGCACGAGCGTCGTTTCAAATTCATAATCCTGTCTATACAAATTTTATAAAAATATTTCAACTAAATACAAAAACATGCAAGTTCAGCAAAAACAAAGGCTATATTGTCAAACTTCTAAATAGGTCATACATTTTTTTTATTGGCACCAATGGCTGAAAATGTCACTAACAATTGGTGAAAATGTACATTTTCTGTTTTGTATAAATTTACCTACAACTCAGGGCTTCCAACCCTGGCGCAAAAAAGGAATAGTTTAATTGCAAAAACTCAATGCTCCAAAACAGTTAAAACATTTGCGATTGTGATCTTTAAGGTGATAAACCACATCCAACTCGTCCCATAATAAAATAGAGTCTAACTGATTTAGTTTTTTTTTAAGATTTAATAACCAACTTCGTAAACACTACCTATATTGTTAATTTAATCGGTTTCGGTCAAACAAATTTTTATATTTGCTATTTTGTTGTACTCCTATTGCCACAAAATACGATTCTTTAAACACTCACCCTTGGATGAATACAGTACACTTTGTGGTCTGCATTTTGCTGTACGTTCATGACAGGCGGAATTGATTTGTTTTCCATTTTTTTGTTTACTAACCATCAAAGGCCCTTTAAATTACAAAAAAAAAAAAATGGAAACATTCACTGAATTTGTTCCTATTCCGGCAAATAAACTATGGCAATTGTCATGACGGGCAACGTAAATTCCCATAATTGAGTCATCCAAAACAATTTAGTAAGAGAGTCGTCAAACATCAAAACCGGAAGCATATTGGATGAAAATTTATTAATTTTTCTTCCCCAGGAATAGTCTGTCATGTATTCACATACGTTCCATCCCGTAGAGTAACGTATCGGACTTGGTGATTGTAGATTAAATCGTGCATTAAAAAAAGTTTACAGGAAAATTTTTACATCAAATCTATAAAAGAGAAAAAGCACTTTGTATTAGTTTCCGTAGCAAACGTAAAACTTACCATTAAAGGCGAAATCCAAATTTAGTTCCTTTTCCATATTTCATTTGTTTTAATCCTCTACAGCAACTTATAATAGGTAGTATTCCTAAAAATTTTCAATGGAATGTTTTTTTTGCAAGAATATTTTTTTTTATCAGCTGATGTTTATTTACTTTTGTAGCAAAAGCAATAAAACTTCCCAGCCGGGTAGTTTGAAGCCGACAAATGACCGCCTCGTACATATTTGGTAGATTTGAAGTCGCCGCAGTAAAATCAAATAATAACGACCACTTTTCATAATATTTTCAATAAGGGATTCTTTTATTCATGAATTGAACTAGTTAATTAAAATATAAATTAACGTATAAATAAATGTTAATAAAGTTATAACATAAACTTAAATTTTTCAACATTTTAGAAGTTTTATAAATATGATTGCTGCGCGTAAACAATTTTATTGAATCGGGGTTCGTTATAAAATAGTAAAAAAATATCAAATTATATTTAGGGGACCATCATAATAGTTCGTTTTAACAGAAGATACTGCAACGGGTCTCAGAATACCAATAAAACATTGTATACAATGTTGACAGGTTTAAGATTTTTTTTTCGTTTTTCAATTTGATTATTCGAAATAATTTTCCGATACGGATTCTGAACGTAAGAACTGAACTCACAAGCTGTTCCCGTGTTAATATTTTTCCCCAACTCTTTTGGCGGCACAGGTGCCACACAAAAAGCTGGCTTTGTGACGGTCACCTATATTTGTATTTGATGTGATTTTTTTAGTGTAGGGTTTTACAAGAACGGGAAAATTATTAAGCGATTTTAGGAGAAAACAGCGATTTTTAACTGCTAGTTGGTAACACTTTCTGCTGCTTGGAAGTGAGGGAAACAATAAAAGACAAATCTCTTTTCTATATTCTACTGGTTCCTATTTTTTATGAAAAGTTTGTTAGTTTACTCTTTCTAGTCCAAAAAAATAAAACAAAATGGACCAAAGAAAAAAATAACAAGATTACTTTTGTTTCTTTTACACATGTCATAAGTGTCGCGTCTGTATTAGTCTGCGCATTCACAATAGTTGCTTTGGCATATGCACAAGCATGCATTTACACAAGCATGCAAGATGCATGTGAAAATCAGCTGGGGATTGCACAGTACGAAAGAAAAATGCAATGAAACAAAAAAAAAAATTGCATGGTGTGGCGGGAGCACTCGTAAATTTATAAAGCTACCGTAAAGACGCAAATCAATTAAATAGATTCTTCATACCACGAGGATTTCGGGTATTCTTTAAAGTATATGTTTTAGAAACCGAAACATAGAAATAAAAATTTAACGAAAGCGTGAAAGTATAAATTTTTTATAGATCACATTACAAAAACAAATTCATTTTATTAAAAGGGTAAGAGAAATCTTTCAAAAAAAAACATCTTTTTTTGGCGATCTTTTTGTTAGCAATCTACATACCACGTGATAAAGTGTTTTTTAGTTAGAACTTGAAATATGTTCTAATGTATGTGGATTATTGAACTATTTACCCTAAAGGATCGTTAAAATACCTAAATTATTCCCAATCAGAAATTTATTTGTTCCTTTGAAAATTATACGAAAATTCAGGCAAATTTGGCGGTGACATCTTGTGGCAGTCAGTACAAAAGTTTAACCTGTCACGTATTTCCATCGTTTTCTACAACACCATAACAATCCACGGAAGGTTACTTTATTCTGGTCATCAACATCCTTCATCAGAATTCACCTTATTTTTACATTGCCACAGATCGTGAGTACAACAAAACCGTGAGTAAAAACTGAAAATAGTTAAAACGTGTTTTAGTGTCATATGTTACCGTAACGCCAAATTTGCCCTATTTAACCTTGGCGAACATATATATTTAAACAACAACCACAAAAACTACCGTTACTAAAGTAAAAACGAAAGACTTTAACTTAACCTAGAAATAAATACTTAGAACTACAAAACAACTTAGATTACCCTAACGTGACAAAAATTAATAATAATCTACCTAAATTATTCTACTTAAAACTACTATTACTTAATCCCGGATACGACATAAACGTTTAATAATAATTTTTCGTTAAAACTTAATTTTTTTTGTTAAGAAATTAAAATTAACTAAAATAACTGCTTTTATACTTACCTACTTATTCTTAAATTTAAATAACAAATATGTTACTTAAACATGTTTTATAGTGTTAGTGTTAGTTTTTATTTAAAAGTAAGGTTATGTTAAGAAATTTAAATGGTTCCTTTGTAAAATATTGATTCATTAGTTAGGCTATTGAAAATAATAAATATGGGTTGAATATTGTAAAAAAAATTAATAATGTGTTATTGAGTGATATTTTTTTTGGTTGATGATGTAGGGAAGTGAAAAGGAACGGTAAGTTTGTTGAAGGGATACTTGTGAACTCATTTTATTTTCAGGCGACCAGGTATCACGGTGGTAGATCGTTGCCATATTGGGGTGGGCAGCCTGAAGAGGACCCTTTCATCGTCGTCCTCACCAATGATTCCAAATCTTACTACATGTCAGTCCGGATACTGTCAAATGTCCGTCCGCATTCGTTTCCGCCTATCCTTTAGCGAACGTTACCCTTCAGCCTTAGTTTAACCCCCCTTTTTGTTTAATTTTGGCACGAATCTTTTTGTGCGAATGGTGGTGGAAAAGAACCACTCCCAATCCGGCGAGCCACAGCCGAGCAACATCTTTTCGTGCCGTTTCCACCAGCCCACCAAAGCCCATTCGTTACAATGAACTGTTAAACCCTCAGCAAGCTACTCTTTATTATTATTATGCCCCCATGTTAACTACTGACGCCTTCCTTGATAACCCTATAGAAATGACAGAATTGAAAAATATGTTAAATAAAGTAAAATTAAACAAAGCGGCCGGTGAGGATCGCATACCGTATGAATTTATAACAAATTCCAGTGAAAATTTTCTACATCAGCTTCTGAAAATCTACAACAAAATTTTTTACACTAGTGAAATTGAAGATTCTTTTACAAAAACTATTATATTCCCAATATACAAAAAGGGAGATAAAAATCAGCCTGCAAATTATAGAGGCATTTCATTTATGAATTGCATAGTGAAGATTATGATGGGTATCTTAAATGAAAGGCTTTACACATGGGTTGAAAATAATCAAGTACTTACAGAATACCAGGCAGGATTTCGCAGAAATTACTCAACAAATGACAACATTTATAATCTTTCAGCTATTGTTAGCATTAAATTAGCGGAAAAGAAAAAAGTGTATGCTTTTTTCGTTGATTTTTAAGCTGCTTTCGATAAGGTATCTAGAAATGCGTTAATATATAAGCTGTATACGTTAGGAGTCTCTACTAAATTTGTAAAAATCATTGAGAGCATTTATCACAACACTAAATCAGCTGTTTGGACAGGTCAGGAATTTTCTGAATATTTCGAGACTGTATCAGGTGTAAAACAAGGCTGCCTCTTATCGCCCTTGCTGTTTGCATTATATATTAATGATTTACATGACTGTTTAGACGGTGGTCTTAATATTAATAACTTAAACATTCGTTTGCTGCTTTATGCAGACGACATAGTCATAATGGCAGATGAAGCACATATACTTCAAAAAATGATTATAAATCTTGAAAAATTTTGCGATGCGTGGAATTTAGAAGTTAATTTGAATAAATCTGAAATTCTAGTTTTTCGTAATGGTGGCAGGCTATGTCGGCATGAAAAGTGGTTGTTTAAAGGAGAGCCGGTAAGGATATCGTCCGAATTTAACTACCTTGGAGTAGTTTTTACTCCCAAGCTTAAGTTTAACAAACATGTTGAAATACGGAATAAGCAAGCTAAAAGCGCTATTAACACAACTTGGAAAAGTTTTCTTGGCAAAAAAGATATAAATCTTAGAATGAAATGGAAACTTTTTCTAGCAGTATGCAGATCCATACAAGCATATGCAGCACAAGTATGGGGGTTTGGACATTTTACAGTTGTTGATAACCTTCAAAGATTTTTTATGAAGAAAATTCTAAATTTACCAAGTAACACATCGAACTATTTTATAATGCTAGAAACATCTGCCGAAGAAAATCATCTCTATACAATGGGATTGCATTTAAAATACATTAGCAAAGTATTATTCACCTATTCTGAAAACAGACTGCCTCATCAACTTACTCAAATATTAATTAATCGAAATCTCTTTTGGGTTAAAGATGTTAAAGAAAAATCGGAAGCTATGAATATACAGTGGCCTGGAACAATGCCAACTCAACATCAATGGAACATGTTTAGTATGGAACTTTTGAGTCGTATAAAAGAAAAAAATATCGAAGGTAACGAATGTAACAAATTACGTAGCACAACGCGAATTTATAAATATCTGGATTATACGAGATCTACACATTACCTTAATGATGAACACACATTAGCTGAAATAACATGGATAATGAAAGCACGCAGTGGTATGATATATCTCAATGCAAATCGTTATGGCTTAAGCGAAGAACAAAAACTGTGTACCCTATGTAACCTTCAACAAAATGAAACATTTCAACATTTCTTTGGGACCTGCCCGGTGCTTAAAGAATTTAGGATGCAAAGCTTCCGAAAAGCATTATTAAATGAAACGGATATGATTAGCATCTTAGATGGTACTGAAGAAGGCGATTGGAAGAATTTAATAAGTTTTTTGAAATATGCTCTTAAATATAGAAATCTAGTTATAAATGAATTTAATTAGTCAAAACTCAATTTAAAAAAAATGGCAGACAGACGTTTAAATCAAACATTGTCATAAATTATTTTTTTTCTCATTCTTTTTTAACAAAATTATAAATACAAAAATCATTTATTTAATCTTGTAAACTATACCATTATTATTTTGTAAATAAAGAATATTATTATTATTATTATAAGTAATTTGCGTTATTGTGCAAGCTACTTGGTTATTTTACATAAAAAATGAATTATGTTACTTTAACATCGACAAGCATAATTTTAGCAAAAATTTAGTAAAAAAATTTTTTTGGTATGAAAAAAGTTTTACCAAGTAGGATTGCTCAATCTTACACAGATTTTTTTTTTGCGTGTACTATATTATTTTTTTTAAGGTTTTTGATTTGGTGTCATTAGAAAACTGGAGAATGGCTTACGAGTGCATTACATAAATAAACGAAGTGTGTGGGAAAATCTTGTTTAAATATTGCAGCTTAAAAAGCCGGTGATAATTCTAAAAAATATTGTGATTTATACTTAATAAAAGAATATTTACAAAAAACAACAAGCTTTTTTTTAATAAAATTTCTTATATCAACAAAAATATGAGTTGAGTTTACAAAAAATTCGAGTTGATTTACAAAAAAACGAGTTGATCAACTTTTACAAAAACTGACAACATTTTTTATTGAAATCAACATAAATATTTGTAGGGTCAAAATCAACAATGATTTCTGTTGAATTTACAGCGATTTTCTTTGGGAATACAATGATTTTTGGTTGAGTGTAGCAATGTGAATCGTGTTTATCTCTTATAAAATTATTTTATGTGTTTGTTTTTTATAAAAATATTTAATATTATAAAAATAAATAAAAATAGGATCTGATTTGTAAATATTTGATAAGTAAAAAAATACATTGATTACTTTATGTAATCATACTACACGCAAAAAAATCCCGTGTGTAAAAATATGCAATCATGCTTGGTAATATTTTTTTTCTATAGAGTTTTAACATTTTTCGCAAGCCTTGTTTTGTTTTCCTCTGTCAAAGCTAAAATTTCATATTTATGTTGTTAACAAATATTACCAAGTTTGCTTGGCACATTGCAAGTACTTTTAAACATTATGCTAAACGACTTGTTTATTATTACCCGCTACTAAATTGATTTATTTTTGTTAAAACTTGGTAAATTTTTGCATGGGCGTGTGCAGCAGACCTAATACGGGAAAAAAAAATTCTCAGTTCATTTAAACTAGTTCAATTGAACTAGTTCATTCAATAACTCTATTTTCAGGCGTCCATCCAAATGGACAGGTTAAGAAAAAAACTATAACTAATTTTTAATAATAAGAATGATAATAATAATAAGAAAATAAAAAAATAAATAAATAAAACCGCTGGAATATTCAAATAGTTGATAAAGTGCAACAAAGGTTTGTATAAAATATATTATTAGCTTTTGTTTACAAGCTTGTTTACCCCGTGAAATTTGTTAATTGTTTTTTTTTTTTCAGGTATTTATTTTATGTTGAAATCCTGAATGTCCAGTTGAAAGATGTAAGTGTGCTAAAAAAGTGAGTTTTTTTGTCTATTTTGTATTTAATTTTATTAAAAACAAATAAATAAAAAAAAAAATTATAACTAAATTTCTTTTATTTTTTATATAAAACAAAATTGAGTAGTTTTATTGAGCATTTACGCTATTTTAAAAAGACATGAATGGCAATATTTACCAAGCATTTTTGGTAAAATGTAGTAAAAATTTTGTTCACTGTAATGTTCGTAAGCGTTTTGGCAAAATATCCAAATAACTTGTTTAATGGGATTCCTCCCTATCTGCTTGGTAAAATTGAAACCTTTTATTATGAAATCGCACCCAAGTTTTTTTTTGCGTGTATATTAAAACTTTTTTGTTTTTTTTTAAGGATTTTGTTTGGTATCATCAGAAAACGTGAGAATGGCTTATGAGTGCATAACATGAATAAACGAAGTGTGTGTAAAAATCTTAGTGAAAATCTTCAAATATTGCAGCTTAAAAAGCCGACGATAATACAAAAATATTGTGATTTATGCTTAATAAAAGAATATTAACAACTAACAACAAGTTTTTTTATTAATAAAATTTCTTATATTAACAAAAATATGAGTTGAATTTACAAAAAATAAGAGTTGATTTACAAAAAAAACAAGTTGATCAACTTTTACAAAAACTGACAATAATTTTTATTGAAATCAACATAAATATTTGTAGGGTCAAAATCAACAATGATTTCTGTTGAATTTACAGTGATTTTCTTTGGGAATACAATGATTTTTGGTTGAGTGTAGAGAATGGTTGAGTGTAGATAATGGCTAATGCTAAATGGCAAAATCTTTGTGAAAATCTTCAAATATTGCAGCTAAAAAGCCGGAAATAAAAAAAAAAATATTGTGATTTATACTTAATAAAAGAATATTTACAAATAACAACAAGCTTTTTTTTAATAATAATAGGCAATTCACACCTGAGCAAAATCTCGTTTAAACGAGATTTTGATTAAAATCTCTGTTATTTTATGAGATTTTAATGAGATTCCCCATATAAAGTAAAATCTAGTTCGTAATGAGATTTTACTAAAATCTCATAAATTTTCGATAACTTTTAGGAGATTTAACAACATTTCGATAGCTCACAGAAAACCCAGACACGTCACAGTGTTGATGTATTGGCAGCACGGCCATATTTTTTTTTTATTTTTTACCAAAATTTGTGGACAACTAAGAAAATAAAATTAAAAACGTTAACATCTATATACAAACGTATATTTAACAGCGTTTTAAGTTTAGAAACATTCCAATATCACCAATTTGATACTAAAAAATAATAATGTCTGTGTCAAGTCTATTTAACTATGGGATGTGAAAAGCAGGGTTGTTATATTACAAATATTAGTAAAAAATTTATTTTTAATATATCAAAAAACTTAACTAAAACAATGGCAGATATAAAACAAACGTGTTTTTATTGATAGTTATAATGGGTATTATTGAATAAGTTATTTCCTCCTCTTTTGCAATCACACAAAAACGGCAAAACTGATGCCAATGAATTTGCAGCACAGATAGTACTAATCGAGGATGCAGCATGGGAATTTAGACTATCACGATTCGATAAAAAATGCGTTAAATGACACGCCCCTTTGTACTTTACTCAACGTTATGTCTGTCTGTTTCGAAATCACGCAAAAACGGCTGAACCGATTTTGTTGAGATTGCTCTATAGATAGTGCTAACCGAGGGTGAAACCAAAGGTTACTAGCTGGACCCGGACCCGTGCTTTAATTTTGTCCGACACTACATTTAAATTAAGATGCAATATAAAACTGTTTTATTTTTAGGGCCAGCAACGCGGACCGGGTATGGCTAGTTGAGAAATAAAAATGGAAAAGCAAACTTTACGTTTTACCAAAACAGCTGATTAAAAAAGAAATATCCAAGTATAAAAAATGGATGCTCACGACATGTAATAAAAAAATTATTTTCACCGCATAATTTTTGAAGTTGCAAACTTGCTGGATAAATGACGTGAAAACTACTATAATTTTAATAATATATATTTTTATATAAAATGAAGTTAAGATACTTGTGTCTTATATAATTTTATATACTTACATCAACCATATTTATTTATATCTGAATTATCATCAAATAATATGTTATTACATATAACTCCATATAAAAATTAAGAAAATCTGTTAACTTATATGTAATCATTAGGGCAAGTACTTTCATGAAAATGCATATTTTTACATAAATTAAATATCTATCGGAATCAATGGGTACGTTCAGCAGAGAAATCTGCTACTCAGCTGCTCCCCAACATTCTGCTGAACGGTTTAATTTTTGACATTTCAGTCAACATGTTGAGTGAGCGCTTCTCATCACTGGTAGCGTACAAAAATTATGCTACATTTGATCACAAACTGATAAATAAGCTGTTATAAAGAAGTGGCCACTTCAAATCGGTACGCACTGTTGTAATCGTAACGACGCCCCCTGTTATCAAAATGGGAAAACATTAACATACGTTTTTAACAACAAATCTACCGTTAATCTACAATTAATTGCGAGTAATTAAGTTTACTTTTAAAAAGTGTAGACACAATGAAAAAAGAAGCTATAAATAAAATTGTGCACAAATATCTAGAAAATCCGATTTTGGCGGGTTCAAATATAGCAAAATCACTTAAAATGGCTACATCTACAGTGTGTAAATTTTTAAAAAAAGTACAATAATAAATTATACACTGAAATAAAGATCAAAATTGTGAAAAAAAACAGGAACTCGAGACAAAAAATTAAAGCAGAAAGTGCTAAGGTCTCTCAAAAAAAAAAACCCAGGCTTATCAAACAATAATCGTGCAAAAAAAAAATGAAACTAGCAGAAGTATTGTACGTCGAATTAGTAAAAATGTTGGATTAAAGTCCTACCACAGACTAATACAGACTCGACATAAGTGACAGGTGTCAAAAAAGTATTTTTTAACCATATGGTTAATGTTTTCAAATTATTCTACGAATTAGGTTAGAAAGAGAAAACTGATATAACGCGCCCTAAGAAAAATGGATGCCAGATCGGTTTTTGTTGTCTCACTCACTCCTAATTCGTAGAAAGTGTTGCCATGTTAGCGTAAAACGGACTAAAAACCGCTGTGTTTCCTCCTAAAATCGCTTATTTTTCCCCCATTTTTTCTTGTAAAACTCTACTGTCGAGTCTGTATTTAGTCTGTGGTCCTACCGTGCTAATTAATATCCAAATAGAACAGAAAATAAAGAACCAGTAGCAAAAAAGTGTAGCAGATTGCTGTGTGATCAGGATTTTACCAATTTTTAGGGCTGCATTGTTATGGATGATGAAAACACATCAATCCACCAAATTGCTCAAATCTTCGTCCAATCAAGAAATATTGGGCAATTTTTAAACGCAAATTGAAAAAGTGTTCAGGAACAGTAAATAACCATATTTTGATGAGAACAAAGTGGAATAAATTAGCTTGAGAGTGAAAAGAAAAGTTGTGCAGAAGTTGATAGGAGGCATTAAAAGAGAAGCCAGAAAATTTATACTAAATAAGGACCCATAAACTTCCAATTATATTTTTTTTAAAGGTTAAAAAATTACCTTTAATTTAATATTTAACATGTTAATATATGTTGTTTCATTTAAAATTTATGGTCGCTTTAATAAGTAACGATTTTAAGTGGCCACTTCTTTATATAAATTATTTATTTTTTTTTGACGTTATTCAAGGAAATAAACAAAAAAATAATAAAAAAGTATTTTCCGCAGAAAAAATAAATGAAAATATAAAAAAAATATCAAAAAGTATTGAAAAATAACTTGTTCTAAAAAATATTGTATTTTACCAAGCATTTTCCTTTATAAAATTTGTTCTTCAAAAATATTAAGTGACTCAAAGAAAAACTTCTCAAGCAAAAAGCTATTTTACTAAATAACAAGTGAGAGTGTTAAATTCGGCTGTGCCGAATCTTTTATACCCTCCAAAATGTAAAAAAAAAAAAAAAATTGACAGAGGCGTTTCTTTTTTTTTGGGGGGGGAGTTGATAGGGTCAGTGGGGAACGTTGAGAGCACCTTCCCATCGCGATAAATATACCAAATGTTTCATTTATTTAACAAAAATACAAAAAAAATGTAAAAACGTGTATTTTTTAGAGGTTGGTTTAGTTCTTCAAGGGGGAACTTTTTTCCCCCTGGTCCGATTTGGCCAATTTCCGAACTTAACCTGCCTAGGAACATAAGACATATTTGTGCCAAACTTTAGGTTCATAGCCCTTTTATTTTGGACTGCATCGTGTTAACTACAGACGGACGGACGGACATCGCTAGAATGTCTTAGAATAAAACATTTTTAAGAATTGTCGAGGGCCTTATACCCTGTTCTCACGAGCAGATAAAAACTGTTTTAAGCGACATTTCGTTTGCTTATTTTTGGTATGACCCAAAGACCATTTACTTTCTTTTGAGAAAAACGAAAAAGAAACTTCTCATCAACTTTATTAAAAATCTACACGATAGATTTGTTTTTTACTTTTGGTATAGATTGCTTAAAATGTTTTAAGAAAAAATATAAATTTTTATACGTTTTTGCACAAGATATCAAAAGTTATTATGATTTTAACAAAAAAAGACATGGTCTCGTTTTGCTCCATATCCCGTTTAAATGAAAATTTTCTTAAAAAAATTTAATTTTCTTTCACGTGGGTCAAAGTCAACCTGAGTTTACCTTATTAAATTATATTTAATTTTGGCTATAATTAGCAAAGTTGGGGCTGGATATCTTTTAATTCTTACGAAAAATTCATTCCGGGTGAAAATAAAGTGCATAACAATCATAAAGAATTGATTCCTAATTCCATTTGGCAAATGGTTTATGGGTCACACCAATAACCAAGCGTCAATTTTTAGTTTGTTTTGATATGCACCCTTTCAACGCTATATGCATCAAAACAAAAGTATAGAAAAATATTTTAACTTTTAGGTGTAAAATTTGATGCATGTGCAGAAAATTGGCGTATGCAGCAATCCATTTCTCAAAGACAAGTTTTCTATAGAAAATTTCTGGAAGACAGTTTTTCTATAGAAAATTCATAAAAAACATTTCTTCTCTAGAAAATTTCTCAAAGACAATTCTTCTATAAAAAATTTCTGAAAGACAATTTTTAGATAGAAACTTTCGGAAAGACAATTTTTTACAGAAAATTTCGCAAGAACAATTTTTCTACAGAAAATTTCTCAAAAACAATTTTTCTATGGAAATTTCTCAAACACAATTTTTCTATGGAAAATTTCTCAAACACAATTTTACTGTAGAAAATTTCTCAAAGACAATTTTTTTATAAAAAATTTCTGAAAGTCAGTTTTTGTATAGAAAATTTGTGAAAAACATTTTTTCTATAGAAAATTTCTCAAAGACAATTCTTCTATAAAAAAATTCTGAAAGACAATTTTTCTATAGAAATTTTCTGAAAGGCAATTCTTCTATATAAAATTTTTTAAAGACAATTTTCCAATAGAAACTTTCCCAAAGACAATTTTTCTACAGAAAATTTCTTAAAGAAAGTTCTTCTATAGAAAATTTTTTGAAGACATTTTTTCTATAAAAACTTTCTCAAAGACAATTTTTCTATAGAAAATTTTTCAATGACAATTTTTTTATAGAAAATTTGTGAAAAGCAATTCTTGTATAGAAAATTTTTGAAAGACAATTTTTCTATAGAAACTTTTCCAAAGACAATTTTTATAAAGAAAATTTCTTAAAGACAATTTTTCTATAGAAACTTCCTCAAAGACAATTTTTCTATAGAAAATTATTCTTTAAAAAATTTTCTGTAGAAAATTGTCTTTATCGATATTTTCTATAGAAAAATTGTATGAGAAATTTTTTATAGAAAAATTGTCTTTGAGAAATTGTTTATAAAAAAATTGTTTTTAGAGATATTTTCTATGGAAAAATTGCTTGAAAAATTTTCGATAAAAAAATTTTCTAAAAAAAAATTTTCTAAAGAAAAATTGTCTTTCAGAAATTTACTATAGAAAAACCATTTTTCAGAAATTTTCTATAGAAAAATTGACTATGAGAAATATTTTTATAGAAAACTTGTCTTCAGAGTTATTTTCTACACACAAAAAAATATTTTACCAATAACTTGGGAGGATATGCGTTTTTAAAGTTTTTTACATTAATTATGAAAAATAATGTTACAACATTTTTTACCAAGTTTTTGCATAATTTTGGTTAAGGTTTTTAAAATTACACAAGGTCAAATACTCTTATATGCCATTTACATATACCTCGAAATCCCAAAAAAATGGGATTTCAATGAAAATCCAAGTAAATCCAATTACTTTTTTGGATTTAAAATGTCAAATCCCATACAAAAAAAAACTTGGATTTTGGGAAAATCGTAAAATCGCAAATTTCAAATCTAAAAAATTTCTACTACTTAATTGTACAACTATGGGTTTTCCCAAAATAATCATCCCTAATGCTTTTTTTACAACGCTGCACACGATTTTTTATCAGCTGTTGTTGTTTTTTATAAAGTAAAAAAACAATTAAAATTTATTTTTTTAAAACTATTAAAAGATTAATAAAAACAATGTTTAACAATGTTTCATTTAAAATTTACCATTGCAAATGGTAAACGCACAATTTAGTTGACCAATTTGGTCTTCCTAACAAAGAAAAACACTCAATGGTGGCGGCCCCAAACTTGGCAAAAATGTTAATTTTCTTGCATTTAAAGAAGCAGCTCTACATAAAAACACATTTTTTGATATTGTGGTCCCAACATATACTAGTGGGATTGAAAATATTGGCTCCGGCAAAGAAAAATCATTGTTTTTAGAAATATTTATAAAATTGGGTAATTTTCCAACTAACAACCCTGTACACAAATCAAAAGAAAATACAGAGTTAGTACAAACAAAATCCCGCTAAATGTCAAAAAAGCATATGTAAACGGTATAGATTTTAATTGGATTTGAAATCCAAATTTATATGGATTTCGGGGTATATGTAAATAGCATATTATGAGTATTTTCTAAACTTTTATCAGAAACAAGCAAAAACTTGGTAAAATGATGCTATTTTTTGCAGAATATATGCAAAAAACTTTAAAAACGCGAATCCTCCCAAGTACTTGGCAAAATTTTTTTTGTGTGTATAGAAAAATTGACTTTGACAAATTTTCTATAGAAGAAGAGTCTTTGTGAAATTTTCTATAGATAAATTTTCTTTGAGACATTTTTTCTGGGAAATTTTCTATAGAACAATTGTTTTTGGGAAACTTTCTATAGAAAATTATGTGAGAAATTTTCAATAGAAAAATTGTTTTTGAGAAATTTTAAAATGTTTTGAGAAACTTTTTTATAGAAAAATGTTCAGACTCCGTCCATTTTTTATAGAAATGTTTTAAGTTTCTAAGACGTTTTTTCTATTGAAAAAAATTTCAAATCCTAAGATATTTTTTCGATAGAAAAAATCTCAGATTCTTTGACATTTGTTCCATAAAAAAATTCTGTAATTCTGAGTAATTCTTTCTATAAAAAAATTCTATAATTCTGAGACATTTTTTCTGTAGAAAAAGTCTTGCATTTTGAGACAATTTTTCTATAAAAAAGTTTTAAATTCTGAAACAATTTTTTTATAGAAAAAATCTCAGATTCTCAGACAATTTTTCTACAGAACAAATTTTAGACTCTGTAACAATTTTTCTACAGAAAAAGCCACAGGTTCTGGACAATTTTTCGATAAAAAAAATCTCAGATTCTAAAGCAATTTTTCTTTAGAACAATTTTCAAATTCTGAGACAATTTTTCTATAGAAAGTACCAGATTGTGAAACTATTGTTCTAAATTTTTTTTTACAGAAACTATTAATAAACTACAATCGGTATCTTTTTGAGTCGTTAGATTTTGTGTGGTGGGTGTAGATGCTGAATTATCACTAACCCAACTAATATGGTGTTTCTGTTAAACGGACGAAACAATACACGAACGAACGCTACCCGTACGAATTCGTAATGATATCAGTTTCCATAACATTTTCGTTTGATTACGTTATTTTTTTTCGTTAGTTACGTTTGTCTTGACCATTTGTCATATTACAGTATTGCCAGAAAGTTTTTTTTTATTTTTTTCATACAAAAATTATCTAAACTAAACGAAGTGGCAACATCAACACATCAGCTAAAGAAAACAGCTGATCAAATTTCATGTTTATAAAAAAAACACAATTATAATCAAATCAGAGTTTTTTTATTTATTATAGCTAAAAAGTTAACACAATTTTAATAAAAAACAAATGAAAACAATAATTTGTATGATGACCCGTGGCTTTTAAATTGTTAATATAAATTGGTCAAATCCGTCTTTTTTTCACTGATTTGTTTTAATACACATTTTTTTCAAAGCATTTAGTTATAAAACATTCACATTTTTTAATTTTATAAATTAATATTACTTATTTTTGTTATAAATTCACATTTTTCACTTATTTTGTTAAATATTTCACAAAAAACTCCTTAACGAATGGTATTTTTCATTCGTGTGGTTTTGGCGTTTTTGACATTTCAATTCGTGTTGTAGAAACAGAAAAATATGAAGAAAAATGACAACTCTTACGTTTTCGTTCGACTAAAATGACATCCGCAATACAGAACCTCAAATTGATTTTCTTATGTCATTTGGACGAACGAAAATGAAAATTCGTAATAGAGAAACTGGACAGAAGTCTATGATACAGTCTTCAAATTCTAAACTACTATTCTAAACTACACTCATAGAAATATCTTAGTAGAAAAATTAGTAAACCCATTGTAGATCAAGTTTTACAAAATATTGCCGTATTCAACAAAAATTAATGTTGATATCGTTGAATAATCAGTAAAGTTGAATCAACTCTTTACATCGCTTATACAGAATTCAATAGATAAAACCAAAAAAGAAAAAACAACCCTGCTCGTTCATTTTTGTATTATCAAGTTGGTAGCAATGCATTGCAATGTGAAATTTGTTTGTCTCTTATAAAATTATTTTATGTGTTTGTTTCTTATAAAAATATTTAATATTATAAAAATAAATTAAAATAGGATCTGATGATCAGATTCTGATCTGTAAATATTTGGTAAGTAATAAAATACATTGGTTACTTTATGTATTCATACTATATTATATTTTTGTTTGTTTTTTAAGGCTTTTGATTTGGTGTCATTAGAAAACTGGAGAATGGCTTACGAGTGCAAAACATAAATAAAAGAAGTGTGTGAAAATCTTGTTTTGAAATATTGCAGCTTAAAAAGCCGGTGATAATTCTAAAAAATATTGTGATTTTTGCTTAATAAAAGAATATTAACAAATAACAACAAGCTTTTTTTTTATTAATAATATTTCTTATATCAACAAAAATATGAGTTGAGTTTACAAAAAATACGAGTTGATTTACAAAAAAACGAGTTGATCAACTTTTACAAAAACTGACAACAATTTTTATTGAAATCAACATAAATATTTGTAGGGTCAAAATCAACAATGATTTCTGTTGAATTTACAATGATTTTCTTTGGGAATACAATGATTTTTGGTTTTTTGAGTGTACACTACATAGACTGGCCATAGCGTTATATAGAAAAATTAAAAAATGTTAAATCCATTAGTGTTCGCACTGAAAAATGTGAGGTTGGGGATAAAAATAATTATGCATATTTAAAAAAATTTTTTTTTTTGTTCCGAGTACCTCCGGGTTGAGCCTAAAGTTTGAAAAACGGATTACAAGGGAAAAATATGACTTTTTTTTTATTTTCTCAATTTTTTTGATATTTTAAGTAAAGTTTGAATTCAAATGGTCACTGAATTTTGATTAAGAGTTAATTGTCTATCAAATAAGGTGTTAAAAATTAAAATCGGTTGAAAATTAGCCGAGTTATGACAACTTCCCCCGGCAACTAACGTGTGGCAAACCACCTGATCAATAATTCGAGCCCCATTTTTGAAATTTATTGAAATTATCTACTGTAATTAATTTTTTTTATTCCTCAAGTTCCAATGTACTAAGAAGATACATATTTTTCATATTGCGTTTTGCTAACTTGTTTTAAATAAATGCTAAAGTGGTCTGAATTTTTCAACACTATTTTCAAATCTCCAATTTTAAATTTTTATTTTTTTTGTTAAAGAAATTTTAAAAAATCGGCTATTGGAGTTTAGGGATTTGTTAAGCACATATAAAGGAATAAAAACCACAAAAATTGTAGGGTTTGCTGATTTCATTTGGCTATTACAGTGATGTAATTTCGGCGGATTTCGGGAAAGTAGTGATTTTTGGCACTTTTTTTAGCTTTTATTTATTTTTTTTTTTGGTTTTTTTTACAAACTTCATATGTTTTGGACCGAATTATATCAACAAGAGATAGAATAATTCAATTCGCAAATTAAGGGCAAAAATGGGAAATTAAAAATTGCCCCAACTAAAGGTCAAAGGTCAAATTTTAGAAGATTTTGAATTTTTAAACATTAACAGATTTTCTGAGTGGAAATATATGAAACTACTTGATGTCATTTTAAAAGGTCTTAACATATGACTTTTTATTTAAATTCAGAATATTAACCCTTTAGTGATGGTGGGGCCTATTCGACCATTTGAACAAAATACACTTACATTATCTCCATTAAATTAAAATAATTATAGGCCCCAACAGCACTTAAGGGTTAAATTTTTAAATTTTAATTATTTGCCATATAGTTTAGACCAATTAAGATAACATAGAGTAGATTCAGCAAAATCCGCACAGCAAATCTGTTAATGTTTAAAAATTAAAAATTTTCTAAAATTTGACCTTTGACCCTTAACAGGGGCAATTTTTTATATGTCAATTTCGCCCTAATTTTGCAAATTGAAGTATTCTATCTCGTGTTGATATAATTCGGTCCAAAACATATCAAGTTTGTAAAAAAAAAACAAAAAAAAATAAATAAAAGCTAAAAAAGGGCAAAAAATCACTACTTTGCCGAAATCCGCCGAAATTACATCACTGTAATAGCCAAATGAAAACAGCAAACCCTACAATTTTTGGGGTTTTTATTCCTTTATATGTGCTTAACAAATCCCTGAACTCCAATAGCCGATTTTTTCAAATTTCTTTAACAAAAAAAAATAAAAATGTAAAATTGGAGATTTGAAAATAGTGTTGAAAAATTCAGACCACTTTAGCATTTATTTAAAACAAGTTAGCAAAACGCAATATGAAAAATATGTATCTTCTTAGTACATTGGAACTTGAGGAATAAAAAAAAATTAATTACAGTAGATAATTTCAATAAATTTCAAAAATGGGGCTCGAATTATTGATCAGGTGGTTTGCCACACGTTAGTTGCCGGGGGAAGTTGTCATAACTCGGCTAATTTTCAACCGATTTTAATTTTTAACACCTTATTTGATAGACAATTAACTCTTAATCAAAATTCAGTGACCATTTGAATTCAAACTTTACTTAAAATATCAAAAAAATTGAGAAAATGAAAAAAAAATCATATTTTTCCCTTGTAATCCGTTTTTCAAACTTTAGGCTCAACCCGGAGGTACTCGGAACAAAAAAAAAAATTTTTTAAATATACATAACTATTTTTATCCCCAACCTCACATTTTTTAGTGCGAAAAATTTAACTTTTCAAAAAAATTTCTACTATGGCCACTCTAGTGTACACTCAACCAAAAATCATTGTATTCCCAAAGAAAATCATTGTAAATTCAACAGAAATCATTGTTGATTTTGACCCTACAAATATTTATGTTGATTTCAATAAAAATTGTTGTCAGTTTTTGTAAAAGTTGATCAACTCGTTTTTTTGTAAATCAACTCGTATATTTTGTAAACTCAACTCATATTTTTGTTGATATAAGAAATTTTATTAATAAAAAAAAGCTTGTTGTTATTTGTAAATATTCTTCACCGAACCAAAAATGGCAGTAATATTAACGAAAAAGCATGTTAATTTGACGAAAGAACAATCATTATACAGCTAACAAAAACGTGGTGTTGATTTGAATAAAATTTTTCGTCAATTTATATTTGACATTAGTTTGATGAAATTTCGTCAAATTAACAGAATTATTTTCGTTAATTTGAATAAAATTTTTTATTCAATTTGAATAAATTTCTTCAAATTAACATACCCAGATATTCATATTAACAGAATTGTTTTCATCAATTCAACGATTTTTTTTATCAATTTTTGACTTTTTATTACCCTAGCAAAAATAATTTTTTGTATGTATTCACAAATAATTTAATATATTTGCAGTTTGTTATGTATAGCTGTTAATATTTATAAAAAAAAATATACGAATTATAAAAATAAATTAGTTAAAAATAGCGTTAAGGGACAAATTTGCGATATTAATTAAATTATATCACGCAAATTAATATATTTGTATCTGATGCCATTGTCCATCCCACTATAAAAAAGTATTTCATTTGTATAGATTAAATACAATTCTTATAAACACTTACATACTATAAATACAACATAAAATGCAATTATATTAAATTATTTATGAATACATATTAAAGAACATCATTCTTAAAAAAAAAACAAAAATATCAATTAAATACTCAAACTTAAAAATTTTTATTAGGTATAACAAACAAAAAATTTACAAATTCATTAATAATTTAAACTGCTATTTAATTTAAATTCTGTTGCACAGTGAAAAAAATGGCATTAAAAATATTAGTTTGGGGCAATTTTAATGTTATTGCATCAACAAATTAATTGATTTTTTAATATTAAATTAATTTTCCAAAATGTTTATGACGCGTGCACAATGAAAAAAAATAATGGCGTCAAAACTAAACATTTTAGTTAATTTGATCAAATTTCATCAATTTTACCTCTTCAGAAGATGTTAAGTTGACGAAATTTTGTCAATTTGAATAAAATTTGTTGATTTCTTAAAAATCTTAAAAAAAATATTGATGAAATTTTGTCAAAGATCAACAAAAATTTTTCGTTGATTTTACCTACGAGATTTGGTTCGGTGTTTTATTAAGTATAAATCACAATAATTTTTAGAATTATCACCGGCTTTTTAAGCTGCAATATTTAAACACGATATTTTCACACACACTTCGTTTATTTATGTTATGCACTCGTAAGCCATTCTCCAGTTTTCTAATGACACCAAATCAAAAACCTTAAAAAAACAAAAAAATATATAATACAGTATGAATACATAAAGTAATAAATATATTTTATTACTTACCAAATATTTACAGATCAGAATCTGATCATCAGATCCTATTTTTATTTATTTATATATTAAAAATTTTTTATAATATTAAATATTTTTATAAGAAACAAACACATAAAATAATTTTATAAGAGACACACAAATTTCACATTGCTACACTCATAGAAATATCTTAGTATAAAAATTAGTAAACCCATTGTAGATCAAGTTTTACAGAATAATGCCGTATTCAACAAATATTAATGTTGATATCGTTGAATAATCAATATACTTGTTTCAACTATTACAATGGCTTCTACAGAATTCAATAGATAAAACAAAAAAGAAAAAACAACCCTGTTCGTTCGTTTTTTTTTTTATTATAACGAGTGAACGAGTGAGTTGGTAGCAATGTGAAATGTCTCTTATAAAATTATTTAATATTAGAAAAATAAATAAAAATAGGATCTGATCTGTAAATATTTGGTAAGTAATAAAATACATTGATTACTTTATGTGTTCATACTATATTAAAACGTTTTTTTGTTTTTTTTTGGATTTTGTTTTGGTATCATCAGATAATTAGAGAATGTCTAATGGGTGCATAACATGAATATAAACGAAGTGTGTGTGAAAATCTTTGTGAAAATCTTCAAATATTGCAGCTTAAAAAGCCGGAAATAAAAAAAATATTGTGATTTATACTTAATAAAAGAATATTTACAAATAACAACAAGCTTTTTTTTTAATAATAAAATTTCTTATATTAACAAAAATATGAGTTGAATTTACATAAAATACGAGTTGATTAACAAAAAAACGAGTTGATCAACTTTTACAAAAACTGACAACAATTTTTATTGAAATCAACATAAATATTTGTAGGGTCAAAATCAACAATGATTTCTGTTGAATTTACAACGATTTTCTTTGGGAATACAATGATTTTTGGTTGAGTGTACCAACTTGATAATACAAAAATGAACGAACAGGGTTGTTTTTTATTTTTTGGTTTTATCTATTGAATTCTGTATAAGCGTTGTAAATACTTGATTCAACATTACTGATTATTCAACGATATCAACATTAATTTTTGTTGAATACGGCAATATTCTGTAAAACTTGATCTACAATGGGTTTACTAATTTTTCTACTAAGATATTTCTATGAGTGTACAATTATTTACTTTTGTTGTTGTAATTTCACCAAATATCTTTACGTCAATTGAATCAACAAAGAACAGCACCATCTGCTATATAGACCACATCACTTCACATTCTGCCGCAAATTGGGAACCTAAAAAAAATTAAATGTAATAAAAAAACAATAGCATAATATCAATAAAGTCTCACTCGCATGATGATCATTTTCGCCCAAAAATGGATCTGAGCCATGTGTGAAGTCTGTTTCAAAAGCCTCTATTCAGTTTCTGGATCTGCTTTGGTGCCCACTATTGAACCAACACTGCGAACAGGAGACCAAGTTCTAAGATTTTTCAATTGTTTTTGGAACACTTGAGGCATGATTGAGTTCTCTTAAATTTGTTTTAAGTTCCTTTAAATGTAAACTGCCTACATTAGGTGGAGATTCCAAGTAAGTTCCGATTTAAATCGTGGTGAATGCCGCAAATGTTCGGATAAACCACCACCGTCTGCAACTGAAAGTTAACATTTTGGTTAATATACGTTTAGCAAATATACAATCAACCAAAAATCATTGTATTCCTAAAGAAAATCGTTGTAAATTCAACAGAAATCATAGTCAACTCGTTTTTTTGTAAATCAACTCGTATTTTTTGTAAACTCAACTCATATTTTTGTTGATATAAGAAATTTTATTAATAAAAAAAAGCTTGTTGTTATTTGTAAATATTCTTTTATTAAGTATAAATCACAATATTTTTAAGAGTTATCACCGGCTTTTAAAGCTGCAATATTTTAACACGAGATTTTCAAACACTCTTCGTTTATTTATGTTATGCACTCGTAAGCCATTCTCCAGTTTTCTAATCGTTTGCTTATTTTTGGTATGACCCAAAGACCATTTACTTTCTTTTGAGAAAAACGAAAAAGAAACTTCTCATCAACTTTATTAAAAATCTACACGATAGATTTGTTTTTTACTTTTGGTATAGATTGCTTAAAATGTTTTAAGAAAAAATATAAATTTTTATACGTTTTTGCACAAGATATCAAAAGTTATTATGATTTTAACAAAAAAAGACATGGTCTCGTTTTGCTCCATATCCCGTTTAAATGAAAATTTTCTTAAAAAAATTTAATTTTCTTTCACGTGGGTCAAAGTCAACCTGAGTTTACCTTATTAAATTATATTTAATTTTGGCTATAATTAGCAAAGTTGGGGCTGGATATCTTTTAATTCTTACGAAAAATTCATTCCGGGTGAAAATAAAGTGCATAACAATCATAAAGAATTGATTCCTAATTCCATTTGGCAAATGGTTTATGGGTCACACCAATAACCAAGCGTCAATTTTTAGTTTGTTTTGATATGCACCCTTTCAACGCTATATGCATCAAAACAAAAGTATAGAAAAATATTTTAACTTTTAGGTGTAAAATTTGATGCATGTGCAGAAAATTGGCGTATGCAGCAATCCAATGTTAAGACAATGTTAATATTGGGGATATGAAGCAAAGTTAGGGCTGGATATCTTCTAATTTATACGATATATAAAAAAAATAGATTACGGATTTGGAAAGAGGACATATTTATCATATACAATTGATTCCTAACTCCATTTTCCCAAAAATGGTCTTTGGGTCATACCAAAAATAAACAAACGTAATGACACCAAATCAAAAACCTTAAAAAAAACAAACAAAAGAATCACGCGTGATCGTGAGTGAAATTTATTTTTACTCACGTGATCGTGAGTGCGCGTGATTAGAAAATATAGTTTCGTGCGTGAGCGTGCGTGAGTATTTTTTGTTTCGTGAGTTTGCGTGATTGTTTTGTGCTGTTTGAAACAGAAATAAGGTAAAAAAATTGTCATTATATTGAATTTAGAGGGTAACTAATACAAAATTATGATTGAAATAAATTTTTATTATTGTTTTAAGGAAAATAAATACTTTTTGTGCAAGAAATCGAAAAAAATAAAATAAAAATTTGTTAATTTTAATTTCGTGAGCGTGATTATTTCGTGAGCGTGAGAAAAATTTTAGTTACTCACGTGAGCGTGCGTGAACGTGAGCAGAAAAAACAATTTCGTGCGTGATCGTGAGTGAGCAATATTTTTATTTCGTGAGCGTGAGCGTGCGTGAGTCAAAATTCACTCTCGCGCCCATCTATAGTATGAACACAGACTAATACAGACTCGACATAAGTGACAGGTGTCAAAAAAGTAGTTCTGAACCATATGGTTAATATTTTCAAATTATTCTACGAATTAGTGTGCAATTACAATTCTGGCGTTGGCCTTGAATTTTGCTTGTTCCCATACATTTTGTACACTCAACCAAAAATCATTGTATTCCCAATGAAAATCGTAGTAAATTCAACAGAAATCATTGTTGATTTTGACCCTACAAGTATTTATGTTGATTTCAACATTAATTGTTGTCAGTTTTTGTAAAAGCTGATTAAGTCGTATTTTTGTTGGTTCTATTCGTATTTTTGTTAATCATACTCGTTTTGTTTTGTATATTCATGCAATTTTATTTATTAAAATGAAATTCTTATTTGTGTTGTAAATGTTATTTTATTTAATTGAATATTTTCACAATATTTTTTCGTGGTTTTCATTAACTTATTATTTTCACATAAACTAATTTTGTTTTTCGATGATATTTTTTTGTTTCTTTGGACTGTGATGTATTTCGCTGTTGTTTTGCTGTCGGCAATCATTTTACGTGATTATCTTCTGGAGTTTTAAGAAAGATTCCAAATCACAAATTACTAAAAAAAAATAAAAAATGCTTTAGTAATGAATTAAATAACAGATATATTTAATAACTCACCAAATATTTTCTTTTAATTTTGTTATAAAAAAGTTTTTTTTTTTTTTTTTGAGAAACATCCCTTCTGTACAAGACAACAAAAATTTACAAATGGCGATCAGCAAAAACAGTGTTGCACATTTCATGTACTTATGTTTTATGCAATTTTTTCCAACTATGTATTTTTCAACTATTGAATTTTGTAATATCAACATTGATTTTTGTTAAATTCTGTAAAACTTGATCTACAATGGGTTTACTAATTTTTCTACTAAGATATTTCTATGAGTGTATGTAGAACAAAATTCAAAGCCAACGCTAGCGTTTCAAAGCCAGAATAGAATCAATTCTATTTTCTTGGCTTTGCTCTCTCGTGAGTATTTTTTTTTTGCTTTGGCATTGCCAGTCATTTACAAAAAAAGGGTTGATTTTGTTTATGAAACACATCTTGTTTATGAAACACATCTGTGTATTGCTAAATTATAAGAAAAGTACATATAAAAGAAAGTGAAATATAATTTACCGCCAATTATTATAAAAAAAAAAAACAAGTATCAAAAAAATATCAATAAAAAAACCAAAGCAGTTTTATGTTTCACCGAAAAAAAATAATTTTCAGGTAAAATTTATTTTTCTTCCACCAAATAATTATATTTCTGTTATTCTTTGTGTGTGTGTATACAAACAAACGCCAGAACAAAATTCAAAGCCAAAGCCTTTGTTTAAATCAAAAGCCCTCTCTTTACACAAAATTCAAAGCCAACGCCAGAATTGTAATTGCACACTTAGGTTAGAAAGAGAAAACTAATATAACGCGCCATAAGAAAAATGGATGCCAGATCGGTTTTTGTTGTTTCACTCACTCCTAAGTCGTAGAAAGTGTTGCCATGTTAGCGTAAAACGGACTGAAACCCGCTCTGTTTTCTCCTAAAATCGCTTAGTTTTTCCCCATTTTTTCTCATAAAACTCTACTGTCGAGTCTGTTTATACACTCATAGAAATATCTTAGTAAAAAAATTAGTAAACCCATTGTAGATCAAGTTTTACAGAATAATGCCGTATTCAACAAAAATTAATGTTGATGTCGTTAAATAATCAGTATAGTCGGTTCAACTGTTACAATGGCCTCTACAGAATTCAATAGATAAATCAAAATAGAAAAAACAACCCTGTTCGTTTTTTTTTTTTATTATAACGAGTGAACGAGTGAGTTGGTAGCAATGTGTTTGTCTCTTATAAAATTATTTGATGTGTTTGTTTCTTATAAAATTATTTAATATTAGAAAAATAAATAAAAATTGGATCTGATCTGTAAATATTTGGTAAGTAATAAAATACATTGATTACTTTATGTATTCATACTATATTAAAACGTTTTTTGTTTTTTTTTTAGGATTTTGTTTTGGTATCATCAGATAACTCAAGAATGGCTAATGGATGCATATAACATAAATAAACAAAGTGTGTGTGAAAATCTTCAAATATTGCTGCTTAAAAAGCCGGAAATAAAAAAATATTGTGATTTATACTTAATAAAAGAATATTTACAAATAACAACAAGCTTTTTTTTTAATAATAAAATTTCTTATATTAACAAAAATATGAGTTGAATTTACATAAAATACGAGTTGATTAACAAAAAAACGAGTTGATCAACTTTTACAAAAACTGACAACAATTTTTATTGAAATCAACATAAATACTTGTAGGGTCAAAATCAACAATGATTTCTGTTGAATTTACAACGATTTTCTTTGGGAATACAATGATTTTTGGTTGAGTGTAGTCTGTGACTCTACTGTCGAGTCTGTATATAGTCTGTGGTATGAATACATAACGTTTGTTTATTTTTGGTATGACCCAAAGACCATTTTTGGGAAAATGGAGTTAGGAATCAATTGTATATGATTAATATGTCCTCTTTCCAAATCCGTAATCTATTTTTTTATATATCGTATAAATTAGAAGTTATCCAGCCCTAACTTTGCTTCATATCCCCAATATTAACATTGTTTTATCATTGGTTTGCTGCATACGCCAATTTTCTGCACATGCAGCAAATTTTACACCTAAAAGTTAAAATATTTTTCTCTACTTTTGTTTTGATGCATATAACATTGAAAGGGTGCATATCAAAACAAACTAAAAATTGACAATTGGTTATTGGTGTGACCCATAAACCATTTGCCAAATGGAATTAGGAATCAATTGTTTATAATTGTTATACACTTAATTTTCATCCGGAATGAATTTTTCGTAAGAATTAAAAGATATCCAGCCCCAACTTTGCTAATTATGGCCAAAATTAAAGATAATTTAACAAGGTAAACTCAGGTTGACTTTGACCCACGTGAAAGAAAATTAAATTTTTTTAAGAAAATATTCATTTAAACGGGATATAGAGCAAAACGCGACCAAGTCTTTTTTTGTTAAAATCATAATAACTTTTGATATCTTGTGCAAAAACGTATAAAAATTTATATTTTTTCTTAAAACATTTTAAGCAATCGATACCAAAAGTAAAAAAAAATCTATCATGTAGATTTTTAATAAAGTTGATGAGAAGTTTCTTTTTCGTTTTTCTCAAAACAAAGTAAATGGTCTTTGGGTCATACCAAAAATAAGCAAACGATAAAGTAATCAAGGTATTTTATTACTTACCAAATATTTACAGATCAGAATCTGATCATCA
This sequence comes from Pegoplata infirma, assembly GCA_963921195.1. Classification (NCBI taxonomy): domain Eukaryota; kingdom Metazoa; phylum Arthropoda; class Insecta; order Diptera; family Anthomyiidae; genus Pegoplata; species Pegoplata infirma. The sequence continues at coordinate 800,350 of OY992541.1, forward strand.
GATCCTATTTTTATTTATTTTTATAATATTAAATATTTTTATAAGAAACAAACACATAAAATAATTTTATAAGAGACAAACAAATTTCAAACATTGCTACCAAATTGATAATACAAAAATGAACGGACAGGGTTGTTTTTTCTTTTTTTGGTTTTATCTATTGAATTCTGTATAAGCGTTGTACACTCAACCAAAAATCATTGTATTCCCAAAGAAAATCGTTGTAAATTCAACAGAAATCATTGTTGATTTTGACCCTACAAATATTTATGTTGATTTCAATAAAAATTGTTGTCAGTTTTTGTAAAAGTTGATCTACTCGTTTTTTTGTAAATCAACTCGTATTTTTTGTAAATTCAACTCATATTTTTGTTGATATAAGAAATTTTATTAATAAAAAAAAGCTTGTTGTTATTTGTAAATATTCTTTTATTAAGTATAAATCACAATATTTTTTAGAATTATCACCGGCTTTTTAAGCTGCAATATTTAAACAAGATTTTCACACACACTTCGTTTATTTATGTTATGCACTCGTAAGCCATTCTCCAGTTTTCTAATGACACCAAATCAAAAACCTTAAAAAAACAAAAAAAAATTATAATATAGAATGAATACATAAAGTAATCAATGTATTTTATTACTTACCAAATATTTACAGATCAGAATCTAATCATCAGATCCTATTTTTATTTATTTTTATAATATTAAATATTTTTATAAGAAACAAACACATAAAATAATTTTATAAGAGACAAACAAAAATTCACATTGCTACCAACTTGATAATACAAAAATGAACGAACAGGGTTGTTTTTTCTTTTTTGGTTTTATCTATTGAATTCTGTATAAGCGTTGTAAAAAGTTGATTCAACTTTACTGATTATTCAATGATATCAACATTAATTTTTGTTGAATACGGCAATATTCTGTAAAACTTGATCTACAATGGGTTTACTAATTTTTCTACTAAGATTTTTCTATGAGTGTAAATAGTTGATTCAACTTTACTGATTATTCAACGATATCAACATTAATTTTTGTTGAATACGGCAATATTCTGTAAAACTTGATCTGCAATGGGTTTACTAATTTTTCTACTAAGATATTTCTATGAGTGTATAAACACATTTTATTTCATTTTCATTTTGCTTACATTTCATTTTGCTTACCTTTTTAATTAATGAAATATATTAGTTCCTCATATTAAAAAAAGAAATTAAAGACAATAGAGGTTCTCACCCTTGATAGAAAACAAGAAAAGAATCGGAGAATTGAAGAAAACAAGAAAATGTTTGACAGATACAACGACAAAATACATGGTGACTTGTTTTTCTCATTTTCTTGGTTTCTTCTTTTCTACATAGAAAATTTCTTCGACTTGATGCTTGAGTAAGTTGAAGTAAAGAAAAAAATAAAAGTTCCTAGACCAACAAAACAGCTGATTAGAGAGGAATTTAATTATTTTGAGATATTTTCAGACTTTTTACACGAAATTTGAAATGAAACTTAAGTTATTAATTATATTTTTACTAAAAATCGCGTTGTTTAATATTATTTCGTGGTTTTAATTATGTAAAATATTTTGAGGTTATAGAAAATATTAGTGTAAGAAAACTTTTTTAAATAGTTGTTCACTCTTTAGTGGAAAAAATCGGTAGAAAGTTTTTTTGTAGGAAATTTCCTCAAAAGTTTTCTATCAAGGGTGAAAACCGCTAATGTGTTGTTTACACTCATAGAAATATCTTAGTAGAAAAATTAGTAAACCCATTGTAGATCAAGTTTTACAGAATTTAACAAAAATCAATGTTGATATTACAAAATTCAATAGTTGAAAAATACATAGTTGGAAAAAATTGTATAAAATATAATTACATGAAATGTGCAACACTGTTTTTGCTGATCGCCATTTGTAAATTTTTGTTGTCTTGTACAGAAGGGATGTTTCTCAAAAAAAATCTTTTTTATTAGAAAATATTTGGTGAGTAAATAAATATATTTGTTATTTAATTCATTAATAAAGCAATTTTTATTTTTTTTAGCAATTTGTGATTTGGAATCTTTCTAAAAACTCTAGAAGCTAATCACGTAAAATGATTGCCGACAGCAAAACAACAGCGAAATACATCACAGTCCAAGGAAACAAAAAAAATATCATCTAAAAACAAAATAAGTTTATGTGAAAATAATGAGTTAATGAAAACCACGAAAAAATATTGTGAAAATATCCAATTAAATAAAATAACATTTACAACACAAATAATAATTTCATTTTAATAAATAAAATTCCATGAATATACAAAACAAAACGAGTATGATTAACAAAAATACGAATAGAACCAACAAAAATACGAGTTAATCAACTTTTACAAAAACTGACAACAATTAATGTTGAAATCAACATAAATATTTGTAGGGTCAAAATCAACATTGATTTCTGTTGAATTTACTACGATTTTCTTTGGGAATACAATGATTTTTGGTTGAGTGTACGATGTGGCATTAATATGTCGACTTTATCAAATTAAATTTATTTATATTTATAAAAAAAAACTTAGGTAAAAGATTCAAGTATGTGTAGGTTAAATTTAATATTGTAGAATGCTATTTTACAAAATAAATGTCATATATAGTCAAAACTTGAGCAATTTCTTGAACTCAATGTAAAAAAAATTACCTAAGTCACATTTTACGGCGTTCACACTTGCTGTTTTGAAGTGTTCAAGAGTGAGATGTTTAAAAAAGTCTTTGTTCTGTATCCATTACTTTTTTATTCTGCTACTGGTGTTTTGTTGAACAACTTGTTTAAGGTCGCTAGTGTGAACTCCATATAAAGCGCAAAATAATGGCTATCTCCTGTACTTAAAACAGAATTTTGAAAAAGGATAGGATGCTTTGCAAAAAGGATATTGAATTTAAAAAATTTTCTTTAATTTGCAAATATCTCAAAATGCGTATCTTTAATTTTTCTATATTTTTTTGCACATATAGCCCAAAATGTACTTACCAACATATGCAAATCCCAAATTGGGGTGATAAGCGGTTTATTTATAAACGTGGTTACATGAAACGACTTATTGATTTTTGTTAATAACTATCGTTTACAAATGAAAAACAATTTCTGCGCACTAACCGCGAATAATTTTTTTGTATGTATTTTGGATCGCTAAACTCAAAAATTTCATTAAAACGACATTTCGCGAATACATTTTTGTTTAATTAATTTTTTAGCGTTTTTTGGAGGTGTTTTTGGAGGTGTTTTTACTATTTTGCTTATATCTTAAGTTCTGTTTATCTGATCTTCTCGCAATCAAAACCAAACTAAAGATAATCAAATTTCCAACAAATCCTACATTCATCATTTTTTCATCAGTTCAAACCTTTACGAGCAAATAAATTTTTTAGCGTTATTTGGAGGTATTTGGACTATTTTTCTTATATCTTGAGTTCCGTTTATCTGATCCTTCCGAAATAAGAACCAAATTAAAGACAATCAAATTTTCAACAAATCCAACATTCATCATTTTTCCATCAGTTCAAAGCTTTCCGTTCAATAGGCAAACATATGACTAAAATAAGTTTGTTGATTAACAAATCATTTAAAAAAAAGTTTAAGAAATAGAAATCTTTGCAATTAATTACGTCTTTTTATTTATCTGCAAAGCCTGAACATTTAGAAATATAATAAAGTTGATTTGATGAAAATATATAGGTTTACTCCGAAGTTATCACAAATTATTTGAATATACATGATAAAATACAAAAAAAAATTGATAATTTTTTATATTTCTGTTTTTAAAATTTTTAAAAAATGAGCTTTGTTAATAAAAAAATTGTTTTTCCTTGTTTGCCAATTGCGCATAAAGTTATGAACTGAAATTTGATTGTCTTTAATTTGGTTCTTATTGCGAAAAGATCAGATGAACGGAACTCAAGATATAAGAAAAATAGTCAAAATACCTCCAAATAACGCTAAAAAATTTATTTGCTCGTAAAGGTTTGAACTGATGAAAAAATGATGAATGTAGGATTTGTTGGAAATTTGATTATCTTTAGTTTGGTTTTGATTGCGAGAAGATCAGACAAACAGAACTTAAGATATAAGCAAAATAGTTAAAATACCTCCAAAAAACGATAAAAAATTCATTAACCAAAAATGTATTCGCGAAATGTTGTTTTAATGAAACTTTTGAGTTTAGCGATCAAAAATACATATAAAAAAATTATTCGCGGTTAGTGCGCAGAAATTGTTTTTCATTTGTAAACGATAGTTATTAACAAAAATCAATAAGGCGTTTCATGAAACCGCGTTTACAATTAAACCGCTTATCACCCCAATTTGTAATTTGCATATGTTGTTAAGTACATTTTGGGCTATATGTGCAAAAAAATAAAGGAAATTTAAAGATACGCATTTTAAGATATATGCAAATTAAGGAAATTTTTTTAATTTCAATGTCCTTTTTGCTAAGCATCCTATCCTTTTTCAAAATTCTGTTTTAAGTACAGGACATAACCATTATTTTGCGCTTTATTTCGTGATAATCGGATGATGCGTTCCAAAGATACGTTCATTTAAACATCATTTATTTCTCATAAAATTGTGGCAAAATACCAACTTTGAACAGCGATAAAACGCGAACCATTCACAATTATGACTAAATAACAAAAACCGAAACTCAATAAAAATCAGAAGAATGGATATGTTATTTTTTGGATAAATTGAACCACCATCGGCTGATTGCCTATGCTATTTTAAATGGAACCAGTCTATTGATGTAACTCAATCTAGCAATATTAAGTTTTTGAAGCACAAACATATTTTTTTTATAAAGTTTGGTAAAAAATTAGAATTATTGAGAAAAGTGATTTGGTATTCCGCCTGGCAGAGACAGGCTATTCGACTAATTATATATAATGTACTTGGTAATGATCACTTTTCACAGCTCATTAGCCACTTTTTGCTGATGTAAAACATCTTAAAAACTAAATACTCAAAATATTAGGGGTTTCCCCTCAAAACATTAGTGGTTTCGCGGATTCCAAGGAATTTAAATTTTTAACAATATTTGTTATATTTTTCACAAAAAGAGTTAAAAAACAGTGTTTTTGTCACTGCAAAAAAAATATTCCCACACTTACCAAAATAAAAATGTCAAACAAAAAAAATGTTACATTCAGCCAGTGTTGCCATATATTTTTTTGAAAAAACTTTTTATTTCTGAAAAAAAATCTTTTTTTTGTGAAAAAAATCTTTTTTTTACAAAAGTATTGAAATAATTCAAAATTAATACAAATTTATGTATTTTCAATTTTTATATATTTATGTAAGTGTAAAAAAATAATAAAAAACAACCCAGCGTTCATTTGGAGCTCGAAAACACTCATAAAAGAGTCCTTAGACGCTCGGAAAACATAATAATATGAGTGTTTTTCCTTTCAAAATGGTCCCTTTTTCTGAGCGCTCTTATAATATATACAATGACAAGTTTTTATTTAGTTTTCCCAATTTAATTACAAATTATTTTTAATAATTATTTAAACCTAACCGAGAACTGGTTACAATGATCGTCGTCTCGTTGCATCGAAATCGACCACATTTTTAGTGGGAATCGAACCATGTTTCATAGGCTAGCACGCTACCAACTAACCTACAGGGGCACCTTTGCGTTCTTATATGACTCAAAAGATTCTGAAAAATATGTGTAAATATTCTTTTCAGAGTTTATGAATGTTAAAAAAAAAAAATTTTTTAATTTTTTACATATCCATAATTAAGAGTCAAATATGAATCTTTAAGGACTCCAAATTTCAAGGTCGATAGCACAGACTAATACAGACTCGACATAAGTGACAGGTGTCAAAAAAGTAGTTCTGAACCATATGGTTAATATTTTCAAATTATTCTACGAATTAGGTTAGAAAGAGAAAACTGATATAACGCGCCATAAGAAAAATGGATGCCAGATCGGTTTTTGTTGTTTCACTCACTCCTAAGTCACAGACTAAATACAGACTCGACAGTAGAGTTTTATAAGAAAAAATGGAGAAAAACTAAGCGATTTTAGGAGAAAACACAGCGGTTTTTAGTCCGTTTTACGCTAACATGGCAACACTTTCTACGACTTAGGAGTGAGTGAAACACCAAAAACCGATCTGGCATCAATTTTTCTTATGGCGCGTTATATCAGTTTTCTCTTTCTAACCTAATTCGTAGAATAATTTGAAAAAATTAACCATATGGTTCAAGAATACTTTTTTGACACCTGTCACTTATGTCGAGTCTGTATTAGTCTGTGCCTAAGTCGTAGAAAGTGTTGCCATGTTAGCGTAAAACGGACTAAAAACCGCTGTGTTTTCTCCTAAAATCGCTTAGTTTCCCCCCATTTTTTCTTATAAAACTCTACTGTCGAGTCTGTATTTAGGCTGTGTCGATAGTGTGAACTCCATATTAGACTGTTTAACACTAGTTATTTTTTTTGAGTGTAAAGCTACGTTCACAATGTCAGAGTCACTCCAATCCATGGCACAGATTGAAATGTTAACTGTACAAAATGCAGATTGGAGTTCTGTCAGATTCCTTATGTCATTTTACTTACCTTTTTCACAATTTCATAAAATTACGCAATTAAAATTCGCGTACTTAACTATTTTATTAAAAACTAAACTTTTTAAATATTTTGATATCAAAACTTTAAATAAATTATTTATATTTGTTTTATTTTTATATTTTTTTATGACATTATTAGTGATGGCACTTTTACAGAGGTGTATTTTTTCTCTGTTAACAGTTAACATAGGCTCTGTTAACTCCAGAGTGGAACTCCAGAGTAGAACATGTTTGACTCTGGAGTGGATTGAAAAAAGATAGTCAAATTCAAAAATATGAAAGTGCAAAAGGGAAAGGTATAAAATTTTCCACAGATTGGAGTACTCCAACATTGTGAATGCGGCTTAAGTTGTTTTTCAGGTGAAAAATTTTTAAACGCCTAAAATCGTAACAAAAACTATTTAAAATAAAAACTTTTTAATATTAGAAGAAAGAAAAAATCATAATAAATCTTAAATGTCGATATTGTTGCAAAAGAAATGCGGTTTTATTGACTAAAAATCATTTAAACTTTTAAAATCATTAAATGATTTCAGTATAATGTAGCCGCGTTGCCAATTTTTTTTATTTTGTCTGTTGCTTGCTGCTGCATTGTGAATAACCTATGCACACCGCCATAGTAGTTATAATATCAACTCTACACATAAATTCGAAACATGTGGTACAATTGTTGTTATACGGTTGGCAGCACTGTGTGAAATTCTCAATCGACGTTGTTAATTCGCAACATCATAAATTCTAGCGGAGTAAAAGGAAATATTTTAAATAAATATTAAAAAGAAAAAAAAAAAATTGTCGGGGAACTAAAATATTATTTGGCAAATAACAATATAAAAATTGATAAACAAAAAAAAAAAGTAACGTGAAGTTAAAATTTTAGTGAAGTTACAGAACTGTCGCGCTGCCATTTCTGCTCTGTGTATTGAATTAATAAAAAAAATCATCGCCTTTATGCTCAGGTAAATGAGAAATAAATAATTATTAAAAAAATTAAAGCAATAGTTAACATATTGTGTGTTAAGTAACAAAAAAACATTAAATTTTTCTTAATACGGTTTCTGCAAACAATGACCACGACATCAATTTACACCATTTTTTTTTATTGTATTGTGGAGCATATTACATGTATAAAATACACGATAAACTTGGGATTTCATTTTAGCGCCTGTGTAAGCAAAAATAAAAACAAATGTTTAATTTGATAAAAAATAATTTGAATTCATATTTTCCATTAATTTTTTCACTTTCCTTAAAACGCAGTAACATAAGAAGATAAAAAAACTAAGAAAAAAGAAAACTTGTTCACGTGTTTATGTGTGTGTATGTGTGTGTGAGTGTTAAATGCATGCATGAAAAGAAATAGCGGAATCGACATTTTTTGGTATAAAAATGTGGGTTTTTTGAGTGTGTTGGAGTTTTCTTCGACAGACTTTTCATGGCTTCGTGTAAAATAATAACAAATAAACAAATGCAACACTGTCATGTAAATTTAAAAACAAACAATAAACACGTCTGAAATCAGAATGACCAACGGTCTAAACCACAATTTACCTGGTAGGTATTAATACAACTGGTTTAGGATGTCAGGAAACATTAAGTCCACTTTATCCACAAAATAGTTTCTTTGTTTATAAAGGTAGACTTGACCTGGACACAGCTTAAGTTTTCTCACTAAATGTGATGTGCTAAGTTGTCTAGAATGAGCTGAAAGGAATTACCACGAGTCCGTAATGATTGTGTGTGAATCAAAAATTAAATCTAATGCAATTTACTTTTACATTTTCCAATTAATGTGATCTATTAAACATTGTTTAGCATTTCTCAATATCATCAATTAGCCTACATATGGATCATTCCATGGCTAATCAGACACTTAAGGTTTTTTTTTTTTTGATTTTTCCATTTTTTCCGTACATTTTAGGAACAACTGCATTTGAAAGACACTGCTCCGATTTTTATAAAAAAATTTTACCTTTTTATACTGATTTTAACAAAAAAAAAAAAAAAAAAATTCGGGTCGCAGAGACATATTTCGCGAAACATATCGCTTAAAAGTTGAAAGCGAAATTGTCCATATCTCCTTTAATACTTATCCAATTAAGTTGATATTGGCACCGTTTGAAAGGTAACTTAAATACCTTTCAAACAAAAAAAAAAAAACGGTTAACCCATCACGTTTTTGTATTAAAAAAAAAAAAAATTTTGTTTAAATCAATTTTTTTAAAAATGTCGCTTACATAGTGGCATAGTTTGTTTACATTATATGAAAGTCAAGAATACAACCTTTCATATAAAACCAGTCTTGTCATCGTAGCACAAAAAAAAGGTATTTAAATTACCTATCTGATACCATAATCAGCTTAATCGGAAGGAGATATAAACAATTTTTTTTTTGTTAAAATCGGTGTAAAAAGGGTTATCATCTACAAAAATTTTATAAAAATCAGAGCGGTGTTTTTCAAATGAGGTTAAGCAAATTACGACTTTATTTTCTTTACTCCTAACTAAAGCTGTGTTGTTTTGCAACCAAATTTTTGTTAACACATACAATTTTGACATGGTCCACGTTAACTTTAAACTCGCGAAATTTTCGACGTTGATTTACTTCGATAATTGTATGTGTGTCATCAGTTTATTGTGAATACCGCCGTCAGAATGTATACAAAATAAGCAAAGTGTTGCCAAATTTATTGTCATAACTTTTTCCATAACTTTTAACATGGGAGCAAACAACCACAGCTTTCTCCTAAAATGGTCCAAATTAAAAATTTTGTAACTATATTATACTGTCATTGCACCAATTTTTAATTATTTTTTTTTTAAATAACCCTTTTCTAGTGGAGTTTAACAAAACAAAAGTCGAGGATTGACGAAAAATATTTCGCGAGATATATCGCTTTAAAATTTGAAACGAAATCGCTTATATCTTCGCTTGTAATGGTCCTATTGGGACAAAATTGGAACTAAACCACTTTAACGAAACTGCGATTTTTTTATTTATTTTTTTTAACTTTTAACCTTTGACCTCACATAGCAAAAATGTGGAGTCAAACTGGAGGGGGCACGCCCTCTTTCGAGTGGGCGGGCCTTCAAAGTTCATACGTTTTTCTTAAATATCTTAAAAAGTACTTATCCGATTTGGATAAAATTAGTGTCATTCGAAAGCTTCAACTTTGAAGGCCCGCCCACTCGAAAAAGGGCGTGATCCCTCCAAAGTCAGAAGTTCACGCGACGTAGGAAAGGCCCCATAGTCGATACACAAATTTTTATTATGCTGGGAGTGATTTCGGTATACTGGTCATAAGCCAAAAAAAGCTAAATTATTAATTAGTGGCGCCGGGAACTTTATTTAGGTTCCTCTTTAATAGGTATATCTAGGGAAGGGGCATCTTAAAAAAAATTTGTTTTAAATTTTTTTTCTGCGTAGCCGGCCTTTGGCCAGGCTAAGGAATTACAAACTACATAAATTAATTTAACGGCTTCGCTAAATAAAGTTTTTTTTTTTTTTGTGTATCAAGCATTTGGCCGGTTAAAATCAGTTCTAAATTCGATACTTTGTGGGGGGCTTACAGGTGTTTCCCGAGTCCGGCGCCACTTATCAATAATTTCGTTTTTTTTTCTCTTTAATAGGTATATCCAGGAAAAGGGCATCTTAAAAAAAAAAATTGTTTTAAAATTTTTTTCTGCGTAGCCGGCTAAGGAATTACAAACTACATAAATTAATTTAACGGCTTCGCTAAATAAAGTTTTTTTTTTTGTGTATCAAGCATTTGGCCGGTTAAAATCAGTTCTAAATTCGATACTTTGTGGGGGGCTTATTTATTTATTTATTTATTTATTTATTTATTTATTTATTTATTTATTTATTTATTTATTTATTTATTTATTTATTTATTTATTTATTTATTTATTTATTTATTTATTTATTTATTTATTTATTTATTTATTTATTTTATTTATTAATCCATATTGTAATACAAAGCCATTAAATCCAAAAAACGTATTACATAGCAATACAATCCTGAGTATAGTACTTAACCTAATCAATACAAATAACTTATGTAAATATATATCATGCATAAATAACTGCACCCATCAATCAATTTCACTTATTGGCTCCCCAGCCGTAACAAATTATAAAAAGTACTATTAAAAAGATATTCAGTAAAGCAATTACAGGTGTTTCCCGAGTCCGGCGCCACTTATCAATAATTTCGGTTTTTTTCTTTTTGGAGTTTTTAGTTTCTTAAATCTCCGTGTGCCCCATAAATGCATTTTTTTTTAAAAAAAAAAAAAAAAAAAAAAATTGTTTGAAAAAAAAATCGGCAAAAAAAAAATTTTGGTGAAAAAAAAAATCGGCGAAATTTTTTTTTTGTAAAAAAATATGTTTGTACTTGTTTAAATACCATTCGGTGATCAATTCTGTTCACATGTGTCAACCAGCAGCCGAATTAAAGCATTTTGTATTTTTAGGTTATGTTGAATGTACCAAAATTTTCGAGGTGTCCTTAGATTTTCTTTCATAAGTTTTGAACCGATTTCGCTGCAATACCAATCTTCATAGGGCAACTACAAGTAAACAGATAGTCATATCTGTTTAATACTTTGGCCGTGATCACCATTTCCACAGACGGACAGACAGACGGACATCGCTAGAATATCTTAAAATCGATCGCTGATCAACAATGTATATACATTATGGGGTTCTAGATCGATATATCGATGAGTTACAAACGGAATGACAAACTTACAGTATTGGCCAAACCTAAAGCACCCCAGTGAATTTTTTTTTTAGATCATAATTTTTTGTCATAAAAACTCTATTTTTAAATGTTTGTCTATTGTTTAATTTGTTTTTCGTATTTTTTATTGATAAACAAAAACGGTGGAAGTCATCGTTCTATAAAAAATAAGGTATAACCAAATAAAACCGAAAATATGGCGGACAAAACTAAAGCACCCCTTCATGAAAAATAAACAAAGACAACTTAAAATTAATAATTTGTTGCAAATCCATCCCATCCCTTATTATATCATGGGACTTGAATAGATCAATAATTCCGTCAAAGCCGAATTCCTTGACCAGAGAAGCAATCCTAGACCATTAAATTCCCCCTTCCGTGTTTGACCGTTGTTTTGTAATACTTAAACTCAAAATGGTCGGCTAACATTTTAATAATTTTACAGGAGAAGCAAAAAACAGTATAGAGTAAAATTTTTAATTTTTTTAATAACTTTGTTGGTTTTGATTAAATTGGGCTAAAATTTTTTTAGGACGTACGTTATGTGAATATTTATCAAAATTAATCACAAAATGATTAAAAAATGTCTAGTTGCGTTCATAGGCGATTTCGCAATTCACATGTTTTTAATTTTGTGACCCTAGTTTTTTGTGGGGACGTGTGTTTAATCAAATGCACCAGAATCTATCAAAATACTGATTTGAATTTGTTGTCAGTTAGGGCGTTTTGCATTTTAGGTGGCGATATACTTTATGGGGTCCCTGACCGATATTTCGATGCGTTACAAACGGAATAACAAAGTGAGTGTACCCCCATACTGTGGTTGGAGGGTATAAAAATATGTTAGGTACTAAAATTAAATATCGTTGGCTTAGTCGGCAAATATTTCAAGTCCGACCATTTGCTGTTCAATTATGTTCACATATGCCAACCAGCAGCCTAATTAAAGCATATTGTGTTTTTAGGTTATGTTGAATTTACTAAAATTTTTGAGGTGTGCTTACATTTTTGTTCATAACTTTTGAACCGCTAAACCGACACCGCTCAAATGCAATACCAAACTTCTCGGGAGAACTTCCAATAAATATGTTACGTTTCAATCACCTTCGTGTAATATTTTGGCCGTGATCACCATTTCCACAGACAGACAGACGGACATCGCTAGAATGTCTTAAAATCGATCGGGGATCATGAATATATATACTTTATGGGGTCCCAGACCGATATTTAGATGAGTTACAAACGGAATGACAAACTTATATACATATACCCTCTATCACTAAGTGGATGGAAAAACAAGTAAAAAAGTTAAATTCGGCTTTGCCGAATGTATTAATACCCTCCACAATGTAATAAAAGATTATTTGCAAAAAAAAAAAAAACCGGGAAAATAATTTTTGGTGAAAAAATTAGTTTGTACTTGTAAAAATTCCATTCTGTGTCCAATTCTGTTTACATATGCCAACCAGCAGCCAATTTAAAGCATTTTGTATTTTTAGGTTATGTAGAATATACCAAAATTTTCGAGGTGTTCTTACATTTTATTTCATAACTTTTGAACCGCTGCACAGTGCCACATTTGGCCAATCTAGGACGACAAATATCCAATTTTAATTATATTGACTTGAAATTCGGTATAAATGTTCGTTTTGACTTCAAAAATTACATTATGAAAAATATGGGAGGACGGCTAAGGGCCACGCCCACTTTTTAAAAATTTGAAAAAAAAAATTCCGTGATTTTTTTTTTTTTTGTAAAAAAAAGTGGTTTGTACTTGTAAAAATTCCATTCTGTGTCCAATTCTGTTCACATATGCCAACCAGCAGCCAATTTAAAGCATTTTGTATTTTTAGGTTATGTAGAATATACCAAAATTTTCGAGGTGTTCTTACATTTTATTTCATAACTTTTGGACCGCTGCACAGTGCCACATTTGGCCAATCTAGGACGACAAATATCCAATTTTAATTATATTGACTTGAAATTCGATATAAATGTTCGTTTTGACTTCGAAAATTACATTATGAAAAATATGGGAGGACGGTTAAGGGCCACGCCCACTTTTTAAAAATTTGTAATTTTGGTTATAATTTCTTTAAATTTGGTATATATACTCTCAATGAATGTAGAAATAATAGCACACAAAAAACGAGGCGGTCAGACAACTGCCACGCCCACTTTTTTAAAATAAGTTTAAAAAATATGTAAAAACAAGGTTTACATATCGTCCCACTGTAATCGACTTCGCAGACGGTCGCAAAAGTTAGCCGTTGAAATAAGTACTATGGATATTGGTCAATATATCTGAAAAAGTCCGGCGACCAATACGGACCAAAAACAAAAATTCTATTCCATAAAAAAAAAAAAAAAATATATAATTTTCTTTTCAAAAATTTGGATTGTGTTTAAAATTTAATAAAAAATAGAAAAATTTGTTTAAAAAACAAAGAAAAAATATGACTTAAAGCACCTAAATAACCTTTAAAATTACCAAAAAAGAGTGGATAAATATTTATTTTTGTTCAAAAGTTACAACAGTTTAAACGATTAAATTTATGCGAAATAATGTACACTAGTTACGGGATTTTACAAGATGCAACTTTATGCACCCACCTGTTAGTAATGAACAGAATTATGGTCCTTATATGATTATTTCCGTGCTATTAGGAATGTTCTTTAATACATACAAACATATGAAAATCGGGGAACTTTTTTTTCGGATTTTTGTCGTGCTAGATTGGCCAAATGTGGCACTGTGCGCTGAACCGATTTCGCTCAAATGCAATACCAAACTACTTAGGACAACAACAAGACAACAAGTGAATTTGCTAAGTCTCAGTCATATATATTAAATACTTTGGCCTTGATCACCATTTCCACAGACGGACAGACAGACGGACAGACAGACGGACATCGCTAGAATGTCTTAGAATCGATCACTTATCAATAATATATATACTTTATGGGGTCCCAGACCGATATTTCGATGAGTTACAAACGGAATGGCAAACTTATCACTAAGTGGAGGGTATAAAACTTGCTACTTACTTTTTCATTGTTGTTGACAAAAAAAAAAAAAGATAAATTATTTATAACCTAAAGAATAGGGTGGGTCGATGATATGGATATTTACGAATCTCGTTAGCTATTAGCAAAAAATCGATGCGCATTTTTCGGAGGGTACTTTTAGTCCTCTACAAGCAGTTTTAGTTCGCGGTTTTAAAAAAAAATATTTAAACATTTTGTAAAATAAAGCTACTAAGAAAAAAAAAAAAACAAAAAAAGAAATTAGCTGATCAATTTTGGTCCATGGTAGGTAGCATTTCAAAAGCCAGAAAAGTAAGATTTTTTTACATTATTAAGATTTTTTGTGGAAATGGTAATTAGAAGTTCTGCCGAGAAGTTTGGTATTGCATTTGAGCGATATGGGTTCTGCGGTTTAAAAGTTATGAACGAAAATGTAAAGGCCACCTCAAAAATTTTAGTACATTCAACATAACCTAAAAATACAAAATGCTTTTATTCGGCTGCTGGTTGACATACATAAATATGTCAACATAATTAAACACTAAATGGTATATAAACAAGTACGAACATTTTTTTTTGACAAAAAAGGAAAAAATCGCTGATTTTTTTTCGCGGACATTTTTTTTTCAAAAGTAATTTCCTTTTAAATAAAGTTTTTTTGCAATAATCTTTTAGAAATTGTGGAGGGTATCACTACTTTTGCCAAGGCCGAATTTAACTTTTATATTTGTTTTTAATTTTATTATCTTAATACGCTTAATTTTACCAAATTTTTGATACCGATTTTGATTTTTTTTTTTTTGATTTTTCCTGTACTTAATTTAGCCTTTTCCACCATTCCACCATTTGAATGATATTTTGAAAAAAAATAAACATTTTTTTATATAAAAAATCTGACTTTTCTGGCTTTTGAAATGCCTTTATGTACCGAAATTCATCAGCTAAATTTGTTTTTGGAATTTTTTTTCTGAATAAGCTGTATTTCGCAAGATTTTTAAAACATAAAAAAAAAACCAAACGGCTTTTCCATACGAGCTCTCTTCTTGCGTCCTTTTTATCTTCGGATTCACTATTAAATTGGAAACAAGTCCATGAACTCCGTCATCCGATTCAATCGTCAATAATGAAGTTATTTATTTCAGCAGAATCCATGGCAATCGCCTGATAAAATTATAAGTTAACAATGTTTTTCCTGAAACAATTTAAAGTAAAATTTACCTCAAAAGTTAAAATAATACCCGACTAAAAACAAGTGAGAGTGTTTAATTCGGCTGTGCCGAATCTATGATACCCTCTAACATGTTAAAATACAGAGGCGTTTAGGGGGGGGCTCTGTGGGGGTGCTGGGGGATACCTTCCCCAACGCGATAAATGTTTGCTAAATTATTTATTATGCTTTTTATACCCTCCACTTAGTGATAGAGGGTATATATAAGTTTGTCATTCCGTTTGTAACTCATCGAAATATCGGTCTGGGACCCCATAAAGTATATATATTCATGATGCCCGATCGATTTTAAGATATTCTAGCGATGTCCGTCTGTCTGTCTGTGGAAAATGCTCTCACGGACAAAATATTGCACAGAGATGACTGAAACTTAACATATTTATTGGAAGTTCTCCCGAGAATTTTGGTATTGCATTTGAGCGATATCGGTTCAGCGGTTCAAAAGTTATGAACGAAAATGTAAGCACACCTCAAAAATTTCAGTACATTCAACATAACCTAAAAATACAAAATGCTTCAATTCGGCTTCTGGTTGACATATGTGAACATAATTGAACACCAAATGGTATTTAAACAAGTACCAACATATTTTTTTTTTCAAAAAAAAAAAAAAAAAAAATCGCGGATTTTTTTTTAGCAAAATTTTTTTTTCGCGGATTTTTATTTCAATTTTTTTGGTTTGTTCAAAGTTATTTCCTTTTAAATAAAGTTTTTGCAATAATCTTTTTGAAATTGTGGAGGGTATCACCACATTCGGCAAGGCCGAATTTAACTTTTTTACTTGTTGAACTTTAGTTTTACTATTTTCTCATAATTTTCATGTTTTTTTTAATCCACGCCCACAAAGGGGGCGGGACAAAAAAACAATATTGTGAAGCCCCCCGGGGTCTAAGTGTATGAATTTCAACTCTTTCTGACATAAAAAGTTTTCATTTTTTTAACAAAAATGCAAAAAAAGATGTAAACAAGTAAAAAAGTTAAATTCGGCCTTGCCGAATGTAGTGATACCCTCCACAATTTCAAAAAGATTATTGCAAAAAACTTTATTTAAAAGGAAATTACTTTTGAAAAAAAAAAAAAATTTAAAAAAAAAAATTTAAAAAAAAAAATTTTAAAAAAAAATTTCCACGAAAAAAAATTTTGGTAAAAAAAAAATCCGCGATTTTTATACCCTCCACTCTAGTGATAGAGGGTATATATAAGTTTGTCATTCCGTTTGTAACACCTCGAAATATTGGTCTAGGACCCCATAAAGTATATATATTCATGATCCTCGATCGATTCTAAGACGATCTAGCGATGTCCGTCCGTCCGTCCGTCCGTCTGTCCGTCTGTCTGTCTGTCTGTTGAAAACACGCTAACTTTTGAAAGACTTTACGGAGGCTCCTGAAGTTTGGCATATATGTTGGGAATTTACCTGGTCAGGTTGGTATTGCAATCCAGCGAAATCGGTCCAGTGGTTCAAAAGTTATGAGCAAAAGACTGAATTTCGGCAAGGGTTTTTCGTGAATTTATGAGATAAAAAGCGCTATAACTTTCGAAAATCAATTCTGAGGATGCTGAAGCTTGGCGTATATATTTTTCGTTCCTCCGGCCTAGTTCGTATTGAATTTCACCCAAATCGGTCCAGTGGATCAAAAGTTATTAGCAAAACCGTGAATATCAGATTAGCTTCACCTTAAATTCACGTGGTGAAAACCCGTTAAACCTGTTTTAAAACCATTCGTAAGTCACAAAAATATTTTAAAACGTATTTTTGTCACTCAAAAATATTTTTATACCAAAAAAATATACTCGAAAAAAATTTTACACTCAAAAAAAATTTTACACTCAAAAAAAAAAAATTAGTAAATTTTTTTTTGAATGTAAAATTCCAAAAAAAAATTTACACACAAAAAAAAAATTTACACTCAAAAAAAATAGTATTATATTTTTTTTTCAATAATAACTAAAAAAAAATTTTTTACACAAAATAAAATATTTCTAATCATAACTGTTATTTTTTCACGTTAGAAAATTTACTATCACTTAAAATGGGCATTGTGGAGGGTATTCATAGATTCGGCCAAGTCGAATTTAACTTTTCTACTTGTTTCCTTTTTTTTTTATCAAAACATATGTTCGTACTTGTTTAAATAACATTTGGTGTTCAATTATGTTCACATATGTCAACCAGAAGCCGAATTAGAGCATTTTGTATTTTTAAGTTATGTTGAATGTACTGAAATTTTTGAGGTGTGCATACATTTTCGTTCATAACTTTTGAACCGCTGAACCGATATCGCTCAAATGCAATACTAAACTTCTCGGGAGAACTTCCAATATATATGTTAAGTTTCAGTCATCTCTGTGCAATATTTTGTCCGTGAGAGCATTTTTCACAGACAGACAGACAGACGGACATAGCTAGAATGTCTTAAAATCGATCGGGCATCATGAATATATATACTTTATGGGGTCCCAGACCGATATTTCGATGAGTTACAAACGGAATGACAAACTTATATATACCCTCTATCACTAAGTGGAGGGTATAACAAGTAAAAAAGTTAAATTCGGCCTTGCCGAATGTAGTGATACCCTCCACAATTTCAAAAAGATTATTGCAAACAACTTTATTTAAAAGAAAATTACTTTAAAAAAAAAAAAATTGAAAAAAAAAATTCCGCGAAAAAAAATTTTGGTAAAAAAAAAAAATCCGCGATTTTTTTCTTTTTTTGTCAAATAATATGTTCGTACTTGTTTAAATACCATTTAGTGTTCAATTATGTTAACATATGTCAACCAAAAGCCGAATTAAAGCATTTTGTATTTTTTGGTTATGTTGAATGTACTGAAATTTTTGAGGTGTGCTTACATTTTCGTTCATAACTTTTGAACCGCTGAACCGATATCGCTCAAATGCAATACCAAACTTCTCGGGAGAACTTCCAACATATATGTTAAGTTTCAGTCCTCTCTGTGCAATATTTTGTGCGCGAGAGCATTTTCCACAGACAGACAGACAGACAGACAGACAGACAGACGGACAGACGGACAGACGGACAGACGGACATCGCTAGAATGTCTTAAAATCGATCGGGCATCATGAATATATATACTTTATGGGGTCCCAGACCGATATTTCGATGAGTTACAAACGGAATGACAAACTTATATATACCCTCTATCACTAAGTGGAGGGTATAAAAATGGCGTTTTTATAGATTTCTTTTTAGTTCTTTAAGTGGGAACTTTTTTGCCCCTTATCCGATTTTACCCATTTCCGAACTTAACCGGCCTATGACTATGAAACACATTCGTGCCAATTTTCAAGAGTCTATCTCTATTATTTTGGACTAAAACGTGCTTTATACAGACGGACGGACGGACATTCATAAAATGACTTATAATCGATCATAGATCAATAATATATTTACTTTATGGGGTCCCCGACCGATATTTCTATGCGTTACAAACGGAATGACAAAGTGAGTATACCCCCCATACTGTGGTTGGAGGGTATAAAAAGTAATATGGCGCCATATATCATTTGATCCCAAAAATAGAAGATCCAAAAATATTATTATATCTTATAAGATCTAATTTGATATAATAAGATATAATTAGATCCCAAAAATGGAACGGTAAATATTATCTAATTTGATATTATAAAAAATTAGATCTAATAGGATATAATAATATTTAATTATATATTATTAGATCTAATATGATCTTCAATATAAAATTAGATTAAATTCACCATTCCATTTTTCGGATCTAATTATGTCTAATAATATCAAATTTGATCTAATAAGATATACTGGTATGTGATGGAAATCGAACGATTTCAATTTCGATCGATTTCATAAAAAATCTTAATTCGAAAAAATAGCAGAAAAGCCAAAATAACGTGAAATTGTTTTTAAAGGCTTGAATATAATCAAATAAATGAATTCATACAATTTTATCTTATTTATCTTAGAACAATTTCAAAATCATCGAAATTCAAAATTCAAAAACGATCGATTTGAAATCGAACGATTTTCATAATCATATATTTTTGCATCCTTCATTTTTGGAATCAAATGATAGATAAATTTATATATAATTATATCACAAATATATAATTATATCAAAACTTTTTTACTCGGGAATTTATAATGTAAATGTATTATGTAAAATATGAATACATCGCGAAATCTTTTTTTGGGAGGAGTTTACTAATTTGACAATTTTCTATTAAATTCTCTTAGCAATAATATTATATTTTTTTTTTTATTTTTAGTTATAAAACTGTAGGTAACTTTTATATAGTTAATATTTTTACGAAAAACACATCAAGCTGTCACTAAACAAGCAAAATTTATCGGACGCGGAAAAGTTGACATCGCAACAGCAGCAACAGCAATCTCTGAGCGAGCAAAGGATCATATATACACAAGTTTACTATCTTCCAGGTACTTATTTGTTCGTTAGCAAAAAATGTTTAACATAGGCTTGCAAATCATATTAACATTAAATAAATTAAATTGACATTTTTTAGGAGGCAACGGTTATGTAGCAGCACAATCTGCGGGTTATACAGTACCCCAACAGAGTGGGCTGCAACAGCCACCACCATCTGCCGCAGCATCAAATTTAACTGCACCATCGCAGCCGCCGTCTATACAAGTCGTACACGGCTTACCGCCAACGGTGTCATCATCTACACCCGGCCAACAAACTGACATATATAAAACAATGCAGCCACAATCAGCACAAAATATGGTATGTTGAAAAACGTTTTTTTTAATACTTATTGTTAGTATTTTAGATGTCTTGTAAAAAAGCAATAGCAAATACAAAATTAACAAGATTTCTGAAATACATAAATACAGTATTTTAAGTTAAAACTCGCATAGATGAACTTTTAATATCAAGTTATCTGCCTAATCATAAAAACACTAATAAATCAACTTCAGAAAATTCAGATGGGAAACTTCCAGAAAATTCAGATGGGAAAAATGCTAAAAGCAACACATGTATATCTCATGATGAGAGCAGCTACATAATAAAATAATTGGGACAACCCCCTAGAGAAAAAGCATAACACTCCCTTTAGAAAACAAAGAAAGATATACCGAAATTAATAATCAATGGCGGCCAGACTTAAGGCTAGGCCCCCCATAAAGTTGAGAATTTGGTACTGAAACGATCAAAAATCTGTATTTTTTTATTATTATACCCTCCACTTAGTTATAGAGGGTATATATAAGTTTGTCATTCCGTTTGTAACACATCGAAATATCGGTCTGGTGCCCCATAAAGTATATGTATTTATGGTCCCCGATCGATTTTAAGACATTCTAGCGATGTCCGTCTGTCTGTCTGTGAAAATGGTGATCACGGCCAAAATATTACACGGAGATGACTGAAACTTCACATATTTATTAGAAGAAGTTTGGTATTGCATTTGAGCGATATCGGTTTAGCGGTTCAAAAGTTATGAACGAAAATGTAAGGACACCTCAAAAATGTTAGTACATTCAACATAACCTAAAAATACAAAATGCTTTATTTTGGCTGCTGGTTGACATATGTGAACATAATTGAACACTAAATGGTATTTAAGCAAGTACTAACATATTTTTGACAAAAAAGGAAAAAACGCGGATTTTTTTTGACAATCTTTTTTTTCGAGATATTTAAAAAAAAATTTTTAAAGTAATTTCATTTTAAATAAAGTTTTTTTGCAATTGTGGAGGGTATCCCTACATTCGGCAAGGCCGAATTTACCTTTTTTACTTGGGTATTATTTATTTATTAGTCTATGGAACATTAATTCCTTACAGACCATGATTAATATATACAAAAGTTGTATACATTTTCAAATAAATATATGGGCTATTTCACGTCAACGGGAGACCCCCGCCCCCAAAATTCTATTTTTCGTAGAGAGTTGTATTATGGCTTAAAATTTAGCCAATGTTTTCTACTTTTGAAGCTGAGTGGCGGAAGTTGAACCCAATGGTAAGTAAGCCAATATGTCGGCGCGAATCGGGATACCCCGATCGGGATATGCTGGAAACTAATGGAGGAGTTATCGGATTTTTCTGAAATTTGTTATCAGAGGGTTTATTGAGACGATAATTTAGAAATTTCATTCAGATTTCAAAAATTCAAAATGGCAGATCCAATATGGCGGATGATTTTTTCGAGGTTTTCGCATTCAAATAAAACTCGGTTCCCTCCCGGATATATTATGGGTCACTAAACACGATTCTGAATTTAGATATCCAAAATTCAAAATGGCGGATCCAATGAGACGTTTATTTTTTTTTTTAATTTCGATTTCCTTAAAACTTGTTATCCGGGGATTATTTGGGACGCTGATTTCGAAATTTTATTCAGATTTCAAAAATTCAAATTGGCGGATCCAATATGGCAGATGATTTTTTTTTAAGTTGTTGCATTTAAGTTAAACTCGATACCCTGACATCAGATTTTCAAAAATCAAAATGGCGGGTCCAACATGGCTCTTATATTTTTTTTAGAAACTATTTGCTTTTAACTTTTTGGTCTGGTATTTTTGGGATCACCGAATACTTATCTGCTATCATAGTTTTTAAATTCAAAATGGGTGAACCAAAAAGTTAAAAGCAAATCGTTATCAAAAAATATAAGAGCCATGTTGGACCCGCCATTTCGACTTTTAAATCTGATGTCAGATTAGTACTATGTGGCTCATTAAACTCCCGGGTATCGTGTTAAACTTAAATGCGACACCTTAAAAAAACTAACCGCCATATTGGATCCGCCATTTTGAATTTTTAAAATCTGAATAAAAATTCGAAATCCCCCGGATAACAAGTTTCAAGGAAATCGAAATTAAACAAGTAAAAAAAGTTAAATTCGGCCTTGCCGAATGTAGTGATACCCTCCACAATTTCAAAAAGATTATTGCAAAAAACTTTATTTAAAAGGAAATTACTTTTGAAAAAAAAAAAATTTTTTTTGAAAAAAAAAATTTCCGTGAAAAAAATTTTGGTAAAAAAAATCCGCGATTTTTTTCTCTTTTTGTCAAAAAATATGTTTGTACTTGTTTAAATACCATTTGGTGTTCAATTATGTTCACATATGCCAACCAGAAGACGAATTAAAGCATTTTGTATTTTTAGGTTATGTTGAATGTACTGAAATTTTTGAGGTGTGCTTACATTTTCGTTCATAACTTTTGAACCGCTGAACCGATATCGCTCAAATGCAATACTAAACTTCTCGGGAGAACTTCCAATAAATATGTTAAGTTTCAGTCATCTCTGTGCAATATTTTGTCCGCGAAAGCATTTTCCACAGACAGATAGACAGACGGATATCGCTAGAATGTCTTAAAATCGATCGGGCATCATGAATATATATACTTTATGGGGTCCCAGACCGATATTTCGATGAGTTACAAACGGAATGACAAACTTATATATACCCTCTATCACTAAGTGGTGGGTATAAAAAAATATCTTGCGATACATTATTTTTATTAATTTTAGCATGCTGAATACGAATATCAAATTTATAAAATCGGTCGAACGGTTTTCGAGATATCGCCATTTAAAATTTGTCAAAAAATTGCAAAATTTTTTTTTTCCTACGTTTAAGATTTTTTTTTTTTAAAAACTCTAAAAATTTCTTTATTTTAACCCTTTTATAAAGCTTTATGCAATCTTTCATTTAAGCTTAATTGGAGCCAAATCCGATCATATTAACCCGTGGCACCCTTCGATCAAAGTTGAGGGTTTTTGGTAAAAAGTTTCTAAAAAGCCAAAACTTTGATCGATGGGCTCAAATTAGTTTGAAATGAAATATTGTCTCAAGCTCTACAAAAGGGCCGGCGGAATGAAATTTTGACACTTTTTTTTTAAAAATTTCTTGAACGTAGGAAAAAACCGCCATTTTTTAAAAATTTGAAATGGCGATATCTCGAAAACCGATCGAGCGATTTTAATTTTTTTTGATATTCTGCTCAGCGCATCGAAATTATATGATGTGTCGAAAGACAAAATTTTTTAAAATTTTATTTTTAAAAATTTTTCAAAAATCCAAAACTTTGACCGCCGGGCGCCACGAGTTAATTTAATCCGATTGACCTCAAATTTGTACCACATAAGTTTTAGACCTAGAACAATAAAAATTTGCCCGGACACTTGGAAAAATCGCAAGATGACAAAAAAATGCCAGTCTAATGTTGGAGGGTATAAAAAATTCGAATTTAACTCTTGTTACTTGTTTTTATTTACCCTATTATTCCTCAAATTATACATCGGGTTTTTGAGAATATATTTTTAGAACTTGTTTGTAAGAGTTTATATTTCTATATGCACTGGTTGTGATTCTCAAATTTTCTTTCTTTATTGTTTGTTTTTTGTTTTATTTCTTTAAAAAAAAAAATTAAAATGTTTGGTAATTATTATACCCTCCAACCACAGTATGGGGGTATACTCACTTTGTCATTCCGTGTGTAACGCATCGAAATATCGGTCGGGGACCCTATAATGTATATATATTATTGATCAGTGATCGATTCTAAGACATTCTAGCGATGTCCGTCTGTCCGTCCGTCCGTCTGTCTGTCCGTCCTTCTGTGGAGCACACGATACAGCCCAAAATAAAAGAGCTAGACCACTGAGATTTGTCACGAATATGTCTAATGGTCATAGGCTAGTTAAGTTCGGAGATGGGCAAAATCGGACCACGGGGGAAAAAGTTCCCCCTTTAAGAACTAAACCAACCTCTGAAAAAACCCCATTTTTTATACCCTCCACTTAGTGATAGAGTATATATAAGTTTGTCATTCTGTTTGTAACTCATCGAAATATCGATCTGGGACCTCATAAAGTATATATATTCATGATGCCCAATCGATTTTAAGACATTCTAGCGATGTCCGTCTGTCCGTCTGTCTGTCTGTCTGTCTGTGGAAAATGCTGTCGCGGACAAAATATTGCACAGAGATGACTGAAACTTAACATATTTATTGGAAGTTCTCCCGAGAAGTTTGGTATTGCATTTGAGCGATATCGGTTCAGCGGTTCAAAAGTTATGAACGAAAATGTAAGCACACCTCAAAAATTTTAGTACATTCAACATAACTTAAAAATACAAAATGCTTTAATTCGGCTTCTGGTTGACATATGTGAACATAATTGAACACCAAATGGTATTTAAACAAGTACGAACATATTTTTTGACGAAAAAAGAAAAAAATTGCGGATTTTTTTTACCAAAATTTTTTTTCGCGAAAATTTTTTTAAAAAAAAATTTCTTTTTCAAAAGTAATTTCCTTTTAAATAAAGTTTTTTGCAATAACCTTTTTGAGATTGTGGAGGGTATCACTACATTCGGCAAGGCCGAATTTAACTTTTTTACTTGTTTATAGATTTTTTGTACTTTTGCTTAGCAAACGAAACATTTTTTATGTTAGAAGAAGTTCAAAGTCCTGTAGTTGGATCCAGGAAGGTTGTCTCCCACCACCAAAACCCCCCCCACCAAAAAAAAAAAAGACGCCCCTGTTTTTTATACCCTCCAACCACAGTATGGGGGTATACTCACTTTGTCATTCCGTGTGTAACGCATCGAAATATTGGTCTAGGACCCCATAAAGTATATATTTTATTGATCAGTGATCGATTCTAAGACATTCTAGCCATGTCCGTCCGTCCGTCTGTCCGTCCGTCTGTCCGTCTGTAGAGGACACGATACAGTCCAAAATAAAAGAGCTAGACTTCCGAAGTTTGGCACGAATATGTCTTATATTCCTAGGCAGAAAATGGGCAAAATCGGACCAAGGGGGGAAAAGTTCCCCCTTAGAGAACTAAACCAACCCAAGAAAAACCGCATTTTTTGCAGGGTTTTTTGTACTTTTGCTAAGCAAATGCAACATTTTTATCTCAGAAGAAGTTCAAAATCGCAAGGGGAAGGTCCCCCCTAAGTTAGGAAATGGGCAAAATCGGGCCAGGGGGAAAAGAATCCCCCCTTAGCGAAATAAAAAAACCTCTTAAAAAACGCCATTTTTACATCTATTTTTGCCATTTTTGTTAAACAAATGAATCCTTTTTGTGTCAGAAGGAGTTTAAGCTCCTGCACTTTGACCCAGGGGACTGAAAAATTTAGTTTATTTCTGCTCGCACCCTTTTAAGGGATTTAAAAAAATTAAGTGGATTTAAAAAAATCATTAAAATAATGAAAGAATTGTATTACTAAAGTGCAAAAAGCATAATAAATAAATTAGTTAACATTTATCGCGATGGAGAAGGTAACCCCACCACCCCCACCCCAAAAAAACCGACCCTGGATTTTTTATATGTTCTAACAAGTTGGAGGGTATCAAAGATTCGGCATAGCCGAATTTAACACTCACTTGTTTTGTGTTAATACTGTTTATATTTAATTTAAAATTAAAATAACACTTTTAAACATTTTCATTTTCGTCGAAAAAAAATTGTTTTTAGGAGCTCTTAAAAAAACAACCGCTTTTTCTGTCTTCCGGTTCAATATCAAAATATTTGACAACATAATCAATAACAGATGAACCCATTTTTTTGGCAAAAACTTATAGATCATTGTTGTTGTGGCCTCCAACAATAACCTTCTTACGATTCTTCTTGGTAAAATTTAATCCATTCAGAATTGTTTACTGGGTTATCAATATTAGCAGGAGATGTTTTTAAATTCTCATCTGATGTTTGCTTAAAACATTTGCATTGTAATTATAAACATCATTACATTTTATTTTATTTTATTTTTTTTTATGAAAGATTTTTAGAAATTTGTAAAAAGTCCATGATAAAAAATGTTTTTTTATACCCTCCAACTACAGTATGGGGGTATTCTCACTTTGTCATTCCGTGTGTAACGCATCGAAATATCGGTCGGGGACCCCATAAAGTATATATATTATTGATCAGTGATCGATTTTAAGACATTCTAGCGATGTCCGTCTGTCCGACCGTCCGTCCGTCTGTAGTTAACACGATGCAGTCCAAAATAAAAGAGCTAGACCCCTCAAGTTTGGCATAAATATGTCTTATGGTCCTAGGCAGGTCAAGTTTGGAAATAGGCCAAATCGGACCAGGGGGAAAAAAGTTCCCTCTTGAAGAACTTAACCAACCTCTTAAAAATGCAAATTTTTTTGACGGTTTTTTGTATTTTTGTGAACCAAATGAGTAATTTTTATGTTCGTAGAAGTTTATAGTCCTGAGCTTGGACCCAGGGGATTAAAAAATTCCTCTTTTTTTTGCCCCGCCCCTCTTTTAAGGGCGTGGATAAAAAATAACTTAAACAAGTGAGAGTGTTAAATTCGGCCGTGCCGAATCTGTTATACCCTCCAACATGCAAATAAATAAAAAAAAAAAATTGCAGGGGCGTTTTATTTTGGGGGGGGGGGGTCGGTAGTGGTAATTGGGGGGGGGGGGGCATTTCTTCTCGAATATGTATTTAAGAATTCATTCGTATACTTTTTGCTCTAAAAAAATACAAGTTTATCATTATTTAAAAAAAAAAATATTCCTCGCCCATAAAAGGGGGGGGGGGGGGGCGGACCGAAAAAACGAAATTTTTTAATTCTGTGGGTCCAAATGCAGGACTTTGAACTTCTTGTAGCATAAAAATGTTGCATTTGTTAAACAAAAACAAAGAAAATCATGTAAAAATATGGTATTTTTCAGAGGTTGGTTTAGTTCCTCAAGGGGAAACTTTTTTCCCCCTGGACCGATTTTGCTCCTTTACGAACTTAACCTGCCTAGGAACATTAGACATATTCGTGCCCAATCTCGGGAGTCTAGCTCTTTTATTTTGGACTGCATCGTGTTAACTACAGACGGACAGACGGACAGACGGACAGACGGACAGACGGACAGACGGACGGACGGACGGACATCGCTAGAATGTCTTAGAATCGATCACTGATCATAAATATATATACTTTATGGGGTCCTAGATCGATATTTTGATGCGTTACACACGGAATGACAAAGTGAGTATACCCTCATACTGTAGTTGGAGGGTATAATAATTATAAAACTATAATACTTAAGTGCACAAAGCAGACAAAAATTAACTTGTGAACATATACCGTGAGGGCCAAGGAGTCACCCCAGCTCACTGACCCTCCCCCTACCTTGCCCCCCCCTTAAAACAACGCCCCTGTCAACATTTTTATACCCTCCAACCACAGTATGGGGGTATACTCACTTTGTCATTCCGTTTGTAACGCATAAAAATATCGGTCGGGGACCCCATAAAGTATATATATTATTGATCTATGATCGATTCTAAGTCATTCTATGAATGTCCGTCCGTCCGTCCGTCCGTCCGTCTGTATAAAACACGATTCAGTCCAAAATAAAAGAGCTAGACTCCTGAAAATTGGCACGAATGTGTCTTATGGTCATAGGCCGGTTAAGTTCGGATATGGATAAAATCGGACCAGGGGCAAAAAAGTTCCCCCTTACAGAACTGTAAAACCTCTAAAAAAGCGTCAATTTTTACACCTTTTTTTGCATTTTTGTTAAACAAATGAAACCTTTTTATATCAGAAGGAGTTCAGAGTCCTGCAGTTAGACCCCGGGGGCTACAAAATTTAGTTTTTTTCGGCCCGCCCCCTTTTGTGGGCGTGGATTTAAAAAATCATAAGAATTATGAGAAAATAGTATTACTAAAGTTAAAAAAGCATAATAAATAAATTAGTAAAGATTTATCGCGATGGGGACGGTATCCCCCACCACCCCCATACAGAGCCCCCCCCCCCCAAAAAATACCTCTGATTTTTTTTTATATATTTTTCAACATGTTGGAGGGTATCAAAGATTCGGCACAGCCGAATTTAACACTCTCACTTGTTTTTAAATTTTTTTACATGTTGGAGGGTATAATAGATTCAGCACAGCCGAATTTAACACTCTCACTTGTTTTTATATAAAAAAGCATAGAAATCATAACAAATTCCAAAACAAACTTATGATTTTCAAATAAAATTTGCAATTTTTCTCTATAATTTTTCGAAATATTTTTTTTCCTTTTCCTAGTTTGCACCGCCAAATGCGGCAAACAACACAACTGGCAATGTACGTACAAATCAACCAACAACCGGTACAATATATCGTCAGGCTCCATCCAGTCCGGCACCACGAAATCGATATGTTCCAACCGCCATGTACCCGCAAGTTCATCAGAGTTTAGTATTGCAACAATTCGCAACACCGTATGCAACTCGTCAACCACAATATCAACAATTCCAATATTCACAACCATACTATCCAAATTCGTATTATTCCTATTATGTACAACAGCCACCACAACATCAACGCTCGGCTGTTAACCAAGGAGTAGGTGTTGGATTAGGCAATGCAATGACTGTCCAACCCGGAGGCTCTGTAAGTGGTCCTGCATCGGCAGCAGGTAATCAATCTCAGATACCCCTCGGCGTGCCGCCAGTGACGGCCAATACTGTTCTAAATGTTGGAAATGCTGCTGCAGCTCAGACTGTTGGGGTCCAACCACTTGGAATACCACATCAGCCTCCACAACAACAGCCCACAAAGAAGCAGCGTATACATGCTTTACAAATCATTCACCCAATTACAAACAGAAATATTTTAGATGATTTAGACAACGATATGGTAAGAAATATAAGAAAATATAAACTGGTACTACTACATTTAGTCTTGCAAGATATAAACTGGAAAAATATAGATTTTTCTTGATGCAGTATTATTTTTTTCTATATAAAATATATTGTAAATGTGCCAAAAGATGAATTGTAGTGAAGTGTTAGAGCCCGAGAAAATTTTTTTATATGGTGCAATATATAATGATATGTAATACAATATATATTTATACGCAATTTGATCCGAATAATGGTGGATGTTTTTGCATTAAAATAGATCAACGTTTAAAAAATATGATTCGATTTCATCCGAGTTTTGACCAGACATTGCCATATTTCAGTGGATCCAATTAGATATAATTTCGTAGAAATATATAAAATTCTGGTGTTTGTTTGGTTTGGGTGAGACACACCACAGGTCAACGATACATTCACCAAAAATAAAATTAAAAAAAAAAGGGAACAAACATAACCCTAAAGGTATCTACATACGACGCAATATTATGTACAATATTCAATTATATTGATGGTGTGTGGGTAAGATTGACCATTGTACAATCGTCAATATTACCCACACACCATCAATATAATTAAATATTGTACATAATATTGCGTCGTCTGTAGGTACCTTAACAAGGAAATGGACGCAATATTAAGTATAAAGTTAGTACATTTTGTATCTACTGAACTAATGGTCCTACAATCGTGAAATTTTGAATATATATGATATGATACTCTCGCGGAAATAACATTTTGAAAATAGTAATTTTTCGAAATTCCGGTTTTAAGGGGCACAACAAGGGGGGGAAATAGGGCAATTGGGTGAATTTTGAACTAATGGTCCTAGAAACTAGATGTTTGGACTATAGTATCCTCTCGGGGAAAAATATTTTTTTACTAAAAATTTGTTCACTCAAAATTTTTTTTCACTCAAAATTTTTTTTACTCAAAATTTTTTTTTACAAAATAGTTTTTTACTCAAAATTTTTTTTCACTTATTTTTTTTTACTCAAAATTTTTTTCACTCAATTGTATTTTATGCTTCAGTTTTTTTACTAAATTTTTTTACTTAAATTTTTTACTTTGAAGGTGTTTTCACCCAAATTTTTATACCCTCCAACTACAGTATGGCAATATAGCAATATTATAGCAATATTGTTTATATAAATGCCCAATTCTACTTGTGAGCGATACAGGTATGACGCAAATTAGCCGATTTAAAAGTTAGTTGTCATTTTAGTAGCACAAACTAGCACATGTTGTAAAATTGTCGCACCAGACTTTTTATACCCTCCAACTACAGTATGGGGTTATACTCACTTTGTCATTCCGTGTGTAACGCATCGAAATATCGGTCTAGGACCCCATAAAGTATATATATTATTGATCAGTGATCGATTCTAAGACATTCTAGCGATGTCCGTCTGTCCGTCCGTCCGTCTGTCCGTCCGTCTGTGGAAGACACGATACAGTCCAAAATAAAAGCGCTAGACTCCTGAAACTTGGCATATATATGTCTTATGTTCATAGGCTGGTTAAGTTCGGAGATGGGCAAAATCGGACCAGGGGGGAAAAAGTTCCCCCTTGACAAAGTAAACCAACCCATGAAAAAATATAACTTTTTATAGGGTTTTTTGTATTTTTGTTAAACAAATGAAACATTTTTATGCTTGAAAAAGTTCAAAGTCTTGGACTTGGACCCAGGGGATTTGAAAATGACTTTTTTTTTGGTCCGCCCCCTTTTGTGGGCGTGGATATTAGCAAATATTTTATATAATGATGAAATTGTATATCTTTTGTACAAAAAGCATAGTAATTAAATTTGGAAACATTTTTGACCAGAGAGAAGGTGTCCCCAAGGACCCCCGACAAGCCCCCCCCCAAAAAAAAACGCCCCTGCAATTTTTTTTTTTTTTTTTTTTTTTAACGTTGGAGGGTATACAAGATTCGGCACAGCCGAATTTAACACTCTCACTTGTTTTTTACTCAAAATTTTTTGTACTCAAAACTACAGTATGGGGGTATACTCACTTTGTCATTTTGTTTGTAACGCATCGAAATATCGGTCGGGGAACCCATAAAGTATATATATTATTGATCTATGATCGATTCTAAGACTTTTCTAGAATGTCCGTATGTCCGTCCGTCCGTCCGTCCGTCTGTATAAGACACGATGCAGTCCAAAATAAAAGAGATAGACTCGTTAAGTTTGGCAGGAATATGTCTTTTGGTCATAGGCAGATTAAAGGTAGGAACAGAACAAGCCCGGCACGACTTTTTCCATACGATTTGACAGTTAAAAACCGTGACCGGCACGACAAAAAATTAAAACTTATTTTATTTTATCTCCGGGTTCTCTCAATCTCCCTCCCTCTCACACTCCAGGGTTACCGCATTTTCACAACAATTTTTAATTTTTTCACTCACAATGGTGTAACAAACGTACAGTAGTGCCAACTTAATCACATTGACTATGTGATAAGCGATTTTTTTCCGTAAAATTACTCTAATTTTATTAAAAGTTGGCACCACTGAACAAACAAATGACATTTTTTGCCGTCGCCGTCCCCCGTCATTGTTTTGGGCCTATATTCTCCGGCAACGGCAACCGTCCCCCGTGCCGTGCTTGTTCTGTTTCTACCTTAAGTTCGTAAATTGGCAAAATCGGACTAGGGGAAAAAAAGTTCCCCCTTATATAATTTAACTAACATCTGAAAAAACGCCATATTTTCACAGGTTTTTTGTATTTTTGTTAAGCAAATGAAACAATTTGATGTCAGAAAAAGTTAAGGTCCTGCACTTGGACTTAGGAAATAAAAAAAGTCTTTTTTTGCCCGCCAACCTTTTGTGGGCTTGGATATTCAAAATGTTTTTAAATAATGATAAAATTGTATTACTAAAGCTGAAAGAGCTTAATAAATGAATTTGTAAACATTTACCGCATGTGTTTATGTGTCCCCCAATGACCCCTACTGACCCCCCAAAAAACGCCCCTGCAAATTTTTTTTTTTATATGTCTCTCTTTTTTTATACACTCTCACTTGTTTTTTTATTTTTGGAAATTTATTGATTTAATCACTCAAATTTAGGGGGACATCGGACAATTTTGAACATTTTCGATCTTTTGAACTAATGGTCCCAGAAATCTGAAATTTGGACTGTAGGATCCTCTCGCGGAAATAATACTCTAAAGAAAGTACTTTTTTAAAAAAGGCGCTTCTAAGATGGGGAGATGGGCAAAAGGGAAATTTGGTACATGTTCTATCTTTTGACCTAATGGTCCTAGAAACTTGAAGTTTGAACTATAAGATCCTCTAACGGAAAAATCATTCTGAAACAAAGTTTTTTTTTAATTTTGATTCTAGGGGGAAAGTAGGATTATTTGGTACATTTTGTATCTTCTGAACTAATGGCCCTAGAAACTTAAAAATTTAGACAATGAGATCCTCTCGCAGAAATAACGTTCTGAAGAAAGTATTTTTTGAAAATTTTTCATTCAAATATTTTCTATATTCTGAACTAATGGTCCCAGAGACCTGAAATTTGGACTATAGGATCCTCTCGCGGAAATAATATGCTGAAGAAAGTACTTTTTTAAACAGGCACTTCTAAGAAGGGGAAAAGGGGGAAAAATTGTGTGACCTATTGGTCCTAGAAACTTAAAATTTGGTCTATAAGATCCTCTCGAGGAAAAAACATTCCGAAACAAAGTTTTTTTCAATTCCGCTTCTATGGTGGTAAAAAGGGGGAAAATAGGACAATTTGGTACACTTTGTATCTTCTGAACTAATTTTCCCAGAAACTTAAAAGTTTTGACTATGGGATCCTCTCGCGGAAATAACATTGTGAAGAAAGTACTGTTCTGAAAATTCCGCTTCTAAGGGAAACAAGTGAGAGTGTTAAATTCGGCCGTGCCGAATCTGTTATACCCTCCAACATGCAAATAAATAAAAAAAAAATTGCAGGGGCGTTTTATTTTTTTTTGGGGGGGGGGGGGTCGGTAGTGGTAATTGGGGGGGGGGGGGTCATTTTTTTCTCGAATATGTATTTAAGAATTCATTCGTATACTTTTTGCTGTAAAAAAATACAAGTTTATTTAAAAACAAGTGAGAGTGTTAAATTCGGCCGTGCCGAATCTGTTATACCCTCCAACATGCAAATAAATAAAAAAAAAAAAATTGCAGGGGCGTTTTATTTTTTTTTGGGGGGGGGTCGGTAGTGGTAATTGGGGGGGGCATTTCTTCTCGAATACGTGTTTAAGAACTCATTCTTATACTTTTTGCTCTAAAGAAATACAAGTTTATCATTATTTTTAAAAAAAAATTTCCACGCCCATAAAAGGGGGCCGGACCGAAAAAACGACATTTTCTAATTCTCTGCAGGACTTTGAACTTCTTGTAGCATAAAAATGTTGTATTTGTTAAACAAAAACAAAGAAAATCATGTAAAAATATGGTATTTTTCAGAGGTTGGTTTAGTTCTTCAAGGGGGAACTTTTTTCCCCCTGGTCCGATTTTGCTCCTTTACGAACTTAACCTGCCTAGGAACATAAGACATATTCGTGCCAAATGTCGGGAGTCTAGCTCTTTTATTTTGGACTGCATCGTGTTAACTACAGACGGACAGACGGACAGACGGACAGACGGACGGACAGACGGACGGACGGACGGACGGACATCGCTAGAATGTCTTAGAATCGATCACTGATCATAAATATATATACTTTATGGGGTCCTAGAACGATATTTTGATGCGTTACACACGGAATGACAAAGTGAGTATACCCTCATACTGTAGTTGGAGGGTATAAAAAAATATTCCTCGCCCATAAAAGGGGGGGGGGGCGGACCGAAAAAACTACATTTTTTAATTCTGTGGGTCCAAATGCAGGATTTTTAACTTCTTGTAGCATAAAAATGTTGCATTTGTTAAACAAAAACAAAGAAAATCATGTAAAAATATGGTATTTTTCAGAGGTTGGTTTAGTTCCTCAAGGGGAACTTTTTTCCCCCTGGACCGATTTTGCTCCTTTACGAACTTAACCTGCCTAGGAAAATTAGACATATTCGTGCCCAATGTCGGGAGTCTAGCTCTTTTATTTTGGACTGCATCGTGTTAACTACAGACGGACAGACGGACGGACAGACGGACGGACGGACGGACATCGCTAGAATGTCTTAGAATCGATCACTGATCATAAATATATATACTTTATGGGGTCCTAGACCGATATTTTGATGCGTTACACACGGAATGACAAAGTGAGTAGTTGGAGGGTATAAAAAGGGGGAAAGAAGGGCAATTTTGTGTCTGCTGAACTAATGAACTCTCGCGGAAATAACATTCTGAAAGAAGTACTTTTTGAAAATTCCGCTTCTAAGGGGGAAGTAGGGCAATTTTGTATCTGCTGAAATAGTGGTCCTAGACTCTTAAAATTTGAACTGTATAATCCTATCGCGGAAATAACATTCTAAAACAAGGATTTTTTTTTGAAAATTCCACTTCTAAGGGGGAAAAGGGGGAATGTAGGACAATTTTGTATCTGCTGAACTAATGGTCCTAGATACTTGAAATTTCGACTGCACGATCCTCTCTAAAGGAAATAACATTCTGAAAGAACTTTTTTGAAAATTCCGCTTTTAAGAGGGAAAAAGGGGAAGGTAGGTCAATTTTGTATCTGCTGAACTAATGGCCCTAGATACTTGAAATGAATGATCCTCTCGCGGAAATAACATTCTAAAGGAAGTAATTTTTCAAAATTCTGGTGGAAAATGGGGAAAGTAGAGCAATTTTTGAATCTGCTGAGCTAATGGTACTAGATACTTGAAATTTGACCTGTACG